>WBNM01016503.1:81897-232287 GCA_013399055.1 Ramphastos sulfuratus | reverse complement strand
CCAAGGCCAAGCTGATTAGTGCCTGCAACACNCTGATTAGTGCCTGCAACACCATATTTAAGAAGGGCAAAACCCCAGAAACTGCTGGAAAAGCAGCAGTGGAGAAGGGAGGGGGAAGTAAGAGAAACACCTCTGAAGTGTGCTGTCAATGAAGAGGGGAAGGGGAGGAGGTGTGCCAGAGCAGAAATTGCTCTGCACCCCCTGGTAAAGACTGTGGTGAGGCAGGCTTTGCTCTTGAAGTTCATGGAGGTTAGAAGCAGATACCCCCCTGCAGCCCATGGAGGTTAATAGTGGAGCAGATATCCCCCTGCAGCCCAATGAGCTTACCTGTGGCAAAGATATTTCCTTGGAGTCCATGGAGTCTATTGGTGGAGCTGATACTCCCTCACAGCCCACGGAGGATCCCACACTGGAGCAGGTGGCTGTGCCCAAAGGAGATTGTGAGGCTGGAACAGTCTGTTCCTGAAGGACCCAGCCCATGGAGTAGTTTGTGAAGAGCTGCAGTTGGTGAGCAGGACATCTGTGGAGCACTGTCTCCCACGGAAGGGACCCCACACTGGAGCAGAGTGTGAGGGATTAGGTGGAGGCCCGAGAAGAAAGGCACAGCAGTGATAAACTGACTGCAACCACCATTCCGTGTCCTCCTGCACTGCTGGGGGCAAGGAGGTAGAGAAATCAGGAGCAGAGCTGAGCCCAGGAAGAAGGCAGGGATGGGAGATGTTTTTATTTTCCTGATTTTTTTCCTCCCAGAGCAAGTCTGTTCTGACCATGACCATAACTGGGGAGTGATTCCTCCCTGTCTTTGTCTCACCCCATAAGCCTTTGGTTCTGTTTTCTTCTCTCCATCCCACCAGTGGGCAGGAGCCAGCAAATGGCTGTGTGGGGTTTAGCTGCTGATCAGCTTAACTCAGAACAGAGCTGGTTTATATTTTCTCTGCTCAAAGGCTTGTGTTGGCTGCTCTGTAAACCAAGGCCAAGCAAGGGAGGATTCTTGCAGGAATCCTGTTAAGGATCCAGGAATTTGCCCCAGCAGGAGAGGAGCTGCGGGGCCTGGGGTGCTCCCAGAACTGGCTTTAGGGTTATTCTCTCATATTTTCCTAGTTTGGGGTCCCTCTACTGATGCTGAAGAGCTTCAGAGCTACATCTGCAATTTAAACTTTTTCACCTGAAGTTATCCATAAATTGAAAAGAAGGGAGGAAAAAGGGAGAGGAAGGGAGGAAAAGAAGAAGGACAAGGAGTAAGGAAAAGAAGGAAAGAAAGAAGAAACCCTCTGCTTCTGCCTCCTCCAGTCCCACCTGGCTCTGCCTGACCTGCTCCCCTGGAGGCAGGGGACATGTCACCAGCCCAGCCCTGGCTGTGCACCCAGCCTGGCACATGGGTGCTATCAATCACCTCGTTCCATGGTGGCACAGCAATTCCGTATGGGGAAACTGAGGCACAAAACACCACCTGTGTGGCAATGGCTACACACAGCCTGTGAGACACAAGGGTCTGCTCCCAACCCTGGATCGTTCTTCCCTGGTCATGTCTGGGACTATCCCTCTGCTTGAGCCATGTCCCCACTTGGCCCTGTAGATGCTCTGAGAAACACAAGTGTCTGGGGAGCTCTCCTGGGTGCAAGGTGGTGAGAGGAGCTGCAGAGAAGCTGCAGGAGTAGCCGAGCCCTCGTGAGGCCAATTACGCTGAGGAGCAGTTGGGCTCTGCCAAGGCAGGCAAGGGAAGAACAGCGGCGTATGCTCTGCTGCCAGCCTGCCCACAGCAGCCAGGGTGGGAGCAATGGGGATGGGGGTCACAGGTTTAGGGAGCCCCATGGGGAAGGCAGGCTGGCTCAGGGATGTGGAGCTGAGTGCCAGCCTGGCCTGATCCAGGCTGTGGGTACCTTGCTGTGGGTGCCCACAGCTTGGTCTGGCCCCTGCTTGGTGGCTGTCCATCATCCCTTGTCACATCTAAGCATGTCCAGGGACAGAGATCCCCCCTCCAGACCCTCCTTGCTGATTTGGAAGGATCTGTTCCAAGTTGTGTCTTACATAACAGACACAGCCCCTCTCAATTTCCCAGCACTCAAGGAGCACTCTATCACCTCCTTAGTGATCTGCTGGATCCCACTGGCACCAGGATTGCCTGTTTGCTCTGCACTGCTCACAGCTGCTCCCAATCCAGCCAATCTCAACCCAAAATAAGGGCTGGGCTCACTGCAGAATCTGACTTTGGCTCCTGTGTGCTTTGTGCTGGGAGAGCAGGATGCAGTCCTCGGGATGAGGTAGGGCTATACCTGAAGGGGAACAGCTTTGGTATGTCTGGAAGGGAGGGAATTTTGGAGGCAGAGCTGGGCTCTCCTTTCAGTTTGGGGGCATGGGGACAATGAACCCCAAAAAGCAACAAAGAATTCCCTGTCCTGTTTACTCCTCTCAGCTCCCCATTGGTAGTACTGGAGAGGCTGCTCCCTGTTTCTCCCTAAGAGTGGTGGCCCTGGCAGGGCTGCAAAGAGCTGGCAGCACCCTTGTCCCTCACTCCACTTACTGATTTTGGTTTGCCAGGCACAGCCACATAGTTTCTAGTTTTAAACCCCCTGGAAAAAGAGGAGCCCCCAGCAGTCCCCTTTGCCAGGGGACTGAAAAAAACAATCTTGCCAGGAAAAAACATTCCAGTCTGCCAGAGCTAGTCAAGAGCTTTAAAGTGAGAAAGGCTGAATATAAAGGAGGCAGCAGGCGAGGCCTGAAACAACCTTGTTTTGTTCAGCTTCTGAAAGCAACAAAACCAACTTGGATGTGAATTTTTTTTTTTTTTTCCCTTTCAATGAGATGGCTTGTTGAGGGCAGGGGGAGTTATTTTTTAAGCAGCAGCCAGGAGGTGCACAAGTGGGGGTGCTGTGGGGTGGAGCATTGGTTCCCGCGGGCGTGGAGGCAGGCAGGATGCCACACTGCTGCTGCCCGCACAAAGCCTGTGTGTGCCCGAGGTGAAGCGTGGTGCCAGGAGAGAGGTCAGAACCCGGCAGCACTTGGCCTGCCTGGGCTTGCCGGTGGCAGTGGAGTGGCAGCTTGTGGCTAGGGCTGGTCCAGCTCTACAGGCTGCCCTGGCTCGCCCAGCACAGGGCGGGTGATGGGTTGGGGACCCTTGAGCTGGTGACATCTTACCTGCTTTAGCATTGCGCAACGGAACAGGGACCTGGCTGTGCTGAGTTAATGGTTGGACTTGGTGGTCTTAAAGGTCTTTTCCAACCAGAATGATTCTATGATTCTAGTGAAAGTCCAGACCACTGCAGCCCAGAGTTGGCTGTGTTTTAGGGCACTGCACCACCAGCACCCAGATCCACAAACTCCCTGCAATCTCAACCCTCACAGCCCAATCTGGGTCCTTTCCCAGCCGGTTATTAAGCATTATTTATTTCTGCTGTTCCCCTCAGCCATCCCCTCATCCATCAATCCCTCTCTGATGGGCAAACATTGACCCCTCAAACCAATCTCCTGTTCACAGAGGGGGAGAAAAATATACACACAAGTCCTTCTTTTCTCTCCTTTTCTTGCCCTGTCTTTCTTTCTCCTCCATTGAGTGCAGGGCTGGCACAAAGCCATTCTGGCAACAGCCGGCTTTCACTTGCTAATCATCCTAAATATTGAAAATCAACGCCTAGAATAAACAGCTCAAAGATTGGGGCCATCTCTGCTGTGTTTGGAAATGCTAATCTCACCACCTTTTGTTTTCCTTCTGTGGATTTGGTGCTGTGTGTTTTGGAGGAGGTCAGAGCTCTTGGGTTCTCCCTCCAGCCCCAGATTTATCTTCTTTTTATTATTACTATTATTTCCCACTCCCCTCATCATGCAAAATTCAGCCTGTTTTAACATCCCAGGCTAGGATGGCTGGAGTGGTGAGGAGGGAGAAGGGGGAGACAAGACTGAGGAGGGTAGGGCATGGACTTGCCTTGCATAGCAATGAACAAACTTCCAAAGTCGGGGGGGGGGGAAAAAAAAAAAGGTTCTCAAATGTGCTTCCAGGAGTTCACATGGATGAGGAGTCCATGGGAACTGCATATGGGCCCAAGGAGCTCAACCCTTGGTACTGCAGGTCCTGGGCAAGGAAGGACAGGGATGGAGATGGCAGCCTAGTCCCCAGCTCTGCAATGAGGGGCAAAGCTTGGGGACAGCTCAGGCACTCCTTGCCCCTGCAACACTGACATTTGGCAGGTTTATGTCTGAGAGGATAGGGGTGCCACAGCCAAGCTTGGACAGGCCCCAGAGCTGGACCCCATGTCTCTGCCTGGAGGGATTGGGCTGGATGCAAACAACTTTCTGTGGGGTCACAGGGGCCTTGGGAAAAGTGGCTTAGAGGATGGAGAGGGCAAAGCCCCTTTTGGGCTTTTCTAGTGGTGACTTTGCACTGTTAGCAGAGCCCAGTGAAAGTCTGGATGGGTTACAGCATCCTGATGGGCAAGGCAGTGGGTCTGATACAGGCCAGAACCTCATTATCCGACCCAAAGTACCTCATGGAAAAAGCAGAGCCACCTTAGGGACATCGCCCTGTGCCCCAACCCATGGTCTTGCTGCCCAGCTAATATTGCTGAAGCTGGGTTAGGTCCCTCTACGGGGAGCAGGGCTATTCCGGGGGCTCTATCCAGCCCAGAGCAATGCTGGGGCAGCACTTTTGGAGCGTCCAGATATGTTTTTAGGCCATGTGCAAGCAGCAAAGCTCCCTGCCTCCCTCTGCACCCCAGGCAGCCTCGGGATGGGTCAGTGGGCCGTTGCCAGCGGCTGTTCCCGACGGCACGGCCAGCACAATGCACCGGCAGGCCAGGGCTTGCCCTGCGGCGGGGGGAGCCACAATGCATCAGCCCCTGCGTAAATGCCATCACAAGGAGACACTCGGCACGCTGCCCTTCCTCCTCCTCTTCCTCATCCCTGCCACCCCGGCCCAGCGCACATCCAGGTAGGGGGAGTGGGGGGCTGAAGCTCTGCAGGGCTCCTACTCCTCCAGCCCAACCCCTGCCAGGGAAAGTAGCCTCCGTGAGCAGGAGGCACGCATCCAGCCCCCGCCGTGGAGGGGCTGAGCTGCCGGAGCCGTGCCAGGGTCGCCTCCCTCTTTGGGAAACCACGTCACAGCCGAATCGAAACTCGGCCGGTTTGCAAACAAGCACTGCGGCCGCGGGGATTGTTTTACAAAGGCTGCTTCTTCAAGTGATTTATTGCCAGGTTTGGGGCGTTAGGGCCACCCCACCTCTTGAGATTTTTTTGTTTACTTAGTTGTTGTAATTTAAAAAAAAAAAAAAAAAAAAAGGCAAAAGCCCCACTGCCACGAGGATGGTGAAAATCTACTTCAGAAATCCGAAGCAAACACCTTCCTTTGGTGCCTGGCTGCCCCAAAAAGGCTGCAGGCAGGGGCAGGCTGCAGGCACCCATGGGAGTGGGCACACGAGGGTGAGCAGGTGTGTTTGGGGAATGGTTTGATTTGGGGCAACTTGGCCTCAAGTCCCAAATACCTGAGGGGTATAGATGGGGCCAGCCAGGCTGAGTGGTGCAGGGGACACTGGGTGTGGATCCCCTAGGATGCTCCCACCCTATGCATGGGGGTGGCTTGGGCTGGCAGCTGGCACAGGCAGCAGGAGGGCTCAGGGGCATTACGGGAGGTGAGTGTTGACCTAGAAATTGCAAAGAATTTGGCCTGGCGTCGTGCTGGTGGGCACTGTGCCAGCCTGGCAGTGGAGGGAAGCGAGGCTCCGCTCCGTAACGGCACTCCTTTTCCCACTGCCTGCTGGGAGAGGTGTCTGCGTCTGCCCTGGCAGCTCTGCGGGCATTCTGGGCTCACTGGTGTTGAGCGGTGGGATGCTCTTTGCTCCTAGTAGAGGCAGATGGCTGAGCAGGAGCCAGGAGTTTGGGTTTGCTCCTTTGGGAAGTGTGTGCTCCCTGATTCCCAGCAGACCTGCAGCAGTAGTGCTCCAGCCTGGTGGCTTTTGGTTAGGAGATGCATTGACAAGCAGGAATGTGCAAACATCCAGAGGCTGGAGCTGTGCAGTGGCAAGGCAGCTGTGGTGGCTCTGGCAGCTCCAGATCCAGCAGAGCAGCTTGCAAAGGCAGGACCCCTGTGTCCTACTGTGGAGCAGGGTCCCCTCCAAATGAGGGTTGTTGGACCTGCACCTCTCAGCAGCACCCATGGCCTCATTGGGCAGCTCCTTGATAGCCCTGGGGTCACTGAACGTATTCCTGCCGAGCAACTGGGCCAGCTGCAGCCCTGCATGGTCTCCTTGTTTTTGTCACGTGTAGGGGGACGTGCCTGATGCCGACCCGCACGGCAAACACACCCCCCCCGCCTTCCCCAGCAACGTGGCATGGAGAGAAAATGAGCAGCATCCCCAGACTGGCCCCCAGCTCATGAAATACAGTGTCCTGTAGTTCTCTGTACCCAGGACCAACACACATCCCACCCACCCTAAACGCAGCTGGGAACCTCCGCTCCTGCTCTAGGGAGGAGAGAAAGGGCTTGGCCATGTGCAGGGTAGGGCTGTGTTGGTCCCCAGTATGTGCCAGATCTTTGGTGGCCCAAGAAGCTTGGCTGGAAGAGGGGGGCACTGTCCTGTTCCCCCCACTCCAGCAGAGTGCAAGGTAACCAGTGATGAGGGGAACCTCATTAATCCTGGTCATTCATTTACAGAAAGCCATTTAGAGCTGGCTATGCAGGCAGTTACCAGAGTGCAGGGGAGGCTTTCCCAGCAGGACCTTAATTCCCTCTGCAAATAAAGCCAGGGAGCACATCTTCTGTCTGCCATGGATGAAGGCTCGGGGGAACTTTTGGGGCCAGCCTTCAAGGGGCCAATGGCCACAAGCCCCCTTCCTGAAAGGAGCAGAGCATCGTTGAGGGATTACTCTTAGGTGACTGCTGGGTGCTGTTTCAGTGCAATTGCTGCCATGCCACATCCTTTCCCTGGAGCAGCGAGGCTGGCACAGTCCTCAGGGTCATACAGAAGTTTGGGAAGCTGCAGGAACCCAGACACCAATCCTTGTTCCACGTGAACTTGGTTTTCCGGGAGCACTGCACATCCCTGTGGCACATTGTGACGCTCTGCATGCAGGTCAGGATCAAAGCGAAGTTAGTGGGATGTGGAGATGTTACCAGGGATGCAAAGCTCTGTGCTGGATTTGGTTCCTGCCCATCTCTTCAAGTTCATGGGCATGGTAACAGCCAGTGCATGTGCATCCTGTGCCCTGTCTGTGCATGCTCATTCCCTGTCTTAGGTGCCTGTCTCCTGGAAGGGAAAGTTTGGGACCTCTCAGCCAGCTCACAGCTCCTGGTTTTTCTGGCTAAAGATTGATCACTTTTTCTGTCCAGCTGACCAGAGGGGGAGGCAAAATAGGCTGCCTCTGGGGAGAAGGTGAGGGCAGTGCCACCAGCAATGACGCTCCCACGTGTTCTTGCAGCCTGGGGCACCGATGGGTCACCCAGCCCAGGACAGCCCTTCAGCCCATCATGGAAGTTTTGTAATTTTGTGTTAATGCCAGCTCCTCTGTACTGATCTCTCTCCCACATCAAATGCAAAGCCCTTTCAGAGGCTCCTGGCTGTATCAGTCTTGCTTTGCCCTCGCCACCACAGGCTGCATGCCTTGCAGGCAGCTCTCGTGGCTCAGGGAGCACACTGCCCACTGTCTCCTCTGTGCAGGAGGTGGATTAACCCCACTGGTGGGGCAAGGGCAGGCAGAATTCATTTTTTGCAATAAAATGACTACTTTTCAAGCAGGAATTGTTCCTGGGGGGAGCAGTAACAGGCCACAATCCAGGGGACAGAAAGTCCCTGCCTTCAGAGCTACTATTAATTGAATTTATCCCAGTCTTGTCAAGACCTCTACCACCGGGAAGGGGACAACAGAAATGTGGAGCTTCTGTGTCTTTGCAGCAACTGTGAGCCAAGCCCTGAGCAAAGCAAAGCCTCTCTCTGCTGCGGTTTCCCCACCTGTAAATCAGGTCGACTCTTCTGCAGCGTTTTGGGTGACCAACGCCCGGAACACCTTGTCCCCAGAGAGAATTGACTGTCACGTCCCCATGAGCAGGAGCCACTTCCTCATGCCTGTGGCGCTGAAAACTCCCACTGCTGAACAACGGGGCCATGACATTGTTCCAACTGCACAGCCTCCCACACCCCAGAGCGAGGGCTCTGATCTAACCTCGCTTCTTGAGTTTCTGAGAACTGAACAGGCTTTGCTTGCCCAGTGCTGCCACAGGCACTCGTTAGCTCTCTCCTTCGTGCCCCAAAGCCACAACTGAATGTTTCATAGAATTCATATAATTGTTTTGGCTAGAAAAAGACCTCTAAGATCATCAAGTCCAACCACTGACCTGACACCACCATGCCCACTAAACCATGTCCCACAGTGCTGTGGCTACATGGCTTTTTAACACCTCCAAGGATGGAGACTCCACCATCTCCCTTGGCAGCCTGTTCCAATGCTTGGCCACTCTTTCAGTAGAAACATTTTTCCTGATATCCAATCTAAACCTCTCCTGGTGCAGTTTGAGGCCATTTAATATAAGGAAGGCTTTGAAAATGAAGTATTTGAATAGCCAGAAGTGCAAGGTCAGCTGTCCACCTAACCTTAAATCTACTCATTATCTGAGCTCATTTCACTGAGGATGCAATCCTTATCCAACCACTTTGGCTGAGGTTTCCACCTTCTGTGCCCACACTGACAGTGAGCACGACCACCTGGATGAGAATCACAGAATGTTAGAGGTTGGAAGGGACCTCCAGAGATCATCAAGTCCAACCTCCCCCCACCAATACCAAGATCACCTAGGGTGGTCCACAAAGGAAAGCATCCTTTGGATTTTGAAAGTCTCCAGAGAAGACTCCACAACCTCTCTGGGCAGCCTGTTCCAGTGCTCTGTCACCCTCACTGTAAAGAAGTTTTTTTCTCATGTTGAGGCAAAACCTTCTGTGTGCAAGTTTTCACGTGCTGCTTCTTGTCTTATTGCTGCAGACCACCGAAAAGAGATTGGCCCCATCCACTTGACACCCACCCCTCAGATATTTACAGACATCGCTGAGACCTTTCTCAGTCTCAGAATGCCTTCTGCTGGGGAAAGCAAAGGGCTTTTCCTCCCAGCTGTGTCCCATGGAGGCACAGGGTGACTCGGCATTGTTCCACAGCCACTGCTGAGTCACGGCCGCCGCCGCTGCTGCAGCGCTTGGCGTGGAATGTGATTCCTCCCGGGCCTCCCACGACCCTGCGGCGGGCGGCTAGCAGGGCGGGAAGGGCGGCGGGAAGGCGGCAGGACCAGGACTGACCCAGAGCTGCGGCTCAGCTGCCTGCACTGATTGCTGCAGAAACTGCCAGCAGCGAGCTCTGTGTGTGTGTGTGTGTGAATTTAACAGCCTAGAGATCCTGGGTGTGCTCTGTGCCCTTTTGCACATGTTCAAGCCTCAGCATTTTTACCCTTTCCCTTTTTACAAGAAATAACCCCTGCTGCTCTGACTCTTTGCATTTGAACAGCAAGCCAGATTTTTTTGTGCTGTCTTCCCTTGGATATGGCATTGCTCCTTGAACTGGCACAGGCTCTGGCAGTTTTCACACGATTTATTGGCAGGCTGGCTTTCTCTGTGTTTATTCACTTTTTACCATCCCTCCTGGCAGCTGGGATGTGGACTGGGTGCCTCTACCCCGGCTCCCTGTTTGCTCTGAGGGCTCTGAAGAGGTGAGAAAGCCTTTATTTCCTGGCTTTCAGGAGACAGACAGGACTGCTAAGGGCAACACGGAGAGTTATTCCCCAGGCTCAGCGATGGAAGATTTCCTTTTGGCTCTGGCAGCCCTTTGAATGAGGGGCTGAGTGCCACAGAAAGAGCATACACTGCTATAAAAAAAAGAGATGTCTCTTCTGTACAAGGGGGAAAAAATGTTCCTAATCACACTAGCCCAGTGGGGAAAAGCAGGAGATGTGCTGGGCATTGATTCCAGACAGGAATCTTCTCTCTTACAACCACAGGACAAGATTCCCTTTAGCAGGTGTCTCCATAAAACACAGACAGGCAATGATGGTGGCCAGGCAAGGTCAGCCACAGAAAACACAGCAGGCTGGCATGCCTGGGCACAGCTGTTTGCAGCATGATAAGGTGGGTTGTGATATTGAAGCTGTTGAACAAAAGAGGCCGTTCGAGCTGTTTCAGCTGCTTTCCAGAGCTCGGGATGGTTTGACGGGGAAGACGGATGGGAAGACGGATGGGCACACGGCAGTCCCTTCCTGAGTGGGAGCCTCGCCTCAGAGCAGTGCAGAACGGCTGGGGTGGCTGCACTGATAAAAGCAGCTCCCTGCTCCAGGCTGGATCGGGGTTTTAGGATGCAGAGCTGTGTAACTGCCCCAGTGTGTGACAAACCCCATGCTGCAGGAGGAAGAAGATGACAGCTTCCCTGCAGTGGTAGCTTTTCTTTCTGGAAAATGGATGGAGGACAGGGGTAGCACAACCTGTACTCCTGCAAATGCATATCTCTCCATATAAAACTTAATCATTTCATTTCCCAAGCCTCTATAATGTTCCTTCACACTTCCCTTCTCCCCTCAGGCATGCAGCAGAGCGATCCTGTGCCTGGTCGCCACAGCAGCTCGATGGTGTAAAGTTGCGTGGCTTTGGAGCCCTATTTGCTGCTATTGGGGTTGAAGCGGTTGGGCTAGGCCAGGCCATAGCGGGGACGACAGCCTGACAGAAAGCGCACAGCACCCCACGACCCGCCTCGCCACTGCCAGAGCAGCAGCACAGCTTCACTGCCACTCCCTTCGGGCGCGCAGTGCGCAGGTATCGGTTCTCTGCCGAGCCTACAGCGCATGTGCTTCTCGGCCGGGGCCGCTCCAGCCCCTGCTTAGATGGCAGCCACTCTCTCCATGGCGCTTGGCCTGGCTGCGCATGCGCGCCGCCCATGGCCGCTCCCAAGATGGCGCCGCGGCAGTGAGTGGGCCGGAGGAGGGTGTCTGCGGCGGGACTTGGCGGCGGAGAGTGGCCCAGGGCGGCCCGCGGTATGATGATCCCCACCGAGGAGGTGTCGGCCCGCAGGAGGGAGATCGAGGACAAGCTCAAGCAGGTGGGACTGGGGCCCTGGCGGGGTCTGGGCCTGCACCCGCAGCATCAGCGCGTTGCCGAGGAGATGGGACTGGAAGCTGGCCTGGAGGTCCCCAACGGGTTTGGGAGTGTGCCGGAGCCCCCTAAGGCCTTGGTCACCCAGCTCCGCGCCTGACAGTATCTCCATGTTCCCTTCAGGGCCTGGGATCTTAGCGTTCAGGATCTAGGGGTATCTCTGCTGCTCACTTCGGGCCTGGGGTCCCCCTCTTAAGCCCGAAGAGCTTCTGGGGGCTCTCAGGTCAGCCTGTGAGGCTAGCCCCCGCCGGCTGCTGTTCCCCTCTATCTATGGGCTTCACTGCTTTGGAAACAGCCCTTGGTGGCTGCTTAGTGTTGGCCACTTGAGTTGGTGGCCGTGCATGGGATTTGGATGGTGCCTGTGTGACACTAGTATTGTGCAGTGGTAGGGAGATGTTTGGTCTGAGCCCGAGCGCCTCTGATAAAAGTGTGAATTTTATATTGTGCTGTGGCTTGACTGTGCTCGTGGTATCAAAAGGAAACAAATAATCCTTAAACCCCTCACTCATTATGCTGCGTGTCTCACCTCGGGTTTGTTGCCCTGTAGTGTATTAAAATGTGGCCTCAGTGTCAGACCAAGCATGGTTTGCTGCAGCATTTGCTGGGATTTGTAAAAACCTTGTTTAGTGACTTAAATGCTTAGTGTTCACAACTGAAGATTGTTTTTTTTATCCTCCTGACAGGAAGAAGAAACTCTGTCCTTTATCAAAGAAAGCCTTGAGAAGAGTGACCAGCTTACAAATAACATGGTGAGATGGTCCTTGAAGTTCAGCTCTAATGTTGCACCTGAGTTTACTTTTTCTTAGGAGACTGCATTTCAAGGCTGTCATTGTGCCCCTTTGAGGAATGCAGAATAATCAAACAGTTGCTCAGTGTCTGTGTTTTACACTTCACTGGCTGGGCAAAGGGGAAAACTGATAAATGCTTCAATCCTGAGCTTCTCCCCTGGGGAGAGAAGCCCAAGTGAGCTGTTGTCCTTGTTCTGTTACAGTCTGTCCTCTCTCTTGAGAAAAGATATTAATAGACCCCAGAGTAGTTTGTGCAGTAGCATCATGTTGTTGCTTCATGAAGTCAGGTCTTATTTGGAGTTTTATTTTGAGAGTGTTCTGTTTAACAGAAATAAATTATTGTGCTGTCATTGCTCATCAGCCCTCAGCTGATATACTGTGCCCGGTTTGGGGCTCTGTGCTTTTAGGAAAGCTGTAGTGGTACCACTAAAGAAGTGTGGAAAACATAATACAGGAGTGACTCTTAGAAGAATTACATTTTGGCCTGGAAAACGTGGAGTGAAGGCATCCTTTATGAGCTAACTCATAAACTAAGGTTTTCCATCTTTCTGAAGCAGTATCAGAGTCCATTTAAAAAATCAGATCTCTACAATGAAAAAGAAGGTTCTCACTGTGCTGCTGATCCTGTGCCTTCATGTTGTGCATCTCCTGTTTGGGTCTTGGTGGTATGGGGCAGAGTGGCTGCTAGATTGTGCTTGTGATGCTATTTTTACTTAGGGCACCTCCCAGCAATCACTGTAGATTTGTTTTCTGCTGTCAGATAAACTTCTGCTCCCCTTTAGTACTGATTTGGAACATTATCTTCACACTTCACAAACATTTAGTTCCAGACTGGCCCATCTCTGGATGGCATGTGATCTGCTTGGTGATTCCTAATAGAAATTGGGATATAGAGGGTTTCACAAAAAGAGAAGGTAGAACCTGGAGATCTCTGTTGTATGTGGAAGGGTGTTCTCAGCTCTTTGTTTTTCTCTTGGCATGCAGGTTTCTATCCTCTCCTCCTTCGAAAGTCGTTTGATGAAGCTGGAGAACTCGATCATCCCCGTTCATAAACAGACAGAGAACCTGCAGCGCCTGCAGGAGAACGTGGAGAAGACCTTGTCCTGCTTGGATCATGTCATCAGTTACTACCACGTGGCTAAGGACACAGAAAAGATCATAAAGGAAGGGTGAGTTGAGCAACTAAATCAGCAGGATGAAGCTCTTCAGCATGAACTTTTGGGATGGAGGTACAGGATCTGACTCTACAAATTCATCGTAATGGTCCTTGTATCCTTCCCACACTCTTGCCTCACCACCAGTCCACAGTAAAGCAGCAATCTGTGGAGGGCAAAGTCTGCTCAGACTCTGCACTGGTGTCTCTTCTGTTTTTTGCACATGTGCTGCCACATGAATCTCATGAACATTGGTGGCTTCTCTTCTTTCGTTTACCCTTTTCTTCAAGGTTCTTTGTGCCTCGCTTCTGTTGTCACTGCATCCAAGATGAATCAACTACTCTGGAGCCTGCTTTTAGTCTTCAGGAGGATGTTGTGATGACTTTTCTCTGGGGTGGGATATGCAGCTTCCTTTACCTTCCTATTGGGGTTCAACTGAGAGGGGAAGGCAAGGCTGGGAGTTGTGTTGCTTGACCTTCTTACTGCACAGGCTGGGTATTCTGCCATGGCATTGAGTGGGACAAAAGGGAATGTTGTGATCTCCTCCCAGTAAAGAGAAGGGAATTGAAATTTTCTTTGTTATTTTCTCTGAGTTTGCTCTTGTGCTTTCTTGGTATCTTGTCTCTTTGCTTCTTGGGGCACTGCTTTTTATTTCTGGCTTTATTTTCAGCCCCACTGGGAGACTGGAGGAATACTTGAGTTGCATGGACAAGATCCAGAAGGCAGTGGAATACTTCCAGGACAACAATCCAGACAGCCCAGAGCTGAACCGTGTGGTAAGTTGTAGGTTTGGTACCTTGCGTGGTTGAGAGAGGGACAGACATAGAATCATGGAATCATAGAATGGTGGGACACCTCCCACTAGTACAGGTTACTCAAGGCCTCGTCCAACCTGGCCTTGAACACCTCCAGGGAGGGAGCAACCACGACCTCCCTGGGCAACCTGTGCCAGTGTCTCACCACCCTCACTGTAAAGAACTTCCTCCTAACATCCAGTTTCAATCTCCCCTCTGCCAGTTCAAACCCATTGCCCCTAGCCCTGTCATTACAAAAACTTGTAAATAGTCCCTCCCCAGCCTTCCTGTAGGCCCCCTTCAGATACTGGAAGGCTACTCTAAGGTCTCCTGGAAGCCTTCTCTTCTCCAGGCTGAAGAGCTCCAACTCTAACATAGCTCTGCTGCTTGTCCTCTTGCTGGTGGGCTCGGTGCCTGGTGAAGACAGTGTCTGAGCACAGCTGAGGAAATGATTGTTTTGGCTTCTGCTGAAGTCTGCACTCAGCAGCGTTTTTGCCTGTGGTGTGCATCACGCCAGCAGGACTTGAGTTTGTTGTTTCTGTCTAATTTGCATCAGGAATAGACAGTAAGTTATTTCCCAAAACAAACCTCTTGATTTTCCTGTTGAGTTACAGAAATAGTTTAAAGTTGACTTTCTGTGCCATATTGAAGACGCTTAACACCACCACTTGTGATAAGCTGAGGGAGCTGGGGTTGTCCAGCCTGGAGAGAAGGCTCCGAGGGGACCTTACAGCTGCTTTCCAGTACCTGAAAGTTCTTGTGGGAAGGATGCAAAGGGACTTCTCATAAGGGTCTCTGGAGACAGAACAAGGGGGCATGGTTTTAAGCTGAGGAAGAGTAGGTTTAGACTGGGTCTTAGGAAGAAGCTTTTGAATGCGAGAGTGGTGAGACTTGGGAAAAGGCTGCCTGTGGAGGTCATGGTTGCCTTCTCCCTGGAGGTGTTCAAGGCCAGGTTGGATGAGGCCTTGAGCAGACAAATCTAGTTAAGAAATGTCCCTGGCCATGGCAGGGGGGTTGAGGGGGGTTGGAGTAGATAATCTCTAAGGTCCCTTCCAACCTAAGCCATTCTAGGACTTCTGCAAGCGTATTGTTCATGTGTGGTGGAGTTGATTTAACCTCCTCCTTGCCAGTCCTTCAATTACTTGAGCAGAATGGGAGCTCTGTTGAAATCCCACTTGAAGACTGAGCATATTTTTGTAATTCAGTGTCAAAGTCTCTTAGCTCCAGGTGCTGCTGAAGTACTTGACAGTGGTTAGAAACACTGCAGGAAGTATGTTCTTAGGCAGAAATACTTGTGAGTGCTGCAAGTCCTGTGCTGCTTCTGATCTGCTGCTGGTTTGTGTCAGAAATCCCTCTTTGAGAGGGGCAAGGAGTCTTTGGAGTCAGAGTTCCGCAGCTTGATGACACGGCACACCAAGCCAGTCCCACCCATCCTCATCCTGGACCTGATCAGCGGCGATGATGAAATGGAGACACAGGAGGAGATGTCTCTGGAGCACCTCCCTGAGAGTGTCCTGCATGATATCATCCGCATTTCTGGCTGGCTGGTGGAAAATGGCAGGAATCAAGGTTGGTAGTGCCAGGTGTTGTTCTCTTCTAGTTTTGGGTCAGGTGAGTGCTCTCCAATGACTAAACACGTGGTTGAGACCAAAAGTAGGGTGGTGAGGGTTGTGTGTGATTCCAAGCCAAGCTGTGCAGTGCTGCACACCTTCAGCCATGCAGCTCAGGTGCTGCTGTGGCTCATGAACCGTGGGTCATACTGTGGACAGCAGAACTGGTGACTGCCTTTGTGCCACTTCTCCTTTTCATCACCTTAAGATCCTGTCTTCCCCCCTTGCAGTGTTTGTAGTGAGTTTGAAGTGGTGATTGGTCAAGAGAACAGCATAAACTCCAGGTAGATGTGATGAGAGCAAGAGCTGTTGTAAATAGAACAGGAATTAACCTAGTGCACAGTCTGTGCTGTAGCAGAAGCCCATCTACCTTGCATCTGTAGTACTTCTGATGGAGCTGCAACTATCTAGTGCTCAGGTACTCCAAATCTGCAAGTCACTGATCACTTACTCCCATTTGGGAATTGTTTAGGAACAGAACTTTTTGTATTAAATGTGATCAAGGCTGAAGAGAAAGCAGCACAGGAGACTCTTCAGTAGATCATCTCTTTCCTGTTCTGTAGAATCAAAATCTGTCTAAAGCTTTGCACTCCTTTATTAACTTCTCTTTTGAAAGTCAATTACTTTGTGGACAAGCTAGAGGAAACCTGCAGTTTTGCATACATAGAAGTGCTAAAATCACCTCCCACCCTCAATGATTTACTTCTGAGAGGGGGATTACTGTGCTTACCAACTATGCTTAACATCTTTAAAAGCTTCTTAAGAATTTTTCTTTGATCTAAGGCTACTCAAGCATCTGTAGCATATTTTGTTAGTCTCTTTGTATTCTACTTTCAAATGATGACCACCTTATTGAGCTCTTGAGTGCTCAGAACCCTGAGAAATGTGTACAGTCTTTCATGCCAGAAACTGAGCCCTTGGACTGACCATGTCATAGAATCATAGAATAGTTTGAATTGGAAGGGGCCTCCAAAGGTCATCCAGTCCAACTCCCTCTGTGGCCAGCAGAGATATCCTCAACTAGATCAGGTTGCCCAGAGCCCTGTTGAGCCTCACCTTGAATATCTCCAGGAATGGGGCCTCATCTGTCTCCCTGGGCAACCTGTTCCAGTGTTCCACTACCTTCACGGTTTGTCAGTTCTGACAAATGTCTCCTATCAGTTCACAAGTGATGTGCTCTTGGTAATGGTGCTCAGATTTAGTATTGTCTGTGGTGGGAAGGTTGGAATGAGTACAGCAGGGAAGAAAGAAGAGAGAGGCTCTGGGAGGGAAAAAGCACTTCCTTGGGGTTCCACATCAATGCTAGTAAGTCTCCTCAGGGGCACAGGATGTTTCAGGAAAGGTTTGGTTTACCAGGTAGTGTTCCCTCTTCGTTTATATTCTCTTTTCTGCCTTGTCTCCTTAGATTTCATGACAGTTTACTTCCAAATCCGTTCTGTCCAGCTCGACCGCTCCATCAAGGGCCTGAAAGACCATTTCCGTAAGAACAGCTCCTCCTCGGGGGTGCCCTATTCCCCTGCCATTCAGAACAAAAGGAAGGACACCCCCACCAAAAAGCCAATCAAGAGACCAGGTGAGTCCCTGGAGCAGGGGATCATTCTGTTCTCTAGCTTCTTGCTTAGATATTGGAAGTGTAACTTCTAAAGTAGCCTCCGTGCCTAAAATGTGCTTTTAGGTCGGGAGCAGGGCTGAGATTTGGGAGATAAACACCTCTGCTCTGGGTTCAGCACTGAGATGGCAGACATCTGTCTCTGCTTGTCAAGTGCTCAGATCTATTCTCTGGGCAATGTAACAGAAGGAGAGTGGTCTTGTATACAGGGAGAGAAAAGGCCTTCACAAAAGAAATGAGTAAAAAGAGACCTGAGAGGGCTGTGGAAGGACCTGATCTGGGAACACCTGTCCTCAGCCTTGGAATATGGAAGTATAGACTGTGCCACAGCAAAATAGGAAACCCAGAGCTGCTGAAGCACATCACTTAGTTATGAATAAATTAGTGTTGTGCTAGGAAACAGAGAACTCATTGGGAGTTCAGATGGGGACTAAGTAGGTGACTACAGTAATGAGATCCAGAGTTGTCTGAATTTTGAAGGGCTGTTAAAGCTTTTGCCTTGGCCTGCCTTTGAAAGAGCTGTGACTGTGGCTGGTGGCTTATTCCACCTCTCCTCTAGTGTACCTGAATTCCCAGCTCTGAAACGTGCCATCTAGTGGGAGCACAGCCAGGAGGAGGGCCAGCAAAAGCTAGCATGTCCCTCCCACAGCAGCGCAGTGATGTTGTCCCTCTGTGTGTCACAACACCTCTGTAACAATGATGAAAGCCAAAAACGTTCATATTTCTGTGGATTTCTCTGGTCAGTACTCTCCCACCCTAATTTTTTTTCCTTGTGTTGTCCAAATAGTCTTACTGGGTTCAGGATAATACTGAGAAATGTGGGTAGAGCCTGGGAATGGATGGGGATGGGGAAAGAGAGATAAAGAACTGTTCATTTTAATTGTGTTGTGTTTATTTTTATAATCCTGATGTGAATGCAGTCCTCATCCCAGGTAATGTGTGTCTATGTGTGTGTGCTGGCCCTGGGGCTTGCTTTCTTCACTTCTCTGTGTGGAGATGGCTTTGCTGGGCCTCTTCTTGCTAAAGCAGAGGGTGTGCCTGGGATATTTAGAGAGGGAAGGCTGTAACACCCAGAGATCACCTCTCTGGTGTTTTAGAACCAATCTGTGCCATTGCTCCTGAGCCCTGGAGCTGTTCCTGAAAGCTAATGTGTGAGTTGCAGTTGGTGAATGTCATCAAATCTCAGTGGATTTTCCCCTGTCTGCAGAGAACCACCTTGAAAAGGGAATGTCTCATCCCACATTTGACTTTACTCTGGAGTCTGGCAGGTAGTTATTTTGCAAAGAATTTGCACCCAAGTGTTGGGAGAACTGTGGAGAACAACATCCTCCTGCTAAGGAGAGGTAGCTCTGCTGCAGGTGGCAGAAACCCACTGTTTAAAATTGCTTCTGAGCACGATGGCAGCTGTCTGTGCGCAGCTGCTGAACAACAGTGTGATTACAATGGGTAAAAATGATTTCTGTGTGCTCTGGTAGCTCTTTCCTGGAAGGTTGCCAGATGCTGATCTCTAGTTGAGCTATGGGGAACTTGGGCTTTGGATGCTTCAGGTTTGGTGCATAGTTCTCAGTTATCACCTGATACTTGAAGAGATGCCTGAGTTTTGGTTGATGAGAAGTCAACACTGTCACCAAACACTCCTGAGCAACCTGCCAGATGTGCTCTAAGTCAGTCAGAGATGGAGGAGAGCTTTTATCATGGGCAGATTAAAGAAAAATCAGTAGGATGTTTGTAATGTGTCTCAGCTCTTGGATGCTCACAGAGAGAGGATGGAAAGGAACATAAGCAAACAGGGCTCCTCCAAAATGGATGCATTTCAGCATCCAGAATTACTTGTTGCCATGAGTGTCTCTGCTGTAGATTTGCCAGAATGTCACATCTTCTTTTTAAATTGGAGTTTGTTAGATTGGCCATGTAGAAGGCACAGAGCATGGTCTGAATGCACTTAACAGAGCTGACAGTGAGGAGGGAAAGAGCATTTCAAGTTTCAAATCATCTATTGGGGTATTGTTAATCTCAGGAAAAAATAGTGGCTAATTGTCTCCAGTCTTCCGTGAACAAGGACAGAGAGCCAGGCTGTAGCTCTTGAAGGACAGAGGTGGTTAAACTTCATATAACTGCCACCTCTTATGGCCTCTAAATTGTACTTAAGTGAAATTAAAAATAGAGAGAGGGGGAAAAAAAAAAGGTCTGCGAGCAGACATTCACCAATTTTTCTGCAGCTCCATCAGCTTTCAAGGACAACTCTTGAGGTGGAGGCCTTACACCCTCATCCTGCTGGCACAGTGACCCTCTTCATAGCAGTAGGTAGAGATTGATTCCCTTGGGGTTAGCCTTTGTTCAGTTATGGACAAAGAAAATGTTTTTCCATGCTGTGACTTCAGTAAGTAAAGTTAATTTGGTTTCAAACCAGGAGAGTTTCTCACGATTCCAACAAGCAAGTTGGTTTCCTTAATCCTTAAGGAAGAATATCCCAGTGCACACCCCAGTGCCCACTTCAACCTGTTGCTAGGGGTAAATAACAAACTAAATCTGATGTGCTATAACTTCTTGACCCACAAAGCAAGGAGCAAGAGAGTCTACAGCTAGAGGGAAGGTGAAGTATTAGGGACAGGACAAGACAGAGACACATCCCCCCAGTCCAGGTACTGTGATGGATTCTGGAGGACACGCTCCAGAGCTGTGTGTTGTTCCAGAGGGTCTCCATCTCTCTGTTATTGTCTTACTCGTTGTTGTACCCTGTACCATCTCCTGTTGTTACAGCCTGCAGCTGAAAAATCTGA
This sequence comes from Ramphastos sulfuratus, assembly GCA_013399055.1. NCBI lineage: Eukaryota > Metazoa > Chordata > Aves > Piciformes > Ramphastidae > Ramphastos > Ramphastos sulfuratus. Next base: position 212,450 of record WBNM01016503.1, on the reverse strand, counting down.
CTGCTGGAGGTGCTTCTAAAGCAGAGTTGTCTCCTTGTAAATGAAACTTGCCAAGTCAAGTTGAACTGATGAAGCAATCTGTGGGTTGCTGCTTTTTTATTCCTTTTTATTGTTCACTGTTTGAAATGTCAGCAACCTGTCTCAGAGGGCAAGAGCATTCAGCTTCCCAGCTCACCCTGCTGCAAACACATGCACATAAAATGCTGCTTCTTTGTGATGCCTGTAGGCCCAGTGCTCTTTTGTTGGCTGGGGAGCAGCAGGTAGCTCAGCAGCTCTGCACTGCCAGGGAAGGATGGGGCCAGACAGTGCGGGCAGGGACACCCAGCCTGGCTGCTGCAAGCAAAAACCAGAGGGATTTAGACAGTTTTATGCAGACTCCTACAGCTGGAGCTTAAAAAAAAAAACAAACCAAAACAAAAAAAAACTCTGTTGCCCTTCTGCTTGGTTAGAAAACTGCCTAATGGAAGGGAGAAACAGGAGAATGATGTGCATTTGAAAAACTGTCCCCCATGTATGCCCCAAAACCACTTGATTTAACAATTGGGCCACAGGAGCAAATGTTTTGGGTGGTTTTCGGGTTTTTTTTGTTTTGTTTTGTTTGGGGTTTTTTTTGTTTGTTTGTTTTTTTTTTTTTTTGGAGCTCTTTTCCAATTTACTTGATGCTCCAGTTTACCTGGCAGTGAGGTGCTACCTGAAGGCAGGCTGTGGAGTTGTATGGCAGAATAAAGAGCCTGTTCTTGCTTCCTGCTTCCCATATTGATCACTGCTGAGCCTGAATGTGATGTTTTCATTAGCAGCTGAAATGCAGTCCCTTTTGGTTTGCGAGCTGCCGAATAAGGGAAAACAATCCTGGAACAAAAGCATTTGGCTTCCACTAGAATCTATTAAAGCCTAATTACAATGCTAAGTAGAGGGTTAGAGCAGCACTGAAGTGATGCCCATGAACACTGAACACTCAGTCTGTGTCAGGCAAACACAGGTAATTGTGTTTATGCAAATAAAACTCAGCAGAGGTGTCTAGGCTCTCATCTGAGAAGAAACTGTCAGGGCTGAGCTGTGGAGATGTGCACTGCATGCCTGTGAAGTTAGATCCTCTTGACAGCAGCAGCAGTTTTACTGCGTGCTTTGTTTTCTCACCAATTTACTCTCTTTTTTTTTTTATCCTTTTTCTTTTTCTTTTTCTTTTTTTTTTTTTTTGCTTTGAAAATGGGAAAGCTGAAAGAACTGGTAGAAGAACAGTACTGTGCATCAGCTGGGCCATGGTAACAGCAGTAAGAGTGAGCTTAGTGCGTATCTCTGGAGTTTGCAACATCTCTGCTTCCTCAGAGGAACTTCTTGTGCCCAAGCTCTTTAAGCTTTCTGAAAGCAGCTAAGAATAAAGTGCAAGTGTTGGGTGTGAAGTTTGGAAGAAGAGGCATAGCCCTCTAATCATATGGCAGGAGCTAGCAGCACAGAAGGGTGTAAGTCGTCTTCCCTCCCTAGTGTGGGTCTAGAGGGGAGAAGTTTCCTCCTAGGAGAATGTGGTTTGGAGATGATTGGTAGAAGGTTGAGGTTTTTTTAAGTGAACTGATAGAAGAAAAATGTTGCCAGTGAAGCATCACACTCTAGGAACCATATTCTGTTCTTTAGTAAATGCACCATGCTAAGGCAGCTTGGTAATCCAGTGGTTGTTTCTCTCTCCTGTTCTATCCCATTAGAGATGCATTCTCTGGGGGATCTGAAGCTTCCTTCCCCTTACCTTATATCCCTCTATGGGAATGAAGCACCACAGGATGCTGTTCTGCAGCAGTGTCTATGTAGGCTTCCTCTCAGAGTAGCAGCCCTCAACACTGGGGCAGCTGACACTCATTTCCAGGCTGGTCTGTGGCTTGCTTCTCCTGGTGGCAGTGAGGATTTCCTGCAGGTTTGCAGCATTTATCACTTCAGAGAAGAAGAACAATTCCTAACTTTGGCAGCAGCATTTTTTATTTCTTGGATTTTTTTCCCCCCTTCATTTGCATAGCCTAGTTCTGTTTCATCTTGAGCCTCCTATAGAAACTCCCTTCTATCTTCCCAAAACTTTCCATCCCCTGTTGTGCAGGCAACAGCAAAGCTCTGCAGTGAGAGGGTGCCCATGTGCCTGTGATAATTGCAGCTTGTTGCATGACGACTAACCTTTTAATGTGGAAACTCTGCTTAGTCTTCACTTGTCACATTAATGCTTTGTTTTGTGCTTTCTAGCTGTACATCCAGCACTGCCTTTTGTTCACTTCTGTCTGGTTTTTGTATGTTAAGTATAAATCTTTTAACCCAGTGTTATTGTTTTTTTTTCCCATGGTTTTAATTGATTTGCGGTCCCTTAGAAGAGAAATGTCTTGGGGATTAGGGTGACTTAATGCGAGTTAGACATGGGTGGGCAGCATCCATTATTCCATGATTCCCATGATGGGAATTGCTGCTGCAGTTACTCTCTTGAGCCCAGAGATTGTCACCCTTTTATCTCTTCTCGTAACACCAGAGATCATTCCTTGTCTTGGCTGTGGGGCTCCTGATGGGTCTGTGTTGAGCATGCTCAGAAAATACTCCTCGGAAGGGCGCCTCTTGCTGCAGCTCTAACCAAGCAGCTGGGATTGTGGCTGTGGGGAGCAGACAAGGTGTTACTAGACAGGACTTGTCTGTATGGCAAAGCCCTGCTTCCCCAGCTGAGGAGGAGCACCAGATGAAATAAACTCGTAACAGGGAAGGGCACTTTGTGGCCTCCCTTCTCTGATGGTGTTTTCTCACTCAGCTGTAGCACCTCACCAAACTGACCTCAGCACTCCCTGATTCCATAACCCTATCTGGAACTCCTGTCCCCACCCTCAAATGTTCTGGAAATGCCATTGTGTGTGTACACTTGAACATGAGTTTGGGGTTCACCTTCCTGTACTGAGCATGCTCATTGATGCCTAGCATCCTCTTGCTGGGCCCAGGTGACTTGCTGGTGGAGGGCTGGTGTTCTGGGTTTGTTTTCTTTCACTCATTTTCTAGGTCTTCTTGTCTCTCCTCTCTGGCTCTGGTGACAGGCACGATCCGTAAGGCTCAGAACCTTCTGAAACAGTACTCTCAGCATGGTCTAGATGGGAAAAAGGGGGCCTCTAACCTCATTCCTATGGAAGGTAATCACAGCTCTAGCTACTTCACCCTTGACTTTCTCTGTGTATCAGCCTTGCTTTTCCAGATGGGACTTCCATTAGCCTAGTGCCTGGTGAACAACATTGGATAGGTGCAGCTGTTCTTGGGGAACCAAGGAGGTGCTGGATGGCTGAATTATTTTTCTGAATTTAGTGTCAAGTCTATTTCAATTTTGAAGCCTCCATAAACAAGGGGACAGTTGGAGAGGAACGTTTTCTTGAAGTGGTTGAACCACCATAGCCACCTGACTAATGGAAGCTCTGCTCTGATGACATCTGCTTGTGGTGTTTCTGTTCTCCTTTCTTTCTTTGCCTGGACTTTGAGCCATTCAGTTTCTCAGTGACCTTTCCAAACCTGATGCTGAAGTGTCAGACCACCTGAACACCTTCTCCATGGAGACCTACCTGAATGGTTGCCTTCTGTGCTCTGACCTCTTCTGCTCATCGAGGTTGTACCAGATAAGAGGGAAGAGGTCACTTGCTTCAAAACATCTATAAGACCTTTTCTGCCTCCTATGTATGAATCCAAAGTAGACATCTTCAGCACCTACGCTGTAGTCTACAAAATCCCAGATGATGACTAACATCACTCATTTGGGGGAATGATGAGCAGGAGATGGGCTTTGAGTTTGGCTCTGTAATGCTTGTGGGTACAAATTGGGCTTCTGGTTCCTCCTATCCAATTCAAATTTATGGCAGGAGCTTCAAGGAGCTCCTATGACCCAACAAATGACTCAACTCACACTTCTCATCAGGTTTCAAAAGGTTGCTACTGCTGCATAGCTCAACGAAGGGATTTGGTCAGGTAGTATTCCTGGGACTGTGTAGGGAACAGTGTCCAGCAGATCAAATCAGCCAAGCTTGAAGCAGCTTCCAGCCAGTGTGAGCATCCATGCTGTAACCACCCTGGATAAATTGCGCCTTCTGTTTGTGCCGGCTGCCATCTCACTAGGTCATGAGCATGATTTACGAGTTAAACACCTTTCCGATGCCCTGAGCGACAAGCATGGGCCGGCTGCTGGTGAGTACCGAGTTGTCACTTCATAACGAGCTGCCTAACGTCCCTTCTTTGCAGCATGTCACACACTAGTTTGGTAGCCACTGGCTCTTCACCTCTGTGGGCAGTGCTGGAGCGTGGGCCTGCTCTGGCTCTTCTCAGTAGAATTCACTCCTACTAATCACACACCCCCCAAGCCCTCCAACAGGGAATCCCAACTTTGTCCAGCCAAAGACTGGTGGCCACCATGCTGAGGGGCACTTTGCTGTAGGTAGCTGCTGGTGTGTCAAATACCAAAGTGAAGCCAACAAAAACAGGATCACTTTCAGTGTGTAACGTAGCACAACTCTCCACCGTGGACAGCCTTTCAAACCATGTCACGTTTGTGTGTCACCTGCTAACCAGAGCTTTTAAAAGATCAACCTGAGGCACCTGTCAGTGTAGGAAAGAATTGGCTCTTTCTCCAGCAGACATAGTAGATGTTTGCTGGCAAGAAAGATGGAGCAGCCTGCAGCGTAGAGAACGTGTCTCTGTAATCTCACTGTCTTGTAGTGGTTGCTGCAGGGGTCAGATGGTGTGAGCAGACTTGGTGTGGCCCTAGGCAGCCTGATCCAGTTGGAAGTGTCCCTGGATTGGACCAGGATTGGACTAGATGACCTTTGAGGCTCCCTTCCAACCTGATGCAATCTGTGAATCCAGCTAGTGGCTGGCAGGAATTGGTGCAAGCACTTGTATCATACCAGCACTTCTTATGCCTGCCACATAGGTGCTTTGATGGATCTTTGCCTGAGACATTCGTATGCCGGAACTCAAATATTTGCATTTGTGTGGCAGATCACTCACCTAGCCATGCTGATATTCCTGCTTCATTGGATTTCAGTGTTCACCTGCCTGGTTTTTATCTTCTTTTTCTGCCTGTGGGAAGAGGCTGCCTCCCTTCCAGGACAGCCTCAATTTCCCAGAAATGTTGATGCAAAGTGACAGCTCTTCATCTGCATGATGAATAGAGATGAAAAGCTCTAAAAATACAAGCAGAGGTGTTGAATAATTCACCTCAGACCTTCCTGAGTTTAGTACTCTGTGTTCAGCCCCTTGATTAAATTTATTCTGTATCCCAGAAGAGCTCCAAACTTTCCCTCTATCCTGAGGCTGGAAAGAGCTGATGTCCTGATGTGGCTGTCCAGAGCTGCAGGTGACTTTCCAGGCCTCCTTTAGGGTATGCACAGCCTCCCATGCACAAATCCAGGGGCAGCTTTGGTCAGAAGGAGATTCTTGTTCTCATGCAAGGATGGTCGCAAAGCCAGAACCATTTTTTCCAGAAGAACTTTGAGCTTCTCGTGCAATCCAAGGCCTTGGAGTGAGGAAGCTTGGTGAGGATTTCACGCTCTTAAAGCCATCTTGCCCTTGCAGGGAGGGATGACGTCTTTGACATCGAGATCGATGCCTACATCCACTGCGTGAGTGCCTTTGTCAAGCTGGCCCAGAGCGAGTACCAGCTGCTGACAGAAATCGTCCCAGAGCACCACCAGAAGAAGACCTTTGATTCTCTCATCCAGGTCAGTTGAGCTTCACTGCCTGGTTCCTCTTGTAAAGGATACATACAAAGTCTTATTTTGCCTTCCTTTTCGTAGTGAGGATGTGGATTCCACTGCTGCTAGGGCTGGCCTCCAGCACCTGGTTAGGGAACTGGGGGTTGCACAGATGCTGGAGAACTTGTGCTCAGTGTCACTTCAGCAGGTTCCACAAATGACACACCAGTTAAATTGGTTTCCTGAACTGGTGTCCTGCATTGATCTACTTGTGCTGCCTGAGCAGAAGTCCCTCTGCTTCCTTCTCTGGCTTTGTTGCAGGAGTCACTGGATAACTTGATCATGGAGGGGGACAACATCGTCTCGGCTGCCCGGAAAGCCATCATCCGACACGACTATTCAGCTGTGCTCACCATCTTCCCCATCCTGAAGCATCTTAAACAGACAAAGCCAGAATTTGACCAGGTCTTGCAGGTAAGAGTGATGGCATTGGAGAGGGTTCTGTGACTTGGGTTGTCTGGAGAACTTTTCAAAAGAGATTATCACAGTGGCTTTGAATAAAGCCATGCTGCTTCTGTCCTACAACATGGGCTGGAAGGGACACAAATGCAGCATGCCCCTTGCTGTGATGGTGAACCAGCAACTTGCCAACTCTCAGCAGTAGTTCTTTTTGGTACCTAGTGATGGATCACGTCCATTACTCTGCTGTATACATGGCCTCTGAGGTGTTTCATCTCTGATACTGTTAAGCTTGGTTTAACCTGTGCTCACTGACATCTGGAAGATGAGCTGCTCAGGAGAGCCTGCTTTGATCATCCATAAGGTTCTCTAGGTATGAAATTATTCAGGCTTAGCAAGGCTCCTTTTCCTCCACTTCCAGCTGTGATGCACCAATCACAACCACCTGTACCAGGTCCTGCTTAAGAGGAAAGATGATAGGTAGCAAATCCTGGTCACTATTAGGGTCAAAACATCTTTTCTTGCTGGCTGGCAGAAGAGTGCAGTATTTCACGTGCTGATGGTTCCCTGACACGTGGGGAATCGAGAATGAGCAGCTGAGGTGGGGAGGGTCGGGAAGGGTAGGTGCTAGATGCAAGTTCAGGTACCACTTGTGTTCCTTCTCTGATGTGTTATGGAACTATTCCAGGGAACTGCAGCAGGCACCAAGAACAAACTGCCAGGGCTCATCACTTCTATGGAGACCACTGGTGCAAAGGCACTAGAAGAGTTTGCAGACAACATTAAGGTAGGATTCTTCTCAGCATTGTCTCTGCCGAGATCAGCAAGCCTGGAAGTGTGCTTTTCTGAGCAGAACCCCTAGTGCTGCTTTCAGCTTTCCATGAGACCACGTGGTTTCTGACACTAAAACAGGAACTTGCTGGATCGCTTTGGGTGGTCAGCTACAAACACTGGATTCTTGGTGCTGATTTCAAACACAGGGGAAGGCTTCTGCCTGAGACCTTTAACAGGCATTCTACAAATAATTTGACATGAGCTTCCAGGCCTTTGCAGATACCATGTCAGTCTCAGCATTTAATCCCACTTTAAAAAGAAAGGAAAATTGCTGACTTGGAAAACTTTTTGGAGAACTCCTGTTAAATTATGCCTGTGTAAGGCAGCCTTGGTGAGTCACCTGCATGAACCTCTGTGGTTCTGAGCTGCTGATGCATAGGACCTGTGGTTTCTCAGCACCAGGAGATGGCACTGCAAGAGATGAGTCTGGGGATGCTGAAGAGAGAGGTTGGATAAACAAGCCTAAAGCTCACTTGCAGCAGCAGTTGTGTTGTGCATGCGTTCCAGTCTCTCACATGCCTGCCTTCTGTCTGTCTCTTCCCTTCTCAGAATGATCCAGACAAGGAGTACAACATGCCAAAAGATGGGACAGTCCATGAGCTCACCAGCAATGTATGTGATGATTTTTGAACCATCTGGTGTGGAAAAAGAACTTCTGAAGGAGTTCTAACAAGAGCGATAGGGAAACTTCTGAAATTAAGGTGTCTTGGTATTGGAAGAGCAAATTACCTAGAGCAATTAACTAGCTTCCATGGTAGGGTCAGCCAGCTACCCTTGCCAAGCCACATTGAATGTCTGGGTAAAACACAGCTGCTCAAATGAGTGCAGTGATTTGTTTCTTGAAGGCTTTTAGGCGTGGGGGGCAAGTGGTCCTTTGTGATCCTCAGTAACACAGGATAGGTGATGCAATGTTGGTTGCTCATATCTCCCCTCCCTTGCTTCCAGGCCATCCTTTTTCTACAGCAGTTGTTGGATTTCCAGGAGACAGCAGGTGCCATGCTGGCATCACAAGGTACATACATGCATGGGGCTCGTTTAGGCATGCACTTCCTTCCCCCAGTTGTCTGGACATCTGCCCTAAAAAGATCAAACCTGAGCATGCACTGTGAGCTTGTTCTTTTCCTGTCCTTCACCCTGTGGTTTGTCTTGTCCTCTGGTCTCCCATAAGCACATAGCTGCTAATCTGGAGAACTCCAAGGGCTGCAGTGAGTTTCCCTGCTGGTCTTCCACGCTTGCTCCCATCAGGTACTCTTGGGGTGTTTTCTGATACTCTGTGGTATCAAGAGAGGATGCCTCAGTCATTTAACTTCAAATTTGACCCTAGACTTCTCCTCTAGTGCTGTACTGGAGAGGGGTGGCCAGTCCAGCTTTAATTAGGCTGTGTGCTGATGGTTTGCCATTTTTCTCTGCCACATCCTCTGGTCAGAGTGGAATAGCAGCAACAAGAACATTTTCCTCAGCATTCAGCCATGGTCAGACTTGGAGTCCTGAGCTGCTCACTGCAATGTGCCATAACAGGCAGGCAAGTTTTAGCTCTGCTCCCCAGGATGCTCAGGAGACAAATTCCAGAACGGAACACACAGATCAGAAGCTGAGAGCTGTTGCTCCATGTGATGGGATACTGCTGCATATCAGCTAGGCTGTGATTCTTGCTTCTGTGCTGCCAGCTCTGTGTGAGCCCTTGGCCTTGGCAGCGCTCCTGCCTTCAAGCAGATTGGAGTAGAGCAGGCTAGAGAGGTGGAGAAGTGGAGATTGAAGGATATAGGTGCCTGAGGAAGCACAGCCTACCTGTGCCTGAGGAGGCCACCACCTGGTGTTTGGAGAGAGTTGGGAGTAGAGAAAGGGGAAAGCTTAGAGCTGTCTCCAGACTTGTATCTGCAATTCCTGCTTGGAACATTCAACCAGTCCTAAATTAACTCAAGCTAGGATATGTCTGCTTCTTGCCACATCTTCTTGTGCTCTCTCTACTTGCAAACTCTGTGTGTTCAGAGCCTCCCAGGCCTTGACTCTCTCTCCTTGGCCAAAGAGGTTAGTTTGAGATTTTTTTTCTTGAAGAAAGCAACCATTTCCCTTGTCCTTCCCTGAATGGTGATGTCACCATTATTGTTTCAAAGTCTTGGTGTGTTGTCATGCAGTGGAGACCTGTCACAGGAGCTGATTCAAAAGGTAACACAGACTTTGTTCTGTTTTATATTGGCCATACAACAAAACAGGACCACATCCATGAGACACAGCCCTTTCCTTTTTTAACTGTGGCTGGCTGTGCCACCAGCTATAGAGGGATCCTGCTGTGGAAGGACAGCTGGAGGAAAACACATCTTTGTGATCTGTTCAATTATTAAAGCTTGAAGTGGGTGTAAGTGTTAACAGCTCTGGTAACTTGGGCTGATATATAGACCACAAGGGTGACCCAGAACCCAGGTATTGTAAGTTGTCTTCCCTCCCTCTGCAGCCAGGCCTTGGGGACTATCCACTGCCATGTGCGCTCTGCCAGTGGTGTTCCTGTGCAGAACCAGCTCTGGCACTTGCTCCAAAAGAATCCTGGCCTGACACAAGGGCACCCATGCAGGGCAGAGCTGCTTTCATTTTGAGTGACACTTGTTCCTGACTGTTGGTGAGGTTGTGGTCCCTGTCTGGTGTGGACCTGATGTCACCCTGGGCCAAGCACCATCAGATCAGAGGGGTTTATGTCAGGGGAGTTGCTTCTGTGGAAAAAGGCATCTGCTTTGGGGTGGTGCCTTGTTCCCTTCAGGACAGCTTCCAGGTGTTAGCTCAGGTGTGGGTGTCTGCAGTTGGGTTGGATGTCTCCCCCAGTGATCCCAAGTGGTGGGAAATGCACAGAGGTTGAGGCTTTTGGAGACATTTACCTGAAGTAGTAGCAAAAGCAGAGTCTGTAGTGATGCCAATCCCTCATTCTTGCCCACTGAGCTACTCTGTAGGGCCCTGTATGGCCCTGCAGGGATGCTAAAGTGCAGAGTGAGGGTGGGATGGATGGCTTTGCTCAGGTCCTTGGGCTGTGCAATTCAAGAACAAGGAAACTGCTGCTAGCATGAGGGGAAGCTTTCCTTAGCCTTGAGGTGATTTGGAACAAGGTGTCTTGTTAAATGCAAACAATGACAGTACAAACAGTGTCTCTAGCAGGGGAAAGAGGTTGGATTCTGCCTTCCCTCTGTGGTCTCAACTCAGTTTGTGTCCTTGGAGGGACTCCTGCCTGCTGTCTGTGTGGCTGTCTGGCTGCTCTGTGTTAATACCAGCTTTGTTCTCAAAGGGATGGTGGTCTCTAACCTGTCTTTTTGCACTTTGCGTTTCTTTTTCTCTCTCCTCCCTCCCCTTTTCTCTCTGCTCTGCCTAATCTTTGTAGTTCTTGGGGACACATACAATATTCCTTTAGACCCCAGAGGTAAGCAGACTTACCCACACCTATCTGTTCATATTGCCTTCAGCTCTGGTGATGTGTGCTAATGCTTTATCCTCCAGGAGTGGTAAATAAATTAACACCCAATTGAAAAGGGGAAAAGGGGGAGGGTAAATAGCTCTTGGCAGTGGGCTGGAGAGAATGGGGAGGGCTTGTCAGCAGCAGACAATGAGAGATGCCACATGAGCTGAAACAGGCTAAAGACGCTCTCATGGCACTGAATCTCCTTGGCACGGGTAGCAAATTGGCCCAGCTGGTGTCATGCTTCATCCCCTGTGCACTTGGCTCCCCATTGTCCAACTCCCAGCAACAGGAGCCTCGGGGCCTTTCCCATGGGTTGCCTATGAACTGAGACCACCCGAGCTAGGCCTGGCTGCCAAATTCTCTGGTGGGGGGAGGAGATGATGGCTACCCCACGTGTCCTGTGGGACCTGTGCCCACAAGGCCTTTGAGGGCAGAAAGCCATTTCTTCTGCAGAGACAGAGGAACATGTGCCAGCCTGGAGTCACTTCTTGTAAGGGCAGGCTCCTGTGCTGCTGCCCCTTGTACAGAGCCAAGCAAGTCCTGTCAGCAACCATGGGGATGGCTGAAGCTTCCCCAAACCCTTCTGCTTGTTTCAATTAATGTTGGGTGCCTGCTGTTGACAGCTTCAGCTCATTTGTTCTCCAACTGCCAATTCCTAGTGCTGCCAAACCCTCTTCAGGTGGTGGGGGAAGGATGGGGAGGATGTGTTTAATGTCTCTATTTCTGATCAAGATGTATCCTGAGCACTTAGGAAGCAGAGGAGAGATTTCTGCCGGGGTGCTCAGCACCTGGTGCAGATCAAAGGACTGAGGGGTGTAAAACTTCCACCCTTGCTCTGGAGAAGCTGCTGACAGACAGCACTGAACCAGGGAGTTAATGTCACTGTTGGTGGGAGCTCTGCACTAATTCCATAGCAACAGGGAGGAGGCTTGTTTGAATAGAGGCAGGCTGACCACATAACTCGTTAACTGGCCTGAGACTCTTTTCCTTTCAGAGACCAGCTCTTCAGCCAGCAGTTACAGCTCAGAGTTCAGCAGGCGGCTGCTGAGCACCTACATCTGTGAGTACTCCACACACCTCCCCTCTCCTGCCCCATCAGCTGCTTTTCACTTAGCTTGGCCTTGGAAGAGCACAGGCTGCGTCTCACTCCGTGTCAGCTTCCCCTTTGTGAGCTGGAGTCTGATGAGAGTGATGGAAAAAAGGGCCAGGCTTCCCCTTTGTGAGCTGGAGTCTGATGAGAGTGATGGAAAAAAGGGCCAGGCTGGGAGTTTCAGGCTGTTGCAGTCAGACAGGACACAAAACACAGTGCAGCAGCTCAGTGCTGCAGAGTTTTTGTCATCAGTTGCCTTGAACTGCTCTCACCCAGTGCTCTGCAGGTTCAGCCCCACCGAGGCTCCTGCTGCCAGAGGGGCTCTGTGGGATCTCCATCCTGTATTACACAACACTGAGGCAGTGCGATGAGTTCATGGTGCTACCTCGTGATGATCTGTTAAGAGTGGGGATCAGATTGTTTGGTTTCTTTGAGGTCTGCTGTCTCATCACCTGTGCTGGTCGTGGGACTTACTCTAGGCACTGAATGTGGCTGTAGTGCCAATTGCAGCAAAGGCACTGGTTCACAGAGGTTTTGGTGGCTCACTGAGGGAAGATCTGTGTAAGGCTTGCAGGATTCAGTACCTGTTATTGTACCCTCATCTGCACACACAGCTGGGGTTGGTTTGTTCCCTTTGCTGTGGGCTCACACTGACAGTACAGAGCACTCTGGATTGTCCCTAATGAGAAGTTTCAGTTTTCTTCTCTGTTTTTTTCCTCCTTTAAGGCAAAGTGCTGGGCAACTTACAGCTTAACCTTCTTAGTAAGTCCAAGGTTTATGAAGACCCAGCTTTGAGTGCCATTTTTCTGCACAACAACTACAACTACATTCTGAAATCTCTGGAGAAGTAAGTGTGTGTCTGGGTGAATCTCCTTGAAGTCCAGGCTGGTTGTCAGCACGTATTTGGAGCAGAGCTCTCCACTGAGTGCATTTACTTGGCAGCCTGTCTTGTTTCTGCTATTCCTTCCATTCCTCAAACTGCCCTTTTGAAAGCTTTGCACTATTATAAACATTGCATCACACAAGAGTAGAAGATAAAAGTATCAGAGATGCCTTGAGTAGTAGAGAATCCTTTGATCTTGGGAGGAGTGAGGACATGGCTTTGGAAAAGTAACTTGGAGCAGCTCCTGTCTCCCAGTTCGTGCATTTCAGGGTCCCTTTTATTGCAGAGGGCAGAGGAAAACTTGTTGATAGGAGCTTGAAGTGTTGCCATCCTGCTAGCAGCCCTGAGAGCTTCCTTAGGTTTTCTGTTCTTTCAGGTCTGAGCTGATCCAGTTGGTAGCTGTGACACAGAAGACAGCTGAGAGGTCTTACCGGGAGCTCATCGAACAGCAGATCCAGACCTACCAGCGCAGGTCAGGAGACATCTTCCCCTCTCCCCTTGCTTTTGTTAGCTTGGGAGCTCCTTGGGAGCCAGTGTTGCTGGAGCAGTGGGAGACATTCAGCTGAAACACAAGCTTGTCTAAAACCAAAGCCAAAGTATTTTGGTTTCCAAGTGATTGATCTAGCTTGGGAAGGGGTCAGTGTGTAAAGTTTTGGGCTGTCTGTTGTCTGGGGTGGCCTTTGGGTCTTTAGTGAAGACAAATGTTCTGGTGAGGCACAAGTAACTCTTCTTTGCCACTTTTTGATTTCATTTGACCTGCAGCTGGTTGAAGGTAACAGATTACATCTTGGAGAGAAACTTGCCTGTCTTTCAACCAGGAGTGAAGGTGAGAGAATGGGCAGGGATTGTTTTGAGCTGCTAGGAACTGCCAGAAACACTTTCTCCCTTGTCATAGTAAAAACTTCCCAGAAGCCCTCTTTCTGTCTCATTCCAGCATTGCTGGGCAGAGCAACTTGTGGCCAGAACTAGCTGGAGAGCAGCACTGCCGCCTTCTCTCCCCTGCCCCAGGTCCATACAAGTCTGTTAATCTCTACCTCCATTCTTACATTTTCACCTGACCAGATGCTTCCATTTTGGATTTGCAAAACCCTGAGACCTACCCTTGAAAAGGGCTGGAAGCCTAAAGAACTCTTATTTTTATGTCTGTTCTGGCTGAAAATTGCCTTTGTTAAACCTACTTCAGACAAGAGCCAGTTGTGAATGTAGGGCATGCAGCTCACTGCAGCTTTCTCCTTTCCCTGCTTTAGGGGAAGGAATTCAAGCCAAGTAGGTCAGAGATTAATAAGCCTGGATGGGGACTTGGTAGCAAACACTGATCTTGGAAATTTATTTCTGGAGATGAAATAAAATCCTCTTCTTCCTCATTGCAGCTCAAGGACAAGGAGAGGCAGATGATAAAGGAACGCTTTAAGGTGAGGAGGTGTTAGGTGGCAAAAGAACATCTGTGCATGGACTGAGACAGAAACTGGGACTGCCTGAAGAGAACTGTCTGTCAGCAGTGGAGGGGAGGAACATCAGACTCAGTATAAAGGTGTGATTGCAGACAGGGCACTCACTGAGCTTTCCTTTGGACAGGGCTTTAACGATGGGCTGGAGGAGCTCTGTAAGATCCAGAAGGCCTGGGCCATCCCAGACATGGAGCAAAGGGACAAAATCCGCCGGGCACAGAAGACCATTGTCAAAGAGACCTATGGTACCTTCTTGAACAGGTGACAGCCTCTTGCAATGTTGCTTTCTCTTTGGGTTTACTGAGGTCCTTGGGGTCTAGAATAGCTTGAGCTGAGATACCTTTCTACTATCCTGTCCTACCTTCTGTACCTCGCATAGTAAACAGTCTCCGAGCTGAGCTCTGCTAGTTGCAAACATCAGCTCTCACCTTGACTGGGTTTTGGCAAGTGCAGATGCTGTGGCTGACACAAGGCTCTGAGCCACCCTGGGCTATTGGTGTAGAAATCAGGAGACCAGATTGTAACTGGGTCACTTGCTCCCAGCAAGATACCCTGTCAGAGTCAAGTGGGACGTGCTGGAGTGAAGCTGGTTTGTGGCAGAGGAGAGTGGGTCTCTTTGCTATGTTCCACTTATTTGCCAACCAAGGGTCATCTTCCTTTGCAGATATGGCAATGTGCCCTTCACCAAGAACCCTGAGAAGTACATCAAATACCAGGTGGACCAGGTTGGGGAGATGATTGAGAAGCTGTTTGACACATCAGCATAAATCTCCAGCTGACTTGTACTCTTCAGCTGCCCAGTGCAAGTCAGCAACCTTTGGGACTCCCTTCCCTTTTCCCCTGCCCCATTGTGGTGGGCAGGGTGCCCTACTGTATTTATCAGATTTATAAACCTCTGGGAACTACCCTGGGTGGTCTTTGCCTTCTTCTCTGGATCTGGAGCAAAGGCTCTGCATGCTCTTGGCACTGCTATCTGGGCCTCCTACGTGTGTGCCTCTTCAGGCCTGGAGGTAAATGTTCATGCTGTGAGCTCTCATTGGTGCTGCCTGCTTCCCTGCTGGCTTTTGGAAATCTCAGTTTCCTAGGATCCCAAAGGGTTTTCCCAAAGGAACTGTTATTTAGCCTATGGATGGGAAGAGATGCTGGTTCAATTGTATGGTGGTGTCTGGCTGGCTGCAGCAGGGAATGTTTTACCCCAGTAACTCATGGCCTATCCCAGTAGCAGCTCTCTGTTCTGCAAGAGGATGTGATGGCAGGCTGGAGTTGTGACAGACTAATGAGGGCCAGGGGGAGCTCCTGGCTGGTTGCTGCTCCCCTTGTTCTGAGGCAGCGCATGGGTAGAAGTGTTCCCGTACTGATTTCTGCAGAGCACCTTCTTGCCATTCCTTTTTCCTTGTTAGATCTGATGTCTCTGCTGTGAGCAGCCAAGTCTATTCCCCATTAATCCATGAGCATCAAGTAGAAACAATTGCTACTCTCCTATGTGCCTTGGAGTGATCCTGGCAGGCTCAGATACAGGAGCTGGACCCTCACACCTTCATGCTGAGGCCTTTCAGAGCTTTGGTGCACATGTTCTTAGTGATCCACAGCCAAACACCTCCTGCTTTCCCCTCATTCACTCCTGCTGGTTATTCTTGTGGGGTCTTCTCCATGTGGTGCCTGTGAAAGGGCTGGGAGCACTCAGAGTGGCTGCTGCTTTGCAGCTTGGAACAAATCCATTATTCACCTGTGCCCGTACTGGCAGGGGTGAGTGGCTGCTGCTGCTGCTAATGAGCCCAGCGGTGGCAGAGCTGTTGTGCCGCTGTCTGGGACAGTGTGTGGGTAGGGAGAGAGGGCCAGGCAGACCTTGGCATGAAGCAAGGAGTGAGAACAGAGGGCAGAAAGACAGAAAGCTGCATTTTAACCCTTCTGCTGCTGTGCATCTGCCAACCCTCTTCTTTTCCTACCAGGAGAGGCTGCTTTGCCTCGTTGAGTGTCACAGCTGTGAGCTGCTTGCACATGCTGGGATGAATCTGCCCCGGGCAGTTAGGGTGCCAGTGGTTAAGAAAGACCAAGCAGCTGAAGGCAAAGATGTGGTGACCCGTCTCACCCCAGGAGCTGGATGTCAGAAGTCTGGATCATAGAATCACAGAATCATTGTGATTGGAAGCGACCTCTAAGATCAAGTCCAACCATTAACCCAGCACTGCCAAGTCACCATCAAACCATATCACTCAGCACCACATCTACACTGCTTTAAAATCCCTACAGGGATGGGGATTCCACTGCTGCCCTAGGCAGCCTGGTGCAGGGCTTGACAACACTTTGGGGAAAGAAAGTTTTCCTAATGTCCAACCTATATCTCCCCTGGCACAACATGAGGCTGTTTCCTGTCATCCTGTCACTTGCTACTTGGGAGACGAGACCAACACCCACCTGACTCCAGCCTCCTTTCAGGGAGTTGTAGAGAGTGAGATCTCTACCCTCAACCTCCTTTTCCCCAGGCCAAACAACCCCAGTTCCCTCAACCCTCTTCTCCTGACCCTTCACCAGCTGCTTTGCCCTTCCCGAGACCTGCACCAGCAGCTAAATGTCCTTTTTGGAGTGAGTGGGTAAGACGACAACACAAGGTCCTGCTGCAGCAGACCCAGGCACTCACCTGGGCTGCTGCCTGCACAAACAGCTGTTTCTCAGAAGGTTCCTGACCTTTCTGAACCCCTGACCACCTCCTCTCCAGCCTGGACCTAAGCACAGTCTGAAGCACGACCTGCTTTCAGCAGTGTAGCAAGTGCTTGAACAACAGCAGATGTGGCAGGCTTGTGCAACCCAGAGCTGCATCTCCACCTGAAAGCTCTCCTGGCAGGAATCCTGCTCTAGCATCTCAGATGCCTGGGGAAACCTGAGGCTTCAGTGCTGGCTGGTTTTGCCTCTACCCTGGGCAGCAAAGCTCTGTTGGCTCATGCTATGTGTAGTGTCCAGCCTGCTGGATCCACATGCTGACATTCACCAGAAGGAGCTGGGTTCAGCCTTCCTGAATCTGTTTCTCCCACTGCAGAGGTCTGATGTGAGTTTCTTTCTCCAGGAGAGCAGGTGGAATTCATTGATGCTCAGGCTGAGGCTGTAAAACATATTTTATTGCAGGCCAGTGTGAGTCAACTCACCTGGAACAGCTGCAGACAAAAGCAGGGCAGGGAAGGTAGGAGCTTTGCCTCTGCACTTACTGAGTGTCTGAGTTTTGGTGCGTGGGAGCTGCTGTCCTCCCTCTGCTGATGCTCTTGTGGTAACCAGAGCCTGAAGAAAATGCAGGAGATCCCTTAGGGTCTATATGGGGCCACATCCTGTTCTCCAGAAGCTCTGAGAATTAAAGGTGTGTTTCTGGCCCTAGAGCTGTATCAGTATGGGGCTGGTGAGGGGCCGGTCCAGCTCAACTCGCAGGTGGGAAGATGCAGTCAGAGATGGGGATGCAAAATGTCCAGCTCCCTTCTGGTGTCGTCACCAGAAGTTGGCTGGGTGCTTTTTTCCCCCATGAAGGCCCTGGCTACACCAGGAAGAAGAAAAGGGGATAAGAGGCTGCTGGGGGCTGACAGCCTGTTTTAGTGGCAGTCTTACAGCAAGGAGGAGCTGGAGGTGGTGAATACCCAGAGAAGGAAGCAGCTGCTTCTGCTCCTAGCTCCTAGGTGCTCTTCAGTAAAAGACCTTAGTTTTCCCCGAGGTACAGGGAAAGTGCAGCCATTCGCTGTCTGTTTCCTAAGCCCAGGCTCCCTGGCTGGAGCCCTGGCTCCAACTAGCCCTTCCCACACCTCCTGTGTCTGCCTTGCTCATGGAAGGAAGCTGGGGACGTGGATGAGCTTTCAGCCTCTGGCAGCCAGAGCCACCGCTTCTTGCAGCGGGAGCAGGAGCCAGGGAGCTGCTCATCCCCTCTGGGCTGACCTCAAGCGTCTGAGTGCATCCAGCACTGCACAGCGCTGGGGAGCAGCTCTGCAGGCTCCTTGGCTTTTTAAGGTAAGGAATCTGAGCAACGTGTTAATTAAGAGTGATCATGGCAGCCAACACTGGCCCTCGCAGTGAGCACTGCACAGCCCTGTCAGGAGCTGGGCACAGAACTATGAGCAATGCTCAGAGACCATGGGAAAGGGGCATGGACCCAGCCCAGGGCTGCCCCATGGCACCAATGCTAAAACCCCCCTGCCTTCTCCTTCACTTGCCCTGAGGATTGTGCCAGGGTTTAACACTCTCCCCTCACTCCCTGTCCTGCTGTGGCTGCTGGTGAACCCCCAACACAGATAGGGACAGGCTGGGGGACGCAGCTCTGACCTCCAGGGCTTTGGGGCTGTAATCCCATTTCTCCATTGTCTCTTTGCTGAAGTATGCCAGGCTGGAGGATGTCCCAGGGACTGGGTGTTCCACCTCCTCTCATGCCTTGCTTTGCACTGACCATGTCTTTGGACCAGCAAAAGGGATTTGTCAAACCATGCTGATCCCTGGCACAACTGGCACACAGGGAAACACCTGTCTGCAGATGAAGGGCAGAGATGTTCCCCTGCAACTCTGCCATACAGACTCTCTCTGGATCTCACTCCCCAGGACCCTGTGTTGTTCAGCTCCCAGCTCCATCAGTGCCCACCTGGCACTCTCCGGCACATGGAAGCCTGGCAGCAGTGAGTCAATGGAGTCAATTTTCTGGGAGATTTCATTAAGTGTAATTAGTGGATGTGCTGGAAGCCTCCCCAAGCCACTCTGTTCACACAGTATTATTCACACCATGTTCCCTGTGATGCTGATGAAAACCAGCTTGTCCCTTCTTTGCTGGGCTCTTTGTCATGTCCATGCCCACTGCCACTGGTTCTGTTTGACTGCAACATTGCAGTGTTGCTGCTGTTGTGTCTCTCCAGCTAAAGCCAGTTCCAGAGGCTCTCCTTTGGGGGTGCAGCTCTGCCAAGCTTTGGCAAAGGTTTTGCTTCATCATTAGGCTGCTTCTCACCTTGTTTCTGCTTGAGAAGGTGCTGACAGACTGTGGGGGGCAGTGGTGAATGTGTGGCTGGTGGGCTTAGGAGAGTGCCCAGGGCTGGAAGTCCCACAGGGCAGTGCAGGAGGCGGCTCCAGTGTAATTTAGGGCAGGAGACACCATGGACAGGCTGTTGCATGGGTGCTAGTTTGTTCTTGCAAGCACTTATTTGTCTTTTGCTCCTTCTTCCAGTATCCAGGCTGCTTCTGCCAGATGCAGGTGACAGGTGGCCCATGAGATGCTCCAGCCACATTGCATGTGCAGCAGTCACCAGCTTGTTCATGAAGCTGACCCAGTGCCTTCACCCCCACCCCTGGGGTTTGCAAACCCATCCCTTCTCCCATTGATTATGATGATGATTCTTACTTATTCCTAAACTCATTTCTGCCAGGGCTGGATGTGAACCTTGCAGTGGGGTTGAGAGTACCTGTGACCCAGGGCTCTGCTTCCAGAGGCACAATTACAGCAATTTTGGGACTCCTCAGAAAGACCCAGAGCTGCAAACCGAGCAGTTTCCTGTGGCAGAACCGAGCCGAGGGGCAGCACTGAGCGGTGATGTTGCTGCAGTGTGCCTGGTTTTGATGAGCTGTTCTGAAGAGCTGACCTGTCTCCTCTCCTCCTCTGGCTATCCTCACAACTCGAAGCTGCTA
This sequence comes from Ramphastos sulfuratus, assembly GCA_013399055.1. NCBI lineage: Eukaryota > Metazoa > Chordata > Aves > Piciformes > Ramphastidae > Ramphastos > Ramphastos sulfuratus. Next base: position 192,985 of record WBNM01016503.1, on the reverse strand, counting down.
ATGCTGTTTTGAGCCTCCTTCCCTGTGCAATGCCAAAATACTCGGGAAACAAACTGAGTTTACAAAATCCATGGCAGTTTGACACCTTGCTGCTGCTGCTGCTTGTTACGAGCCTGCATTCACCAGAGGGGGACTGCAGGGTTCAGCTCAAGTGCCTTCAACCAGTGTCAGAGCCACCCATCAGAGTCCATCTCCCTCGTCTTTGGTTGTTTCAGGCCGGTCATGCTGCTGCTGAAGAATCCAACGCAGCTGCAAGAAGTGGATCCCCAGAGATCCAGCTTTGCTGCTTGGTCATCCCCCAGTCTGGGGACAGCTTGGTGCTGTGGGGTTGAGTGGCCAAGCTGTGGCCGCAACTTTTCCCACAGCTGGCTCAGGGGTGGCATCAGGAGCCCTTCTGGTGCTGCATGAGGAATTTGGGACACAGCTTTACCCCCTGCATTTGGCTCTACTCCCTGTGGGTCCCCTGGGACTGGGGGGAGTGAGCAGCAGCAGCCCCCCCACAGCCCTGAGGGGTGGTAATTTTTTCTTTCAGGTCCTTCCCCCACCACCCCAGCTCTCGTCTGACAGTGAGATGTGATACCTGGGTGCCATCCTGGTTCCTCCTCACTCCTGGGGTCTCAAAGCAAAGGCTTGCTCTCCCTGGCTGGATTTGGAGCTCCTCACAGGGGGCATGATGCACAGATTGAAGTTTGCTGGCTGGTTTGTACATCTCTGAGCTGGTTATTTTTATTTTCTTGTGAGCACTATAAAAAGATGAACTTAGACTCAACTCCCATACTTTCTGGGAACTTAGCCCCGTGTGAAAAGGAACAACCTGGGCTTGGAAGCAAGCATTGACTCTCTGGGTCTCCCTGTGGTGTGGCCCCAGTGCTGGCACCATGATGCCCTGCAGCATCTTGGATTGAGATATGCAAGTACAGCCTGGGGTGATGGGAAAACAGGTCTTGTGGGGGCAAAAAAGAGGGAATCAGTGTCTCCTCCATAATGGCACATAGGGATGGGGAATGTTGCATCTCCAGCCACACCAGCACAGCACACTGCCCACTGTCCTTGAGCAGTGCAGAGGTGGTGGGACACCTCCATCTGTAGGGCAGGTGATAAATGTGAGAGGTTTGAACCCCTCAGTGTGTGAATGGGATCCATCAGAACCAGGTTCTGCAGCTCTCTGAGCAGAGGTGGATGAGGGCAGGAGGAAGAGGAGGCTTTTATCTGTGTTTGCCTGGCTGTTTCCATGTTTTCTTTGGCTGGGAAGGGCTGAGCAGGGGAGGTAAATGCAGCTATAAGTAATGGAGCTGTTTATGCACTGGCTCTGTGTGACTGATGCTGTGAGCAGGGCTAGACTAAATATCGCTGTTATTGATAGGAGGCAGTGGCTGATTTACAGCCCTCTGCATGGGAACAGGAAGATCTGGTTATAATAACACTCAGGGTGGGGTAACAAAGCCCTTTACAGCCAAAAGCTTCCCAGGAAGAAAGCCTAAGGGCTGAGGATAGGGAAAGGTGGTGTGTGTGGAGGCTGCACTGGGACCTGGGTCCTGGAGCAGACCTCTGGGGNCATCAACCTAGACCCCAAGGTCCTTTTCTTCAGGGCTGTTCTCCAGACATTCACCACCCAGACTATTCGTGCTTGGGATTGTGCCTACCCAGGTGCAGGAAATAGCCTCCACAACATGTGCTGGTCCTGGGGAGCTCAGAAGGAAGACAGTCTGTGCAGGCAGGCTTACCCCTCTGCTGTGGCAATTTAGAGAGACCTGATCTTCACAGGTGCTTATCGGGGAACAGACCTGGGAACTGCTAGGATGCTCAGTACAGCTCCTCCCAGCTTCTGCCTGCTTCCAGTACCTCCTGGCTGTGCTGTGCTGTGCTGCAGGGCTTTCAAAAGCCTTAACTAATCCTGTTCCAGTGATGCTCCTCTGGTAGCAAAAACAGCAGATTTGTAAATCGAGCCCTTGGCCACTGGTGGTCGCAGGGCTCAGCCACTGCTGGAGCAGCCTTGAGAGCAGGGCTGTGTGACTCACCTCAGCCTCTCGTGTGTGGACACAAGAAAGGGAGCACAGGGGTGGTCTTCACACCATGCTGCACCTCCCTTGATGGGTGCACTGGGATGTAACCCACATCCTCCACCCTGCCACTGCGTGCAGCAGGTCACGTCACCCCTCCAGCACCTGCCTCTCCTCTCCTGCAGGCTCTGGGGTGTCTCAAGGGAGCTGGACGCAGGACATGGGACAGAGGACTTTATTGAGGCTTCCCCAGCGCTTGTCCAGCCCCACACCACAGCCACAGGAAAGCTGTGCCCAGTCCTCCACTGATCTTCTCCACATGCACCTCATCCAGGCTGAGATGTGGAGCCATTAAACCCTCCCCTAGTGCTGACCTGCTTATGTCCAGCTCTACTTGCCCTGGCAGCACAACCTCTCCCATGGGGCCACAGCAAACATCCTCTCACCCCATCAGTCCTTGGTGACCTCCAGATCTTCTGCAGAGCCTCAAATGCATTCAAAAGGCAGGGATGAGCTGTGGTCAGCAGCAATGGTTGGTGCCCTGTGCCCTCATCAGTCCCATACAGGGACTGTGGCACTTGTTTCAGACACAGAAGCTGCTTCCATCCATGCTCCGTCTCAGGGAAACCTCCCCTGAGCCACAGGCCCCAGGGAGATGTGACAGCCCAGCCAGCACCACCTGTGTCAGGAAGGTTTATCTCCCTGGTTTTCCTACCTGAGCCAGGTTTGTGTCCATGTGGCTGCAGCCAGTGCTGCTCTGGGGGCACAGCTGCTGAGCTGGGACTCATACCAGTAGTTCTCGGTTATCCCTAGAAGTGCACCCTGCTAACTCCAGCCAGAGGCTGAGTACAGGGGAGGGACCTGAGCTTTCAATAGGTACCAGGTGTAGATCCAACAGGGTGCAAGTCTGTCTGAGCGAGGAACTCATGATTACACGTGAGACTTGATATGGGGATTTGATATCCCTGATCCCAACAAGTGCTTGGTGGAAGCAAATCCTGCCCTCAGATCCTTGGCTGAGCCCATAGGCAGCAGCATCACTTCAACAGTTGTGGTATCTGGCTGCATCTCAATGAGAAAGGTACAATTTAATGCATTTCAACCCAAAACGTAGCCTGTCCCCAGGCCTGTGACACTGCAGGAACCTGCAAAGCCATGGGGCAGGAAGAAGCTCTGCTAGGTGACGTTGAAGGTGATGAAGGAGCCCTCTGCTTTCCTCTGGTACCCCACCAGCTCTGCCTGCCCCCAGCGCCGGGCTGGGACCTCGCAGTGCATGGAGGAACGTCCGGGCAGGGCTTTGCTGACGTGGGTCACCTCACTGAGCTCTGCCTCTAGCGTGCTGACCGTGTTCATCGCTTGAGATATGTGCACCTTGTTGGCTGTCTTCTTGTGCAAGAGGCAGATGAAGATCTTCTTGAATCCCTGGCGGAAGTGTTTGGAGACCAGGGCGTAGACGATGGGGTTGACGCAGGAGTTGGCGTAGGAGATGAGGTGCGAGAGGATGCGGAGCACGTAGGTGGCCTGGTTGAGAGGGAAGTACCCAAACCAGACGCAGAGGATGATCAAGTGGTGGGGCAGCCAGCAGAGGCAGAACAGGACGGCCACGATGATGATCATCCTGGTGACCTTCCGCTTGGCCTTCTTGGACTCCGACATGTCTTGGAGAGGCTCCACAGACTTCCACAGGTAGCGAATGGTCCGCACGTAAGTGAGGCTCAGGATCAGCACTGGGATGATGTAGCTGAAGATGAAGGTGCAGATGTCCATGACCTTGCGCTGGGAGATCTCCCAGATGGGGTGGCAGACGGTCAGGTTAGACAGCTGGAACTCCTGGTAGTAGCTGAGGTAAGGGCCTGAGAAGATGAAGGAAAGCCCCCAGATGACACAGATGGCCACGAGGGCATTCCTGGGTGTCCTCAGCTCCCTGGAGTGCAGGGGGTATCGTATGGCCAAGTACCTGCATGGGAAAGGAGAGGGGTATGACTGCAGTCCTGGAGAAGGCATGGAGAGCTGCTCCAGAGGCAGGTTGCAGAAAGAGCAAATGCGATGGATTTAAGATTTTCAGGTCAAACAATCCCACAACTAATTCCCTGGTACTTCTCAGGGTCCTCGTGCAGCACAATGGGGTGAGGAATATCCTCTCTCCAGACCCTGTCCCATCATCTCTGTGTTGCCAGTAGTGCTTGTGGGGAAGATGGAGATGGTCCCCTTCTGTCCCTCTCCCCAATCCATTTGTCCCAGCTCAAACATCCCAGTGTCATCTCCTTGGGGTTTGCCGTGGCCTGGGAAGAGCTGAGACTGTGCAGGGCCTGAGTTTTGTTCCCCTCTGGTTTTCTATCCTCCTTTCAGCCACCTGAGCCTGCAGACAATCCCCAATCATATAGCTTCCAGTTGGGGACAGGGATCACATTCCAGCCCTCTCTGCTGGCCTCAGTCCTCAGTGCATCTATTTCCCTGTGCACAGGAATTGGGAAATGCTCCTCGATTACCCCAGGAGATCACAGTGGTCAGGGCTTGGCTCCATTAGGATTCTGTCCCATCTCCCATTGGGGACAGATGCAGAGAAGGGGGAGTTTCAGGGTAGTGGGAGCACCCCCGTCCCTTTTCCTACCTGTCAAGGGAGACAGTAGCCAGGGTGAAGCTGCTGGCATACATGGTGAGGTAGATGAAGAAGTGGACAGCCTTGCACAGGAAGGCCCCAAACACCCAACCCTCCAGGGTGTAGATGGTGGCTTGGAAGGGGACGCAGAAGAGGATGAAGCAGAGATCGGCCACCCCCAGGTTGAGGATGAAGAGGTTGGTGGTGTTCTTCACCTGCCCGTTGCGCAGTAGCACAGCCAGGACCAGGCAGTTGCCCACTGTGCCCACCAGGAAGATGAGGAGGAACACCAGTGGGATGATCACCGACTCAGGCTGCCAGCCTCCCTCAGAGCTCCCTGCCGAGCTGTTCATGGCTAAGAGAGCCAGTGGTAGGGATGGACAGGGGAGAGGGTGTGGAGAGCACGCTGGGGAGGCACGGAGGGGTGCACAGGGAAGGGGGCGTACGGAGGGGTGGGGTGTGTAGCAGGGGAAAAGGGGTCCACGGGAAGTCAGCAGGCACGTAAAGGAAAAGGGGGTGCACAGTGCAGAGGAGATTGTAGCAGGGATGCACAGGAACGAGGGTGTAGTGGGAAGGCAGCAGAGGGTACCCCAGAGATTGCACAGGAAAAGAGGTGCCTGGGGAGGCCAAGCAGGGAACACAGCAGGGATGCGAAGGAAAAGGAGGTGCACGGAGAGCGCAGGGGGGAGCGTTCTGGGGATGCACGGGAAAGGAGGCGCAGGGGGAGCGGTCGGGGTTACAGGAGGTGCGTACCCGGGACCCCAACGCCCTTCTCTTCCTCCGGCAAGGCTGGACCCGCGGCCGGGCGGTGCAGCTCCGGCGGTGAGCGCGGCTTGGTGCTCTCCCTCCCGCCGGCGGAGCGGGGAGGGGGAGGGTGGCTCCGGGGCGGCTCCTGCCCGGCCCCCGCATCACGTCCCGAGTCCGATCCTCCGAGCCATAGCCGCGGGAAGCTCCCTTCCCCAGAAGGAGACAGGGGACAGGGCTGGTTTGATCCAGAAGGGGTAGATCTGGTGGGGTAAAATATCTTTCTGTGCCGCGATTCCTCGAGAATGGGCTGCAGGAGCTGGGCAGGACACCCCACAGGAAGCTGGACACTCAAAAGATGCTTTCCCGTGTTGCTCCCCCCCACCCCTGCAGCCGTCACTGGGACAGGCCTCGTCTGAGCGCAGGGGCTGTGGGTTGTTTTCTATAGGAGTGGGGATCTTGTGGAATTGTGAATGTCTCCAAATTGTCTAGCAGGCAGCTGAATCCTTGCACCGAACACCCGCAGAGGTGAGCTCTGCTTTGCAGGAGATGCTGTATTTCCCCTCAGGGTTGGGAGGGTGGGTGTCGGGGAGGACAAATCTTTTTCACATTTTTTCTTCTTTTCCTGCCTGCAAACCTGCCTGGTTTGTGCCTCCAGAGCCTTCTCAGATGGAAAGCTCAGAACCGGCCAGCTCGACCAGCTCTCCACGGACACTACAACTGCCCCCAGGCTGCCTCTCTTTGTTCCCCCGGAGAGAGAAATCTTTAACGCATCAATTACTCCTGTAACTAACTTACTCTATGGCTCCTCAGTTCCCTTGATGGGCATTCAGACCTGAGCCTGCCAGCGGTGCTGGGAGATCTGGGGGCAGTCACAGCTTTGCCACTGAAGAACACGGAGCCTTTTTTACTCTCAGCAGCTCCTGAGCAGCCCCAGCAAGCCTGCTCCCACCCAGCTCCCTAGATGAGGTACGTGGGGAAGCAAACACGACACTGGTGTGAGGATGCTCTGTTCCCGATGTTCTCTTGTAGGGAACAGCAGGAACTAGGAGCTGCGCAGTGAAAAACTGACCATTCTGCAGGGCACAAGGAGGTGCTGAGACCCAGCAGTGCACCTCTGCCTTCCTCTTCTGGTCCAAGATTAGCCGCATAGCCTCAAGGAGTCACTCCTGCCCTCAGCAAGGGCTATGCTACATCCCAAGCCACAGCTATGGAGGTCACAGGGCTAGCTTACCAGGAAAGGCCAACCCCATCTGAGAGCTTTCCCCCTGTGGCAGGTGCCCTGGCTCCCTCCAACACCCACAGCAGGGCACTGGCATTTGGATTTGTTGAGACTGGTGGGGTCTTTGGTCTCCCTCGAGCTGCCATTGGCTTACCTAGAGGTTAGGTCTGACCTCCTGCTGCAGAGTGAGACCATGGGAAAAAAAAAAGCTAAAAGAGCGAACAGCCAATTTCTTTCCAAACACTAGTGCAACTTGCAACCTGCAGCACTGCATGCAAGGATCCCCCATTGCATGGATGCAGAATCCCTTGCCCGGGAACTGCAGAATAAATTCCTGGCCTAAGATGTGCATGAGTTATTTGGGCTGGAGATCTGATCTCCAAGGGTGGCCAAGAGCAAAAGGAATTGGCACTTTGTAAGGCTGTCAACCCTCCCAGGCTGCAAGGGCTGGTGGCACAAGGATGGTCTCTGTATGATGTGAGGCTCTGGAGCCAGGAACCCTCAGTGGATTTATTCTCTGCAGCTCTCCCTGTGACACAAAAGGCAGCTCAGCCTCACCACCTCACTGCAGGGCTCTCAGCCTGGGCTCTGCTTGATGTGGTGCTGCAGATTTGTGTTGTCCTCCTCTTCCTGTGCACTGGAGGAATAGCAGAGCCAGCTCTGCAGCAGGAATCCAAGCACCCAGCCAGCAGCTGACAGTTTCATCCTCCCGCTTACAGACTCCAGAGGAGCAGCAGAGTTTCATGCCAGCACACGAGGGAGGTGGCACGGCAGAAATGTGCCTGTGATAAACCTCATGGCTGCGCTTCCACTGGAGCGAGTCCCTTGGTGTGCAACATATGCAGATTTGCACTGGGGCATCTGAACACAGGTGCTGTAGTGCCAACCTGATCCAAGTCTGTCTGAACTACCATGGCCATGAGAGAGAAGCTCTTGTTTGTAAAACATGCTTCACTTCACCCCTCTGCTTGATTCAAACATCATCCTGAAACGCAGTGTGGTTTAGATAGGAAGTAGATTCTTGGGAGACGTGATGGAAGCCCAGAGCAGACAGAAATGGCTTAAAAGATTTGCAATGGAAAGCTGCAGCTTGAGGACTTGGGTTGTCTTTTTCCCGTGTGAGCTTTCATGTCCATGAGAGGGAAGGAGAGATTTGAATTCAGAAATAGGGTTGTAGCTGAGCCTTCTGAAGAGGACAGGAGCAAAAACTGCAGCCAGCCTTGCTGGCCCCAAAGGCAGGCAGAGCCCTGGGCTGGCAGAGACAAGTCCGGGGGAGTTAATGCAGTGGGAACAGTGGTGGGAGCAGCTTGTCATGCTCGGTGTTTAATGGCTGCGTCTGCAGAAGTGTTTTGGACAGCAGGCATTTAGAAAAGTTTGGTGGTTGTCCCAGAAGAGGTATCTGTAAGTTTGGTTCAAACACTTGAAGGACTTTTGCCAAGAGGACCTGGTACGAACGGCTTTGCTCATGTTTACACCTTCAAATAGCTGCAGGGGCCTGCTTTGGCATTTGGGAGCGTTTGGGGCTTTTAAATAACAACAGAGGCTCTGCGCTTTTTACCGGGTGTGCAGTAAAAGGAGGTAAAGATGCTCCCTGCTGCCCCTCCCTGTTGTAGCTGCAAGTGGAAGAGTTCGCCTAATGCTTGGCCTGGGGCAATTTAAACCCAGTCTCCTGAAGGGGTGCCTAGACGACCATGCTCGAAGCTGTCCTGGGAAGGTGACACAGGAAGGGGAGACTCAAGAGAGCCAGCCCCGTGCCAGCCAGGTACAGCATTGCCCCACAGGCACCTGTCCTCTACTGCCTAGCCCCAAAACCAGGCACTCTCGGAGGTGTTTGGGGACCAGGGTGGGCATGGCTGCCTTTGCACCTCAGCAGCCTGGCATGAGCCAGCTCAGCTTGGGCACCGCTGGGGTGTGTAAGGACTCCTGGCTTCCCAGGGCTGCAGCTCAGCTGCTACCACGGACACGTCCTCCGTCTTTCTCGTCGGGGGTCATCCCTGGAGCGGGTGAGTGGGACAGGACTGGGGGGCTCATTCTGGGAGCTGTGGAATTAGCCTTGGGGCAGAGAAAGGGATCGGTGCTGTGGGGTCTGATTCTGCGGCTGGGGGTTTTGGAGCCAGATGGGAATCTAGCCCTGGGTAGAGCGAGTGGGACTGGGTTGCGGGGGAGCGACGCTGACGCTGGGGGATCAGCCCTGATGCAAGAGCCGAGCCTGGCCGCTCTGGCGATTGGGGGGAGGTCAGTGTCGCGGTGGACGTAGCGGGAAACGCCAGGGAAGCCCAAGCCGCCCGAGGTGGCGGATGAATGGAATCCCCACACGACCCTCCGGGCACGCCGCCGCCCGGCTCCGCCCCTGTCCCGTCTGCCCCCGCGGCGGCCGCTCTGGCGTGGCCTCGGCGCGCCCCTCTCCTCCCCGGCCCATGATNCGGCGGAGCAGCGGGAGGAGGAGGCGGCGGCTGCGGCGCCGCGGAGGAGAACAAGGAGAACGAGAGGCCGGCGGGGCAGCAGGCCGCTAGCCTCGGCGACAGCCTGGGCTTGGAGAGCATCCTGCGGCGGCGGCGATGGTGGCGGGACGTGGCAGGCCTGGCCCCGTGGGCGGCGCGGGGATCGTGGCGGCCGCTGTAGGCAAAGCGGGGGCTCGCAGGCTGGCACGGCTGGCTCTGCTTGCTCTCGGGATCGCACCGGCGGAGGGTTCCCTGCCACGCGGCCGGCGGGTCTCGTACCTCGGGAGGGAGCCGCGCTGCTAGCCCCGGTGGTGCCGGGCCGTGCTGGCGTCAGCGTGTCGGGGCGGCCGGGCTAACCCGCGCCGTGCCTGCTGAGGAGGGTTTGATGGGAATGAAAGTGGGGAGTCAGCTTTGCACCTCTGTGCGGTGTATTTATTCTTTACCTTTACAAGTTCTTCCGACCTGCCTGACAGCTGTCACCAGCCTGCAGACCAGAGCTCTGTGCTGGGCTGCGTGCTGGAGATAAAAGCAGGCTGTGGGTAATAGTAGTGCTTGTGGATAAGAATAAATCTTAACAGGTACACTGAAATGGCAAACTGGCTCCTCCAGATTTAGCACTTGTAAAACATGGTGTGGCCTGTAAAACTCACAGCACTTTTACATGTGAAACTCTGGTGAAACCAGGCCAGCTGCACAGCTGTGATAGAGCTGAGTTTTATCTTCTGGGTAAGAGGAAAACCCAAGTGAAATAAGGTTATAGTTTTGCATTTAGCATACGGCAAGTGCTGTAGAGTTAGTGGCTCTTGAGTAAGATATGGGCATAGTAACTGCAATGGTAATGTTGGTAATACCTAAGTCAGCGATGAAGTAAATCATATAAGGGATATTGTTTCAGTAACTGCACTGGTTAAAAGGCAGTCTGGGGGAAAAAAAAAAATCATAATTAGGCAGTGAGAATGAGGAGTGTGGTGTTGAGACAGTGTGGTTTGACTTGTTCCACAAGTGCAAACCAATTCAGTATAGTAACCATTGGTGCAGGTTTTCAATCCTTAAACTCAAGAGACTGCCTGTTACATGTTATTCCAAGAAAACCCTTTGATAGACATCTGCCATTTTAAGCTTTGAAAGTCTGGCAGGTTCTTCAGCTATAGCAATAGTGGTTTTTTTAATGGGGTCATTGTATAGTCTGCTTTTATGTTTGTTTGTTTTTTTGTTTTTTTTTGTTATTGTTCCTTTTAAGGCTTCTTAGTAAAGCTTGGAAGGGAAATTTGGGGGTATAAATACAGAGATTTACGATGGAGATTTTATTTCATAATGTAATCAGCCTTGTAAACTGAAGGAGTAACATCAGCAAGTGTACTGGAATACAGCATGATTCTATCTGGTAATTGAATAAAATTAAACACAGGCTGCACAGAAATCAGCAAACGTGCTAAAAAGTGCAGAGGCTGGGTGGAGATTGTGGAAATGCTGTCACAAGTCACAGGCCAGTGCATTCTGTCACAGGGTACTTGTTGCAGCAATAAGTGTTAAAACTAGAAGTGTGATGAAAAAATGAGTAGGAAATGAGCCCCCTGAATACTTCCCAGAATCTCTGTTCACAAGGATTCTCTATTCAGAAAGCAGTTTGCTTGTGGAAGCTGTCAGGAAGGCAGCAGTGATTCTGCTCAGTGTACTCCTGGGAGATCTGAGGGCAGGGAAGCTTCTCTCAGCTTCAGTTTTATCAAGTAAACTGTGTCAGGAGTGTGGCTGGGGAGGCAGTGGAGGATAGCTAGGGCAGTCAGTTAGATTAGCACTTCATCCTGAAACTAGCTCTGCTACCAGCAAGGCTCTCAGGGTGCTTGTGGAACGTTTTAGTCCTACCCTTGATGACAGTCATAAAGCTCTAAAGCAAGCAGTGAAGTCAGGAAGTCTTTTAGGACCATCACCTTTCCAAGCTATGCAACTCTAGGAGGCTTTTGGGTGCTTTTCTATTCAAAGTGCATTTGCTTAATGGAACCCACAGAGTTGCCTTTGTTGTTTTGGGGTATGAGGATGAGCTGGTAACAGACTGTGCTGTCAATCTGCCTTAACACACGTTGCAGTCCTTCAGATTGTGAAGGAGTCTCAGCAGCAGCATGGGTTGCGACATGGAGACTTCCAGAGGTACAGGTTAGTAACAAGTGTGGATGTATTGGAGTTACTGGTGTGTGATTTTTAATATGTAAACCCACTGTAGTAGGCAACAAAAACAACCTGCCAAGTAAATACCCCTGGAGAGGCTCCTCCACGTGGACCAATTCACACTTTTTTTAATCACTAGCTGTAATGTGCTGTGCCTGGTCCGTTGATGAGGATACAGACTGGCTCTTGCTTCTCCATTGCTCTTTAAGAGCTTCTTTGTTAACAGCTCTTGTTAATCACCATACTCTACTAGAATTGAGTGTTCAATAAACATCTATAAAGCAATTAGGACAGAGAACATAATTATGATGTTTCAAGATCAGAAATCATCATGAAGTGTCATCTTAAGCTTTCTTGTGTTGCATGAACCACTGGTTTACGGGTAGTGTCTGAACAGCCTCTTACCAGATGTCACATAGGAAGTTCCTAGTTAAAACATTGCTTGTCACAGCCTTCAGCCCTTTTTTATTCTGTTTGGGGAAAGCAGTAATCAGTGGGGGAGGGAAAAAAAAAAAAGTTATTCTTTAGCCCAACTGCCTGTGGTCATCTTTTTAGGGGTTATTGTTCCCGGAGGCTAAGGCGGCTGCGAAAAACTCTCAACTTCAAGATGGGAAACAGGCACAAGTTCACTGGCAAGAAAGTGACTGAAGAGATTCTCTCAGACAACAGGTACAGTTGGGATTGAACAATCAGATGCTAGTGAAGAGAATGTTTTTTGTTTCAGTAATTTATTTTCATGTGGGTGTGTGGGAGACTGCTCTGTACAGTACACTCAGGAGTGTTTCTTTCCAGAGATGGGTGCTGTTGGTATTAATAAAAGATGAAAGTTCAGGCTGCAGTGCAGGGGGAGGAGGCACTGCTTAGATCCTGCTTCATCATGTGAATGAGTGGGAGAAGAGGGAGCAGCAACAGCCAGTTTCTTGCCTCATAGCTGCTAAAATGGCTTCTTTTCCTAAGCAGTAAATTACTGACATCAAAGAAAAAATATTAAGACCTGTTCAAGGTAGTCCTGTAAGTTCTGATAACATAAATAGTGTAGCCAGCAGGGTCACAGTTGGATACATAATTCATTCCCTTTGAACAGAAATACTGGACTGCAAGTTTTGCTTAGATTTTCAGAATTGGACAGGATGCTCTTTTGATAGACTGTGTGAAGAACAGCCAGGATCTTAGGCTCACTTCCCATCTTCTGGAAACACTTGAAATGTCTACTGTCTTACCTTGTGGGGAAAGGAATACAGGATGCTGCCTACCCTTGTATTGTTTAGAACCAGATGTGTTGTAGCAGTAGCTGGGGAGAAAATAGAGATGTTTGCCCACACTGGAGAGCAAGCTAAAATTGTAAATCCTTTGTCTTTACTATGTTTGTGGTGGTAGACAGTGACTCTCTTAGTTGAGTCGTTGCTTCTCTGTAGTGAGAAGTACAGTAAAAAACAGGAGTAATATGAATCTGTATGCTTAGAATGAAAAGGATTAAAAACATCTGCCTCTTAATACAGAATCACAGAATGATAGGGGTTGGAAGGGATCTCTGGAGATCATCTAGTCCAGCTCCTCTGCCAGAGCAAGTTTGCCTAGAGCAGGCTGCACAGACTGGTGTCCCTGTGGGCTTTGAATGTCTCCAGAGATGGAGATGCCACCACCTCTCTGGGCAGCCTGTACCAGTGCTCCATCACCCTCAAAGTAAAGAGGTTCCTCCTCGTGTTTAGATGGAACTTCATATGTTCAAGCTTGTTCTTGTTACTTTTTGTCCTGTCACTGGGCACCACTGAAAGAAGACTGGCCCCATACTCCTGACAGCCACCCTTTAAGTATTGGTCAGCATTGAGAAGATCCCCCCTCAGTCTTCTCTAGGCTAAAAAGACCTGAATCCTACAGCTTTTCTTTAAAAGAGAGATATTCTGGTCCTCTAATCATCTTTATAGCCCTTTGCTGTACCCTCTCAAGCAGGTTCCTGTCTGTCTTGAACTGGGGAGCCCAGAACTGGACACAATACTGCAGATGTTGTCTCACCAAGGGAGAGTAGACAGAGTGGAGAACCTCCTTTGACCTGGTGGCTGTACTCTTCTTGCTGCACTCCAGGATGCCGTTGGCCTTCTTGGCCACAAGAGCACATTGCTGGCTCATGGTCATTGTGTTGTCCACCAGATCTTTTTCCAGGGAGCTCATTTCCAGCAGTTCAGGCCCCAACTTGCACTGCTCCATGGGGTTATTCTCCATAGGCAGATCGAGGGAGGTTCTCCTCTGCCCTGGTGAGACCTCATCTTGAGTACTGTCTTCAGTTTTGGGCTCCTCAGTTTAAGAGCGACAGGGATCTGCTGGAGAAGGTCCAATGGAGGGCTGTGAGGATGGTTAGGGGACTGGAGCACTGTCTGATGAGGAGAGGCTGAGGGACCTGGGGCTGCTTAGCCTGGAAAAGAGAAGACTAAGAGGGGATTTAATAAATATTTATAAATATCTGAGGGCTGGGAATCAGGAGGAGGGGACAGGCTCTGCTCACTTGCTCCCTGGGATAGGACAAGGAGCAATGCATGTTAAGCTGTAGCACAGGAGGTTCCAGCTCAACACAAGGAGGAATTTCTTTACTATAAGGGTCACAGAGCACTGGAACAGGCTACACTGGGTGGTTGTGGAGTCTCCTTCTCTGGAGACTTTCAAGGCCCATCTGGATGCGTTCCCATGTGACCTGAGCTAGGTCCTGCTCTGGCAGGGGGGTTGGACTCTATGATCTCTTTGGGTCCCTTCCAGCCCCTAACATCCTGTGATAGGCGCAGGAACCTGCACATGCCCTTCCTCTTACTAACCAAACTGCACTTCCATCACCAGCCTCTGTGGACCGCATGGCCAAGACCTAGTGGTAAAACCTGTTTTGATTGTCGTGGTTCCCTCCTCCATCTCGCCCTGCCCCGCAGGTACCTGCTGCTGATCCTGATGGACGCGGAGCGAGCCTGGAGCTACGCCATGCAGCTGAAGCAAGAGGCCAACACGGAGCCTCGCAAGCGCTTCCATCTGCTGTCGCGCCTGCGCAAGGCTGTCAAGCACGCCGAGGAGCTGGAGCGCCTCTGCGAGAGCAACCGCGTGGATGCCAAAACCAAGCTGGAGGCTCAGGTAGCCACGGAGGCTTTGATCTTCTTTTGCAGCAAAAGCTAAACAAATGAAGATGATCTGCACTATGAAGGCAGGCTGAGAGAGTGGGGTTGTTGAGCCCGGAGAAGAGAAAGCTCCAGGGAGACCTTAGAGCAGCCTTACAGTATCTGAAGGGGGCCTACAAGAAAGCTGGGGATAGGCTGAGAGAGCTGGGGCTGCTCAGCCCAGGGAAGAGAAGGCTCCAGGGAGAGCTTAGAGTGGCCTTCCGGTATCTGAAAGGGGCCTACAAGAAGACTAGGGAAGGACTTCTTGCAAGGGCTTGTAGTGACGGGATGAGAGGGAATGGATTGAAGGTTGAAGGGCAAATTGAGTCTGGAGATTAGAAATAAATTCTTTACAGTCAGGGTGGAACAGGCTGCTCAGGGGGGGTGTGGAATCTCCTTCTCTGGAAATACTCAAAACTGGATGCATTCCTGTGTGATCTACTTTAGGTGATCCTGCCCTGATGCGGGTCAGACTGGATGATCTTTTGAGGTCCCTTCCAACCCCTAACATTCTGTGATTCTGTGTTTAAACACTGGCACAGGTTGCCCAATGAGGTCATGGATGCCCCTTCCCTGGAGATGTTTGGGGCAGGGTTGGACAAGGCCTTGAGCTGCCTGGTCTAGTGAAAGGAGGTTGGAAATAGCTGATCTTTAAGGTGCCTTCCAGTCCAAACCGATCTATGAAACATTTGGGTTTTGGGTGAAGAGATAACTTCCACCTAGCAGTATATTGTTAAAACTGACTGATGGTTGAGCTGGGTAATGTCTGCCTTTGAGTAGCTTGGACTTAATGCAGTTGCTACCATTGCAGAAATAACCAGTGACACCAACCATGATGAGAACCTCATGTTCAGAGATTAAGTCTATCAAATGATTGGCCTTGCTTTGAGGAGCAATATATTAATTAGAGTAAAAATAATTTAGTAAGACTAAGACAGTACAACATAGCATAAAAAATGATGCTTAATCTGTTACCAATAAATGCCCTCAAGTAGCCACCTCAACACAAGACTTTGTGGTGTCAGTTGCTGTAAAACAGAACACAACTGTGTTATGACAGCAGCCCCTTTGAACAAAGGGCTGCAGTGATACCCAGCTAATTAAAGCTGTCATTTTGTAGTTTATTGCTGGGAGAAAAAAGAATTCAGTGGTATCAGTGAGCCATGCTCATTGTGTAACAAGAAGTGTCTTTGCTTTCATCTCCTTAGAAATGGAGCAGTGAAAGTAAAAAGGAGAAAAGGTAAGGTAGGTAGCAACCCAGAATCCAAATCACTTATGTTCTGTGGGGAGACTGGAGGAAAAGGGCAAGGCTTAGTCACTCAGTGTAGGTGTTGCAGCAGTGTTCATACTATAGGCTGTTCAAACCAGGCTGTAAGGCCTGGGGAAGCTCACCTGCCCTTGTGCTGTCTGCAGGCATACATGGCTTACCTCACAGGAATGCTGCGCTTTGAGCACCAGGAGTGGAAGGCAGCAATGGAGGCTTTCAACAAATGCAAGTGAGTTCAGCTGCTTCAACCAGCTTCACTTAGCAAATAGCATGGGATCAGCCTAGTAAGTTTCTGTACTGCATGTGCAGCAGCTCAGAGGGTTGGGTAGTTAATCCTGCACCTAGCTAGGGGATGCTGCCTAAGAAACAGCATTCTCCAGAGGAGAGAGAAACTCCTGAAGATAGCTTCTCCCAAGTGGACACGTTCTGCAGTGTTAACATTTATCCTTTGGTGTAGGACCATCTATGAAAAGTTGGCCAATGCTTTCACAGAAGAACAGGCTGTGCTGTATAACCAGCGTGTGGAGGAGATCTCACCCAACATCCGCTACTGTGCCTATAACATTGGTAAGGAAGGGGGAGACCTGATCCCCAGCAGAGAGCAGGGCTCCTTCACAGGAAAGGCCTCTTGACTTGATTGCTAAATACTGGCCTAAGTGACACTGCAGTGAGTCTGTGCTATCTTGAGTAAATTCTGTGCATGTTCTGGGTCTGTTTAGCAGTGGAGAAACACCCTCAGCTTGCAGCACTGCCTGTGGCTTTGTTTAAAAACAAAATACCAGTTTGCAGTGGATTTCTTATGCAGATCAGAATGAAATTGCAGGTGTAGCCTCTTTATCCCTAAATTGCCAATATAAAAGGATTAACTTTTCTATATGAAGATAATGGGTGAACTCAGCTGGAAATGTGATCTTGACTTGTTAATTCTTCCAGGTGACCAATCTGCCATGAATGAGTTGATGCAGATGAGACTGAGATCTGGTGGCACTGAAGGTCTTCTTGCAGAAAAACTAGAGGTAACTTTTTGCATGCTTTGGGTTGAGAGGTTCATCATTGCTCTGTCGAGCATAAATATTGCTGCAGCACAACATTTAAGAGCCAGAACACCCCAGAAGTGGCTGAGACTGTTGAGGTTGTTCAGCCTGGAGAAGAGAAGGCTCCAGGGAGACATTATTGCAGCCTCCCAGTATTTGAAGGGGCCTACAGGTCAACTGGAGAAGGTTTTTATGAGAGCATGTAGTGACAGGATGAGGAGTAATGACTTCAAACTGGAAGAAGCTGGATTTAGATGAGACATTAGGAAGAAAGCCTTCCCCATGAGGGTGGTGAGGTACTGGAATGGGTTGACCAGGGAAGTTGTGAAGGCTTCAACCCTTGAAGTGTTCAGAGCCAGGTTGGATGGGGCTATGAGCAACCTGGTCTAGCAGGGGGTGTCCCATGTTGGGGGGTTGGAACTAGATGACCTCTAAGGTCTCTTCCAACCCAAACTATTCTGCAGGTGAAGGATAAGCCTTGGGCTCTCACACTTTCCTAAAACCCCTTTAATTTCAAATCAAGTCTGCTGTGAATGTGAAAGGTTCGGTTTTGGCTACCTTAAAAGTTCAATCTCTTGAGTTGAGTCTGTTCTTTACAGGCACTGATCACCCAAACTCGAGCAAAGCAGGCAGCCACCATGAGTGAGGTGGAGTGGAGAGGAAGAACTGTTCCAGTGAAGATAGACAAAGTGAGGATCTTCTTGCTGGGGCTGGCTGACAATGAAGCAGCAATTGCTCAGGTAACTCAGAAGCCATCTCCAGTGCTGATGTTCTAACTGTCCTCTTTTCTTCAGTGTGCAAGGTAATACTTAGTACCTGGCCTGAAAGTCTTTGAATAAGCTTTTCTTATACTTGGGGTCAGAAGACCCCAAAAGTAGGACTATTGACTGACATGTAATGTTGATCCAAGGGCTGGAACACCTCAGCTGTGAGGATAGGCTGAGGGAGATGGGGTTGTTCAGCCTAGAGAAGACAAGACTCCAGGGGACTATAGAGCTGCCTTCCAATACCTGAAGGAATCCTATGGGAAGGCTGCAGAGGGACTTTTCATTAGGGTGTCTAGAGACAGGATAAGGGGGAGTGGCTTTAGTTGAGAGAAAGTAGGTTTAGAGTGAGTCTTAGGAAGAAGTTCTTCAGTAGGAGAGTGGTGAGATTGAGGAATAGGCTGCCCAGCAAGGTTGTGGATGCCTCCTCCCTGCAGATGTTTAAGGCCTTGAGCAACCAAGACTAGTTGAAAGGGGACCCTGCCCATGGCAGGCAGGTAGGAGTAGGTGATCTCTAAGGTCCCTTCCAACCTCAACCATTCTATCATTCTATGGCTGTAACCCAAAGCTGAAGTGTCACTGAAGCTCCTGCAGTCTACTCAGTGGTAGGCTGGGAGCTCTGTTCTCAGTTTTGAACACTGTGCTGCCCAGAAGTGCTGCCTTTCAGTGCCAGGGTGACAGCTGTTACTATTGGTAAGTCAGCAGGAAATGGATGCAATTTCAAGAGTGATTGGCCTTGAATTTCTGTTCTAATTTCTTTAAGGATCTTGCTCAAATGCTCCAACTTCAGAACAGCCACAAGAAAAGAAGATACTTACCAATTATGTTTTTTTCAGCAGCACAAAGCAGCTGTGAGATTTAGAGCATTCTCTCCTTGACTTACACAAATCCTCAAAAGCAGGAAGAGGAATACTAAATGTCAGGATGTAAATGAGTGTCAGTTCTAACAGTCCTGAAACACCTCCAGTGGCACGTAGCATGCATGTCTGTAGTATTGCAGCCAAACTTCCCACGTGGGGCTGTTTCCTTGGAAATGCTGCCCAGATGCTGTATTCTGCTTCCCACGGGCTCCATACAGCACCCTTGCCACTTGAAACAGCAGTCAAAGAATCTTCAGTAATAATTGTTGTTACTAAAGGTGAGCTTTCTGCAGACAGCAGAACCCATTTATCACCACAATAATGGCAATAGAGAGAAATCTGAATGATAAAATGAGAACTGTTGGAGACAGTCCAGAGGAGGCCATGAAGATGCTCAGAGGGCTGCAGCAGCTCTGCTTTGAGGACAGGGTACGAGAGCTGGAGCTCTGCAGCCTGGAGAAGAGAAGGATTCAAGGAGACCTTAGAGTAGCCTTCCAGTATCTGAAGGGGGCCTACAGGAGGGCTGGGGAGGGATTATTGA
This sequence comes from Ramphastos sulfuratus, assembly GCA_013399055.1. Classification (NCBI taxonomy): domain Eukaryota; kingdom Metazoa; phylum Chordata; class Aves; order Piciformes; family Ramphastidae; genus Ramphastos; species Ramphastos sulfuratus. The sequence goes on along the minus strand of WBNM01016503.1, from coordinate 174,219 downwards.
CAAGGTCTTGTAATGACAGGATGAGGAGTAATGGGTTTAAACTGGCACAGGGGAGATTGAAACTGGATGTTAGGAAGAAATTCTTTACAGTGAGGGTGGTGAGACACTGGCACAGGCTGCCCAGGGAGGTCGTGGCTGCTCCCTCCCTGGAGGTGTTCAAGGCCAGGTTGGATGAGGCCTTGAGTGGCCTGTTCTAGTGGGAGGTGTCCCTGCCTATGGTAGGGGGTTGGAACTGGGTGATCTTGGAGGTCCCTTCCAACCTAAACCATTCCATGATTCTATATAAGACGAACAACAAGAGCAGAGGGCAGTGTGAGCAGTAGGATAGACAGGATGTGGCTGGGCAGGAAGTGTAGGTCTTAACCAGCCTTGTCATCATGCTAGGGGTGTTGCTGAATTTTCTGGTCGGTAGTGCATGAGCATGGCCAGCAGGTGGAACTCGGAGCTTGGTGTTCCCTCCTTGGATTCCTGTCCTGCCAGCCTAGCAGCTGGACCTTTTCAGTTCAGTTACCCTCTTTGTTCCACGAAGCTGTGTCAGAGCAGTGAATCTTCCATCTTGCTCTGACTGAACAGAGGAATTTTGTGGTCCCAGATCACAACTAGCACTGGTGAAAGCTGAGTGCACAGCAGCAGTATTTGTTTGCATTCCCAGAGAGCTAGAACTTGGCCTTTTGAAACCAGTTCTGCAGTTCCTGTGCCAGCTGTGCTGGGCAGTCCAGCTTCAGCTGAAAGCTCTGTGATTCCTGGCATCTTTGGCACCTTCTCTGGCAGTCTTCACTAAGCTGAAACCCTACCATAATGCTTAGAAGCAAACACAGGTGTGTGTTTTGTGTGAAAATCAAGATTATGCCACTGTCTTCAGTGTCTTCTTGGTAACAAGAGAAACAAATGAAGTAAACTGAAATAGGAATCCAAGTTTAAAATGATGTCAGCCCTGCTCTAGATTTGAATGTGTGACTTCAGGGGCCCACTGACTCTCACCAGGTAGAAATGAGAAGGCTGAAGGGCAGAGCAATGAAAGTTTTGCTCCTGTCTGGTGCTGCCTCGAGGATTCTGTGGTTAAAAATGGGTGGTGATAACTTTCAGAGGTGATACACAGTGTTTAAGAAGGAACAGGTTGCCCAGGGAGGTAGTTGAGGCCCCATCCTTGGAGATAGTCAAGGTCAGGCTCCATGGGGCTCTGAGCATCGTGACCTAAGGGAGGATGTCCCTGCTGACTGCAGGGGGGTTGGACTGGATGACCTTTAGAGATCCCCTTCCAACCCAAACCACTTCATGATTCTCTGAAGTAAAAAATTTGAAGTGATCACTCCTAGACTTTCAGAAATGAGCTCAGTGGGCTCAGATCCCTTGATCCATCTAAGATGAACCTGTGCTGTTCTCTCAGGACTTGAATCACCAGCTCTGGCACATTTATCTCAGTTTTATCATCAGAATCAGAATATTTATGTAATTATTCATAGAATCACCTTAACCTGAGGAGTTTTTTTTTGCTTAGAAAGGAAAGCCTTTGTTTCATTTTCATTGCACAGCCCAACCCATTCCCTGTTTGTGCTTGACTGGTGATCTAGCTGTGTCTGTTTTCATTTTTGTGCATACAGTGAAATTGCTCTGCTCCTCTGGGTGAGGTTGAGAATGCTGTCAGACTCGTCTCTGCTTATTCTCAGTAGTTACTCCCACCTTAAAAAGTTCTTCCAGCAAATCTTAATTAAAAAAAAAAACCAAACCCACAACCAAAACCAAACCCCAAAAGCTGCCTTCATCTCAGGTCAAGTACCTGAGGCTTTGTGAGGGAGTAAAAATAGCATTCCTTAATGGGTTTGCAAACCTGAGGAGAGGCAGAGACTGTAGAGCTCTACAGAAGGTAAACTGAGCATGATTTTAGGCAGTTTTTTCCTTCATTTGGACAAATCTGTTGCAGCAGGGTTTGCCTTGCACTATTAAGTGTGCTGGAAATGGTGCAGCATGGGGCTGATCCCTCCTTTGAGGTTTATTCCTGGGCAGTTTTCTCTTGCTGAACCAGTGAGAGTTGCTGTCCCCATCTGAGACACCTGAATGGAAGCTGAGATTTTGGATTTGGGTGCATTTGGATTTGGGTATGTGAAGAGCCAGTCCATTAGGCAGGGGTCAGGCCTCAATTTGCATTTCAAAGGTTTTGTTTTCACATTTGGGGTTTGGAGCAGAAGGCCAAAAGCTACTTCATTTTTTGACAGAACTTATGGTGACAGCATAAAAGCCCTCAGTGACTCCTGTGACTGAAACACAGGGTTATTGTAAAAAAAAAAAAAAAAACAACAATCAAAATACTCCAAACAAGCAAATTAGTGCCACTAGGAAGCTTCTCTGGAGTGGGAGTGTAGAAGAGATAATCATCAACATGTTCTTACCACATGAAAAAAGTTAAATCAGCATAACAAGAGCAGCCTGCCTTGGTAGTTTGCCAGTTCAGTAATGCTCAGCTCTTCTGTTGCTGGGCCTTTCCCACAGTGTAATCCAGCCTCAGCTGTGCTGTCAGCACTGTGGGTGCCATCTTGGAAGGAGTTGCTGGGAAGGTAGCTGTGATGAGGTGATCAGAGCTCTGTGTGCTAAATTCTCAGCACTGAACATCTTCTAATCAGTTTCTGGCAGACAAATGCAGGTTGTGGAGTTGCCATGGATCTAAAGCCATAATTTGGGAGGAATATGCACTTGTGGCCAAGAGAGGCAATGGTATCCTGGGGTGCATCAGGATGAGTGTGCCCAGCAGGTCTAGGGAGGTTCTTCTCTCCCTCTACTCCGCCCTGATGAGGCTGCACCTGGAGTATTGTGTCCAGTTTTGGGCTCTCCTAGAGAGACAGGGAACTGCTGAAGAGACTCCAAAGTGGAGAGCCACAAAGATGGCTGTGGGACTTCTATGAGAAGAGACTGAGCTTTGAGGCTGTTTAGTCTGGAGAAGAGAAGGCTGAGAGGGGATCTGACCAGTGTCTATAAATAGCTGAGGAGTGGGTGTCAAGTGGAGGGGATCAATGTCTTTGGTGGTGCACAGTAGCAAGACAAGGAGCAGTGGATGTAAACTTGAGCACAGAAGGTTTCATCTCAACATGAGGGGAAACTTCTTCACACTGAGGGTGACAGAGCACTGAAACAGGCTGCCCAGGGGGGTTGTGGAGTCTCCTTCTCTGGAGACTTTCAAAACCTACCTGGATGCATTCCTGTGGGGACTACCCTAGGGGATCCTGCTTTTGGCAGGGGGGGTGGACTTGGTGATCTCTGGAGGTCATTTCTAACCTCTAACGTTCTGCGATTCTGTGAAACTGTGTAATTTCCTCAGTTAATTCTTGCATTATGGGATGCACAATACCAAAAACATTTCTAATGGGTCTTAATTTGCCTTTGCCCTTAGGCAGAAAATGAGGAGACCAAGGAACGTTTGTTTGAATCTTTACTCAGTGAGTGCAGAGATGCCATTCAGGCTGTCCGGGAAGAGCTGAAACCAGACCAGGTAAGCAGCAGGCATCTGTGTTCCTACCTACCCAGCAGAATGTTCCTCTGGGACTCAACCTTGAGTCCTGGGCTGCATCAAGAGAAGCATGGCCAGCAGAGCAAGGGAGGTGATTCTGCCCCTTTACTCTGCTCTCGTCAGACCCCACCTGGAGTACTGTGTGTAGTTCTGGAGCCCCCAGCACAGGAAGGACATGGAACTGTTGGGGCAGGTCCAGAGGAGGCCACGAAGATGCTCAGAGGGCTGTATCAGCTCTGCTATGAGGACAGGCTGAGAGAGTTGGGGCTCTGCAGCCTGGAGAAGAGAAGGCTTCCAGGAGACCTTGGAGTGGCCTTCCAGTATCTGAAGGAGGCTACAGGAGGGCTGGGGAGGGACTATTTACAAGGTCTTAAAATGACAGGATGAGGAGGAATGGGTTTAAACTGGCAGAGGGGAGATTTAGACTAGATGTTGGGAGGAAGTTCTTTATAGTGAGGGTGGTGAGGCACTGGCACAGCTTGCCCAGGGAGGCTGTGGCTGCTCCTTCCCTGGAGGTGTTCAAGGCCAGGTTGGACGAGGCTTTGAGTGACCTGTACTAGTGGGAGGTGTCCCTGCCTATGGCAGGGGGTTGGAACTAGATGATCCTTGAGGTCCCTTCCAGCCTTACCATTCTATGATTTTATGACTGGTTTGTTGTCAGCCTTGCTTAACAATAAAAGTGGCTGGGATTTCTTTAACAAAACAGAAATCTTTCTATCACCTGTTGATTTGCATCTCTTCAGGGATGGAGAGGATGAATAGCAATGTAGAAGTCTTTGTTCTTTTGCCTGCAAATGTATTCTAACTTCCCTGGTTGACCCAAAGCTTGAGGTGTTTCTGTTTTCTTCTCTGGGCTGCCAGCTGTGAATAAATCACACAGTGTTTTGTCCCCAATTTCCACAGAAGCAGCGGGAACACTCTCTGGAAAACGATTCTGGGAAGGTGTCCAACATCCAGTACTTACACAGGTAATAGGCAAACACTGCTACGTGTAGCAGTGTGAAGAAGTCAGGCACTTATGTCAAGGTTTAATTTTTTTGTTTGAGCTTGGTTTATGAGGTTTTTGTTCTGGGCCTCTTGGATCTCAGAGCATGGCTGGACGGATAAGGATCTGACTCATGCAGCTTTGCATGCTTCAGTTCTTCTTGTGGAGCTTTCAGATGGTTCTTTTGTTTTAGGGTTAGAATGAGTGGGGGGGAGGAGGAGAACTAGGAGCAATATGAGTAGTTGTGACAGTCTGCTAATGGTCTTTTCTCTCTGAAGCTATTTGACTTACATCAAGCTGTCGACAGCCATCAAGCGCAACGAGAGCATGGCGCAGGCTCTGCAGAAGGCTCTGCTGCAGCCGCAGCGCACGGAGGAGGACGGCAAACGCACACCGCGGCCGCAGGACCTGATCCGCCTCTACGACATCATCCTGCAGGTGATGCTGGGGTGACAAATCCATTCGTGGAGTCACAGGATGGCTTGGGTTCAAAGGGGAGCTTGAAGATCATCCAGTTCCAAACCCCTTGCCATGGGCAGAGACACCTTCCACTAGGCTTCATCCAGCCTGGCCTTGATTGCCTTCAGGGAGGGAGCATCCACAGCCTCCCTGGTCACAGAATCACAGAATGTCAGGGGCTGGAAGGGACCTCGAAAGCTCATCCAGTACAACCCCCTGCCAGAGCAGGATCACATAGACCAGATCACACAGGAATGCATCCAGGCAGGTCTTGAATATCTCCAGAGAGGGAGACTCCACAACCTCCCTAGGCAGCCTGTTCCAGTATTCTGTCGCCCTCACAGTGAAAAAATTCCTCCTCGTGTTTACATGAAACTTCTTATGCCTCAACTTCCACCCATTGGCCCTTGTGCTGTCATTAACAGGTCAGCCTGTTCCAGTGTTCTGTCACCCTCTCAGTGGAAAAAATTCCTCCTCGTGTTTACATGAAACTTGTTATGCCTCAACTTCCACCCATTGCCCCTTGTGCTGTCATTAACAGGTCAGCCTGTTCCAGTGTCTCACTACCTTCACTGTAAAGATTTTCTTCCTAATCTCCAGTCTAACTCTTCCCTCCTCAAGCTTCAATCCATTCCCTCTCATCCTATCACTTACAAGTCCTTGTAAAACGTCCCTTCCCAGCTTTCTTGTAGGCCACTCTCAGGTACTGGAAGGCTTCTATTTCCTCAGACTCACTGGGGAACTTCAGTACAAAAAGTTAGTGTAGAAGATGTGGCAGCACAAGTGCCTGTGAAGTCTGAAGAACAACTACACACCTTGTGTAAACCACATGAGCTGACAAACTGCAGCTACATACAGTGTGCATAAGTCTACCTTAAGTAGGCCATATCAATAGTTACATGAAGCTGGTGTTGAGCCCCTGACTTGTACATCACATCGCTGAAGGTTGTTTTGCTGTGTTCTCAGAGTGCTGAGCTTTCTGCTTCCTACAGTAAAATTGGAATGTGGTGGTTCCCCTTGCAGTAGACAGTGGAGGGCTTCTCTCACTCTGTTTCAAACCCAACCCTTACAGGCTCTGCTGCAGGTGCTGAATACAAAATTTGCCTTTGGATTTATGGTGGGACACTGGGAACAGGTTGCCCAGGGAGGTTGTGGGTGCCCCCTTCCTGGACACATGCAAGGCCAAGTTGGACAGGGCCTTGAGCAAGTGGAAGGTGTCCAGTGTGGTTGGAGCTGGATGAGACCTTATGGTGGCCTTCCAGTATCTGAAGGGGGCCTACAGGAAGGCTGGGGAGGGACTATTTACCAGGTCTTTTAATGACAGGACAAGAGGCAATGGGTTTGAACTGGCAGAGGGGACATTTAGACTAGATGTTAGGAAGTTCTTTACAGTAAGGGTAGTGAAACACTGGCACAGGTTGCCCAGGGAGGTTGTGGCTGCTCCCTCCCTGGAGGGGTTCAAGGCCAGGTTGGACAAGGCCTTGAGTGGCCGGTACTAGTGGGAGGTGTCCCTGCCTATGTCAGGGGGTTGGAACTAGATGATCTTTGAGGTCCCTTCCAACCTTACCATTCTATGATCCCCAAGGCCCTTTCCAACTCAAACCATTCTATGTAATCTAGAGTTAGCTTGTTGGTGTTGGACATCTACATGAAAGTCAACCACCCCCTTCTAGCTGTGGACAGAAAGTGCTGCTGGATTGTGTGCCCCTGGTCCTGCGCTAATGCAATTTTAACTTTGTTTTTCTGACCATTTTATGCAGCACCCTGATAGCTGCCTCAGTTTCTGCTGCTAAAAATACTTCAAATGTATTCAGTCTTCATAAGCAGTTTCTCATTTTCTCACATACATTTTCTATGAACTGTGGGAGCCTGTGGCTGAGGCAGTTGCGAATGGGAAAGGGAAATGCCTTATGAAAGAATTAATGAATGTGAAATCTGAGCAGTCTTTGTCCCAAACCCTGTTTGTGTCAGGAAGTCTGTCCTGAGGGCCAACTTGCACAAGTTTCAGTGAATGTCCTTCACAAGGTTACCATGCTGATAATTAGAAAACTGGAAACTGTTTTCATGGGAGTGTGCTGTTAGCTTGTTAAGAGGGGCAGCTTCCTCTTAATCCAGCAGATTCCAGAGGGAAACAAGGCCTGTAATTGTTCCTCTGTCTCATTTGTACAGAACCTTGTGGAATTGACACAACTTCCTGGCCTGGAAGAGGACAAGAACTTCCAAAAGGAGGTTGGATTGAAGACACTTGTGTACAAAGCTTACAGGTAAGTGAGAAACAGCCAGGTTGTTCAGAGCAGGCATTGGATCCTGGTTATTATTCCAGAGCTTTATGTGCTTAGATTTAGTTTCCTTTGCCCTTTTGTGAAATGAAGTCTGGATCCTAAGAGGGAACTGGCCAGTGCCACTTAATGCTATCTCCTGTTATCAATCCTTGGAGCTGGCAAAAGCTATGGATAACAAACATGTTAACGATTGACTCTTTACCATTGCAGGTGTTTCTTCATTGCTCAGTCCTATGTCCTGGTAAAGAAATGGAGTGAGGCTCTGGTGTTGTATGAGAGAGTGCTGAAATATGCCCGAGAAGTCCAGTCGGGAGCTGGAGCTCACACCAACAGCTTGAAGGTATGAACCCAATCCTCTGTGTGGAAGGGAGCTGAAGCTCTGTTCTGCTACTGTCAATTAGCTGCCTTTATGATTCAAGACTGAATTTTAACTAAGAAGAGTAACATGAGTGTGACTTCCTGACACATTCTAGTAGAGGCCTTCTAGTAATCTGGAAACTTGCCACTTGTTTTCCAGAAGAGGCTGACTTGCTCTAACAACTCCAACACTTTACCACTTTTTCTCACATCCATTTTCTGTTACACAACTCCTGTGGTGCCTGAAGGACTGTGCTGTAGCTGTGCCTCTTCTGGGAAGGCTTCTTAGCACTAGGCTTCATTTCTTAGTTCTTTGAGAGTTAGGGCAAAATCACAACCTGACAAACTGGCACATTCCAGACTCACAGATAATTTTCTTTAATGCTCTAGGAGCTGCCTGATGTTCAGGATCTGATCACTCAAGTCAATGCAGAGAAATACTCCTTGCAAGCAGCAGCTATTTTAGGTGAGTTACACTGGAGCTCTGACATCTTTTAAATTATGCCATTGTAGCTATTTAATTCCTTTTTATTTCCATTCTGAAGTTCCAAATATTTTCCCACTTCACTCTGATCTGTGTGAGCTCTGGAAAAGGGCTTTTACTTTTTTTTTTTTTTTTTAACCCACCTATTTTTAGCTTCTCCTAACTGTGTGTAGTGCAACCAGGCAACCAATGACCAGACATTTGGCACTGCACTCCAAAAGCACCTCAGGTTTTGGTGACCTGCACAGAGCACTGGTTTGTGTTTCATTTTTTTAGCTGCAAACAAGTTGGCCTTGCTCATCTCAGTCTTCCTTAGCTGTGTAGTCTTTTGAGGAGGAGAGCAGTGATGTTCTGCACTTTGTCAGTGGCTACCAGGTTAGCTGAGCTTTGAGGGGCAGTAGATGGACTTTGTGATACCTTGGGCTGTTACTTTTGCTGTGCTTGTTGCTGGAAGCCCAAAACACAAAGATTGCCTTCATGTTGCTTTAACAGGCCCTACTGGGCTCTTACCTACTGCTTTGTGCTTAACCCAGTCTGTGCTTCTTTCAGGAGCAGTGTAGAGGAGAAGTCTCCATCACTGGAGAGCTGTTTGGCTGTAAAAGAGGATGTGTGGTCCTTTTAGCCTAGAAAGCAAATTGATTCTACTGAAAATATTGTCTTGCATATGCCAGAAAGCAAGGCTCATAGCTAAGCTGAGAGCACAGCAAACCCCTGATACAGTCTTACCTTATCCCAAAATCTAGCCTGGTAGTATCACCTCTTCTACTTCAATTTTGCAGATGCAAATGACACTCATGAGGCTGAATCTCCATCTCAGGTCAAGGATGGCAAGGTAAGAGCCTAGAGCTCAGGCAAAGTCCAGTTGTGCTCTTAGTGAATTTACTTTTTACCTGTGAACTCGAGAAAGGTGATGCTGTTTGGAGCATAACTGTGTACTTGTTAGGCTTGATTTCCTTCTGCACCTCCCACAGGGTGGGGTTCCTTGGGTGGGAGCCAAGCAGCTGCTTGCAGCTTCTACTGTAGCATCTCCTTAATCTTTTTTTAATTTAGATTTCTCCCTGCACATGGGAATTTTTTGAAGAGATGCTGCAGTGATGCTTTGCCAGGGCTTCAGATAATTTTCAAGGGGCAATCCCAAGCACAAATCCAGGCTGGGTGAGGAGAGGCTCAAGGCCAGTCTTGAGGAGAAGGACTTGGAGGTGTCAGTTGATGAAAAACTCACTGTGATCTGGCAGTGGTCAATCGCAGCCCAGAAGGCCACCATGGCCTGGACTGTATCAAAAGAAGTGTGAGCAGCAGGAGGGAGGTGATTCTGTCCCTCTCCTCTGGTGAGACCCCACCTGGAGCACTGTGTTCAGTTCTGGTGCCCCCAGCATAAGAGGGACATGGAGCTGCTGGAGTGGGTCCAGAGGAGTGCTGTGAAGTTGATCAGATGGCTGCTGAACCTCCCCTGTGGAGACAGGCTGATAGAGTTGGGGCTCTTCAGCCTGGAGAAGGCTCCAGGGAGACCTTAGAGCAGCCTTCAAGTATCTGAAGAGAGCCTAAAAGAAAACTGCAAAGGGACATTTTACAAGGGCTTGTGACAGGACAAGGGGGAATGGCTTGAAGCTTGAGCAGGGCAAACTAAGACTGGACATTAGGAAGAAATTCTTTACAGTGAGGATGGTGACACACTAGAACAGGTTGCCCAGGGAGGCTGTGGATGCCTCCTCCCTGGAGGTGTTTAAGGCCAGGTTGGATGAGGCCTTGAGCAACCTGGGCTAGTAGAACCCTCACCCGAGGCAGGAGGATTCCACTAGATGATCTTTAAGGTCCTTTCCAACCCAGCCTATGAATCTGTCACACAAGGGAAGTGCAGCTGCTGCTGAATCCTCTGCTGGTTTGGCCTTTGTCAGCTCTGATGTCACAGGTACCTAATTTGTGTTTCTGCCTTGGTGTCTTCCAGCCACTCTCGGAACGGTTTGAGACCTTCTGTCTGGATCCTTCTCTTGTCAGCAAGCAAGTCAGCCTTGTGCATTTCCCTCCAGGCTTCCAGCCCATCCCATGCAAGCCCTTGTTCTTTGACCTGGCCCTCAACCATGTTGCTTTCCCACCTCTGGAGGACAAGGTGGAGCAGAAGGCCAAGAGTGGCCTAACAGGATATATAAAGGGCATTTTTGGATTCAAAAGTTAGCCAGGACCCCCCTGAGGAACAGAGGTTTTATTCTGTATTGAAGGAAAAAGCTCCAAGAGGTTCTAGGACACAAAATATCTGCACCTGAAACTTGACTGAGGGAAGTTGTACCATCACCTTCCCCATGTTTGTGTGTGTGTCTGTGCACTTCCATTCTCTCCCAGTGTATTAAAGACAAGCAACCTGTCCAGAAACACCCATGCACTTAGGTAGCTGAAAACAATCTGGAGCACAGAAATTTCATTCTGCTTGGAGAAGTTGGAGCTTGCTTTGTGACCTGTGGCCTGTTTGGGGGCCAGTAGTCATCTGCTTACCATGGGCCAGGGCACAGTTATGATTTGATTCCTTTCTCCTCTGCCTCATTTTTTTGACACTCTATAATTGGGTATTTTGGACTAGAAATTTGAGTGTGATGGGGGAACAGAGGCAAAAGTAGATGAGGAACTAAAGCAGAAAGGTGAGGCTCTAAAGCAGTAGCTAAGGGGGCAACTTCTCCTTCCATTTGGCTGCCAGAAGTCTATGCTTTGAAAACAAGTCAGAAGTGTGACAAAATAGAGCCTCTTTCCTTATCCATAAGGATGCCAAATACCCTACCAAATGTTAATGGTTACCCCTGGTTGGGCTGGAGGGTAACCTGAATTTGTACTCTGGGCCAGCAGGATCCTCCTTTCTTGGAACATGGTTTGTGAAGTACCTAAATGCAGCATAGAACCTACTCCTGCAGGGCTTCTCCTGGGAAACTGCCTTCATGGGTGGCTTTAGAAATAGCTACTTGCTCTTCATGGGAAGTTGGGTCTCTCTGTGTTTGTTTTGTCTCTGATCTAAACCTTTCCTAAAATCAAAGTGGTTTTTTTTTTTTGTTTTTTTTTAATGGAGTTGATCTGTTGCTTTGGTTTTTATCCCCTCTCCTCCTCTTTGGTCAGTAGATAGACCTGAAATGAGGAGTAAGCAGCAGAGAAGGTTCTTGGGTGATAGATCTTCTCAGCCAGCTTTGTTGCTAAAGCACCCAGGTGCTGTGGAGATGAGTGCTTCCAAAATGTGGGTGACTTCATCATTGTGAGCATTCAAACGTGATAAAACCCCACAGCACGTGGCCAGAACTGCTCCTGAATAAAGGATTTGGAAGTTTCCACAAGCAGTGTTTGGGTTTTCTGTCAAGTCTGTGGCTGGAAGGTGAAGCAGGGATTTGTTTGAGCATTAACTCTTCTGAGCTGATTGTCTTGGTGCTGTATGTCCATTGTTAGACATCAGACTTAGCAGGGGTGCAAGCAGGATGTTGAAGTGCTTGGATTGTTGTTGCCATGGGAATTTTCCATGCAGGGTTAGATGGATGGGGGTGGGGAATGAACAATTCCCATTATATAAATCCAAGTCAGTCTGATTTGTGAGTTCTGAAAGTCCAAAGCAGCTTTCAAAAGGGCTCTGAGCTCAGAGAGAGGGATGGGGACTTGTGTTTGATTCTTTTGCAACATGGGAATTGAGTGAGAATTCCTGATGTTCCAGCTGGCTCCACTTGTCTCTGGATGCCAGAGGGGGTTTGCAGGAGAAAGGGCAAGTGTAGATCTGAGAGACATGTGGAAGACTTTATTCATCAGATGACCAATTTTAGAAGACACAGTCTGGAGTGGCAGATTGCCTTTCCCATGAAGTCTGTTCCCTGCAGTAAGCAGTGCAGGCATCAGCTGCTTCATGGAGCCTCTGGTCTGGGCTGTTCTTTCTCAGTTTCTATGTCAAATCCCTCAGAACTCTTCTGATAGATTTGCAGACCAAACTCCTTTCTGCTCTCCCACCACAAATCTGTGGGGTGCATGGATTGAATTCAGTGCAAGTTGCACCCTGGCCACCTTCTGATTGATTTCTGTTACAAAAAGCCAAGAGCAATTGGCCTCTTTGACATCTTTTGGCAGATAACTGATGGGTTGAACACAGTCAAGGAATCTGAAAACAATAAAGTTTGATTCCTGACCTGTGAGGTGTGTGGTTTGTTGAGCACTGAGAACACAGAGTGCTCTCTGCCTTCAAAGCAAGGTCACACCATCACCCGGGGCTACTCAGCCCCAGGGGAATGGCCACTTAGTTATGGAGGAGGAGGATCTTCTGCCTGGAGGCTCAGATAACAGCACTCAAGGTAATCTGGATGATTTGTTTTGATGTGATGTTAAGGGCAGGTGAGCAGAGCAGGAGGTTGTGAGCACTGGAGGCGCTTCAATAACCTGCAAGGTGCTGAGGAAAACATACAAATGAGAACAAGGAGAGGGGAGAAAGAAAAACAAAGACATTTTTGCAGTCACCTGCGTGATGAAAATGAGACTTAAAATGTTTGTTGAGGCTCTTATCTCTGTGATGGAGCTCTGAGGGGCAGAGGTGAAGATCAGGAACTCTCTGGTGTGCCAACTGACTGCCCTCAACTGCCAAGCGTTGGCTGTGCCTGAACTGACCAAGTGAGATGCAGAGCAGTGGGTGATGGTGCTTGGAAACTGCCATACTTCCTGCCCTGCTCTTTGCTCAGGCTGCATTGTTTGCTTTCAAGTGTTTGCTTTCTTCCCCTGAATTAATTGGTGAGTAGGGCCACATGATTGCCCTCAGACAGGAAGCTCCAGCAGAGTGGTCAAGTATATTGCTTCCCATCACCTTTTCCTAGTGAAGTATCTTTGAGCTTAGCACTGGAATTTTAATTAGAGGCTGAGGAGGGCATGCCTGGTACCACTGCCTCAGTTAAAATGGGACTGAGATGCACAGCATGGCCCTTGGCCCCACCTTAAGTGGTACACCTGTACTGAGCACTCCAAGGGGTCTGGTGATGATGGGCCTTGATGGGACAGGTGAGAGATGAGTAGGATGAGACAAACCAGGCTGTTTACAGAGAGCAACGAGAGATGACACATTGGGATAGTGGCCTGGAAGGTCCTAAACAACAGCCTCTGCCTCCTTTAGAACAAGGCACTGGGGCTGTTTTAAACTGAAGGTGTGGTGTTCCTGGAGAAAATCGTTGCTGTCTCATCTATGCTGCTGCAGAGAAGCAGCAGCTCCCAGTGACCACTGGCAGAGAGTCCTCTGGAACCTTTGTGGCTGGGCTCTCCTGAGGAGCTGAAGCAGGTTTGGCTGCAGCCTGTATGGTGTGTGTCTGGCAGTGAGGGGCTACAGGCTCCTGGGATTCAGGTGTGGGAAGTCCTTGTCCAGCTTCTTGGGAGAAGATGCATCCACTGGGAGATGTCTGCGCTCCCATGGAGCTCTTCTCCACTGCCCTGTTGGAACTACAAGCACAAGACCACCCATGGTGTTCAGCTGGGGATGTAAACTGGGGGGTTGCTGTATCTTGGTTGGACATGGCTGCTCCTCTTCAGGCCGGGCTTGCTGTTTTCAAGCAGGAGGGCAACTGGAGGTCGGTTTGTCTGCCACAGCAGAGCACTGTTTGAGCTGGGTGGGAGGAGTGCATGGAGGGTGCCTGCAGGGCAGAATGGGAAGCTCCAGTGGGCTAGGCTGGGCAGCAGTGATGCTGAAAGCTGCTCGGCAGAGGTGGGCTAGGAGCAGCCTGTGTGCTCTGAGCTTTCCTGGGGTGAGGCAGGGAGCAGCAGCAGCTCTTTTGCCCTTCCCTGCTTCGAGTTGAGGAAGTGCTGGGCTGCAGCTGCCCGACCAGCACAGCTCAGAAACGCGACTCACTCTCGAGTCGCTGCTCTTCCCGGGACCTGCCCTGGCACTGGGAGGGTTTGGTGTGCAGCATCTTTGGTGCTCCGGGAGCTGATCACGCAGCCGTTCAGAGGGACACACCTACAGCGGAGGTTCCTGCTGGGTTCTGGCTTCTCAGGCTCACCCAAACCACGCCGAGGGTGAACAGGTTTGTGAAACGCAGCCGCTCCCTGCCCCTCTCCCTTTGGGTGAGGTCTCCTCAGCCTGAGTGTGCTGAGCAGGAGAGGCTCAGTGCTCTGCGTGGCTGCAGAAACCCCAGGGTGGGATTTGGGTGGGAACAGACCTGGCAAGTCCTTGCTCTGCAGCATCCAGCCTGACTCTCTGGAGCGGCCCTGCTGTTTGTTTGTTTGCAGTGGGGATTTGCTTTCCGCACCGGTGGGTGATTGATGAGCTGTTTGCTGAGCCGGATTACAATGTTTGGGTTAGAGCTAAGCCCAAGTGCAAATTCTTGCACGTGAGGGCTGGTGTAGGAGGGAGGTGACTGTGTCCATGTCGCTCCCCCTGGCCATGTCCTAGCCCTTCTCTGGGGTTTTCAGCCAGGCTAAAAACCTTCCCTCCTCTGGCCTCAAAGCAGTCATGTCTCAGAGGGGGAGGTTTCAACCCACGTTCAAAGAGCGTAGCTTGCATGTCTTACTGTGCACATGTGGCCTTGGGCACAGCTTTCATGTGCCCCAGTGCCATCAGATTCAAATTGGGGCCCAGGTCTTTCACGTGTACTTGGGCATTTCTGGGCACTGCCCTGCTGTGGTCTTTGGCACCTGTAGTGTTTGGGTAGCTATTAAAGTTAATATTCTTGCTCTGGAAGTCGTGTTCTTGTCCCTCCCTTGCTGAGCTGCAGGACGGTGGTGGCAGTGCATGGAGCAGGCACAGCAGCTTGCTCCAGGCTCCCACGCTGTGCAGGAGGATTAGTGACTCCCATCCCCAGCCTGTGGTCAATCCAAGGAACAATGCCATGGCTGTGGTGCCCGAATGACTAAAGAGCATCATCAAAGCCTCTGAACTACCTGCAGTGCTTGTCTTTTTCCACAGAAGCAGGAGAACATCTAATTTTCTCAGAGCATTAAATGAAGTCGGGGAAGGCAAAGTCTGGCCATGCAGAGTTTAGTTGTGGCAGGCAGATTGATCCTGCTCTGGTCCCTGCAGGAGGACTGCCTCTGAGTGAGGCAATAGCAACTCTGAAATGGACCTTTGCAGGAGACGCAGGTCCCACTGAAAGCACTCAGGGCTTCTGGCCTGGGAGACTGTGGCTGGAGGGAGCCTGAGCCACCCGAGCTCAGCAGTGCTCCTGGCAGCTGCACTGACTGCTGCTGTGCTCTGGTGTTGCTCTCCTGCCTGGCAGGTGGCTTGTTGGGGCTGTCACCACTCTGCTCTGTGCCTTGGTCACTCTACACAGCTTCAGTGNGAAGAGCAGCTGAGGGAGCTGGGGTTGTTCAGCCTGGGGAAAAGAAGGCTGAGGGGAGGCTTTATCTCCTTTACAACTGCCTGAAAGGAGGTTGTAGAGAGATGGGTGTTGGTCTCTTCTCACAAGTCGCAATGGATAGGACAAGAAGAAATGGCCTCAAGTTACACCAGGGAAGGTTTAGGTTGGACATTAGAAGAAACTCCTATACTGAAATGGTTCCCAAAGACTGGAACAGACTTCCCAGGAAAGCAGTTGAGTTGCCATAGGTGGATGTATATAAAACCCATCTAGATCTGATGGTCAAAGATATGGTGTAGTAGTGGCCCTGGTAGAGTGAGGTAATGGTTGGACTTGGTGATTTTGAAGGTCTTTCCCACCCATGGTGACTCTGTGGAAGCATGTTCCACTGGTGTGTGCTGAGGATCCTCCTTTCTAAAGCCCTTCAGGTCTGGCCAGCAGAGTGCTGCAGCCTGGACCCCTCTCTTCTGAGCACCTTCTCCTTCCCTCAGCTATTTGCATTGAGGCCAGGAGCATTTCTCCCAGGACTGCTGCAGGGACACCTCCTGTGGGCTGTTGCAGGGACACCTTCACGTTCCAGCTGGCCACCACCTACACTACAACATCCTGCAGCTGTTGTTGTACACTTCAGGGCTGCACTTGAGTGCAGAGAGGAGAGCAGCCCTGTCCTTGTGTTTAACTTCCCAGTTGCCTGGTGCTTTGGCCCAGCCTTTGGAGGGGATGATTCTTTTTCCAGGGCACTGCTGTTTGAGCAAAGCAGCATGAAAACTGCACCAAAAGCTCTGCTCTCCCACTCTGGTTTCATAGGTTGCTTTTCCAGCTGTGCCCTGCATGTGGAGGTTGCTTTTCCAGGGAGGTGTTCAATTACCTCATGGCCTGCTTAATGATCTGGGACACATCTTGTTCAGATCCATCAGCATGTTTGGGGAGCAGCTCCCTTCAGCAGTGTCACTGGATAATAAAAGCCAATTTTGCAGGCTGCATCCTGTAAGTTATAAACAAGTTTTCCAGACAAAGTGTCCTGAGACTCTGCCATGAGTGAATTTGTTTGGTGCTATTACAGCCTTGCTCATCCTCTGGGGAGAGGAAAATGAGGCTAACACCTTGGCTGCCTCAGGGAACTGCCCTGATGTCCTGCTGGTTAGCTCTGGGGCTTAAGCCCAGAAGAAGCTGTGGGATGCTGGAATGAGCCTGGAGAGGCCATGGGGTGGGAAGCAGGCAGGGCCTTTTGATGTCTGAAGGGTCTAGGGATGAGTAGTCCATAAAAACCCTGGAACTGAGCTGTTAAGCAGATGTCTTGCTGCAAGTGGCTTCTGATTTAGAGGTACAAAGGAGCAGGATCAAGACTTTCCATTCATACCAAGGGAGCTGTGCTGGATTCAGCCTCCTGTTGTGTTCTAGAGAAAGCTCCTTGGCATCGAGCTGGATCTGAGGCCAAAGCCTCCTTTCCTCTGCTGAGCCCAGCCCTGTCACAGGAAGCTTTTTAATGGCTCTTCATGAGACCTGCAGGGAGAAGCGCAGGGATCTTTGCGCTGCACTCTGCTTCGCAGCCGGCGGAGCTGAAGCAAAGCACACCCAGGTTTAAGCACCGAGTTAAGTTTTAGGCTTCAGAAACTCAAGTGTCCAATTTTCCCAGTGAGGTGGCAGCTCTTTAAAGTAAGTGGGCTCTGGAATTTCACTTTAGTATGTGCTTGCTCCACAGAGGGGAAAATAAAGAAGGGCTGGGATGGAAACTGTGCCCCAAAACTGCTGTCTCTGGTGTCTGTGAGGAGAAAGGAGACTGACAGGTGCAGGGTGGGGATAAGGGCTGATAGCTCCTAAGGTGGTGAGCACCCAGGGGCCTGTGGCTTCTGACTCCCATGCTGTCATCCATGGAGACTCTCAAGAGAGATTTCCTCTTGCTGAGGACAGCCCAAGTCTTACAAGCTCTGTCTCCAGCTGCAGAGACCAACGTGCCCTTCGCAGCAAGCCTTGGGCTGGCCTGGCTTGTAGCTGCTCCTCCCTTTGCCATCCTCTCTGCAGGAAGCATCTGCCACTGCTGCTGGGGGATCCTGCTTCTGTGCAGCCTCCTGCAGCTCTCTAAAGCCACTGGAAGTAATCTGACACAGAGCAGGGGCAGGAGTGGCCATGACTTACCTCTGCTTTTCATGGGAGTGAGGAGCAGAGGGGAGGTGAGAGAGCAGGGATCCTTTCTCCAGCTGCTGCCTCTCTGACCATGTGGCCATGAAGCGTTTTGGGGACACAGTGGTGAGTGCTGCTGGGCAGGGCGAGGGGCCCCTTGGTTTTACTTGGTGTTAAGTATGAGTGATCTGTTAGCAGGGGCTTTGCAGGGGTGGGGAGATGCTGTAACTGCTCTTCCATAGGGGTCATTTGATGAACCAATCAAGGCTGCTCCAGGTGTACTGAAAACTGAATCCTAGCCATGCTCATGGGTCTGTGCTCACTGACGGTTCCTGCTGTTCTCCCCTCTCTCAGCTGGATCCTTTCAGTGAAGCTCCTTTCCCTGCTCCCTACCACTTCCACGGGGGCATTTAAGAGCTTAAGTGGAGTTTTCCTCTGCAGTGTCTGGCCGGGATCAGCTCTTGGTGGTGTGACGTGGGAGGGTTGTGCAGTGTGAGGGCTGTGCTTGTGGCTGTGATTTCAGCACACTGCTTCCCAGGAGCATGGTGTCAAGAATGAAGCAGCTCAAAAGCAAGGGGATGAAGTGGGAAGAAAACTTGTCCAGAGGGTGGTGAGGAAGGGTGCAGAGGAGGCAAGTATGTTGTCATCCAGGGGGGCAAACGGTCTTGACAGGTAGTAATAAATAATTCATGGGTCATATTAAGCTGTCATCTGCTCTGTAAAATCTTAACAGGGAGGCCTGCCTGGTGACAAGGGCACACCAGCCCCTGAGCTCCTCCTCTGCCACTTTCTTCTGAAAGATGAGTCCAGGATTGTTCCTGAAACCTCCTTCTCTGAAGCGTTACCTGCTCTCCGAAGTCCTCTACACAGCTGTGCCTGCTATCTGTCCCTACAGGCAACCTCCTCATCTGTGTGAGCAGCATTTGGTTGTGTGACTCCTCTGTAAAACCAGGCATCTGCAGCCTGGCACAGCTCCAAGCTGCTGGGGTGAGTCCCCAGATCTTGTTCTGGAAAGCAAATCAAATGATTCTGATGTGACTTCCCACACCATCTCCTGCTGTGCCTGAAGCTCTGCCAGTCTGTACCCCCAGGAGATGTGTTTCAGCCCCCAAAGCAGGCTGCAGCCTAGCTGAGGACCTGCCTGGGCAAGACACAACCTCCTCTTGGACTGGTTTTGTCTGTAGACCTGGAATGAAAGGAAAGCTGCCCACCTATAACCCCTCTCCCCATGGATGATCACACCTGGGCAAGAGAGCTGCAGCAGCATGGAGCTGCTGTCCTGCTGTCTCTGCTGTAGTGCTGAGTGACCCTGTTGGGAATACAGCTGGGGGTGGCTGGGAGGTGGGAAGCCCTTGGTCATGCCATTTTGGATGGTGGTCTTGGGCCTGGGCTTCCAGCTGCAGAGCAGAGAGTACCACCTCAAGACAGCCCTGCCCAGGAGTTTAGGGCTCAGGTCCAAGTGCCAGGCACAGCTGTGTGGGTGGCTGTGGTGGAGAACTGGTTGAACTGGTCTCCTTGCCTGTTGCTTCTTGCAGGGCTTGGGTTAACCACCATATGCCCTGGCACAGCTGGGGCTGGTCTGAACAAAACCTGTTGAGGATCTGGAAGTGACCTGGGCTGAAGCAAGCAGTGCCTGCAGCAAGCGGTCCTCTGAGCATTCCTACAGCTGACATCCCCTTCACCTGCACAGGTCATGGTGGTCATTGCATTGTGTGGAGAGAGGCTGAGCTGGCAGCAGGCAGTGTCCCTCCCATGGCAGCAGGTGTTGGGCTGCAGCAGAACTCGTTCTGGGCTGTAAGTGGTGGCAGGGGTGCAGGGCTGGCAAGATCTGCCACCCTGGAGCTGCCCTTGGCTCTGCCTATGGCTTCCCCCTGCCACACTCATTTCCTGATGGTGACAGACCCCTTGGGGCTTTGCTGAGGGCTGGGGCTGGTAGGTAAGAGCTGCTCCCTCACATGGGCATACCTCCTACCCTGTCTGGCTGGGCGAGGAAGAGGCAGGGCCCCTCCCCACGGTGAGGCAGGCTGAATGCTCAGCATCACTGTTGGACCAGGGCTCCAAAAGCAGTCAGGATCCAGCCCAGCTCTGCAGCTGGGGTGTGTGTGATGGAGCTGCTCTGCCAAGCACACTGGCTCTGCTCCCACCTGCCGTGAGATCAGCCCCATCTGTCCCGTCTGTGGACAGCTCAGGGGCTGCCATCTCCTGCCCCAGCGTGTGCCTGTGTGTGCTTAGGGCTGGGATCAAAGCCTTCAGCTGTCACCACCCTCGCTCTTTCCGAGGGAGCCCTGCCAGGTGGGGCCTTGGCCAGAGGAAGGATCGCAGCTCTGCTGCGTTTGACGGGAGGGCAGGGTGCGGGTTCGAAGCGGCTGCAGGCTGCAGGTGATGGATGGCTTGGGAAGCAGTTGTCCAGGGGGTGGGGTGCTGGTATCTGCCTGCTTTGCTTTTTCTGTGCCTTCAGAGAACCTGTTCCACGTGCAAGAGAGATGACAGGCAGCAGGGCTGGTTTGGGTTAGTTTCCTTTGAATTCCCAGGGGACTGATCCCCTCTTGGCTTGGGCACACAGCCCTGTCCTGTGCAACCATGGGCTCCTGCTCACTGCTCTTTGGGGTGGGTACAAACTGAGGGCTGCTTGGTCTCAGATGCTCTCAGTCCTCATCTCTAGCAAGGTTTCAACCTGATTTAAGCCTTCAAATGTAAATGCAGCAGGGACTGGTCCTGTGGGCTGCAGGTGAGATGATGTACTGGGTCCTCCTCCCTGGAGCCTTCCAGCAGCTCTGGAGCATTGTTGCTGTCATTGGTCACCTGAATGCTCATGGCACAGAGATGATCTCTCAGCAACTGCTTTACATCCTGTCTGTAGACTTCCATGTATCAAAGACAAACCTTGAGGCAGGTCTCTGTTGACTCTAGCCCCCTTGGAGATGTTACCCCTCCTCCTAAAGTCCCCACCAGCTGTGTCCCCAGTGCTTTGAGCTGAAGAGGTGTCCTCTCTGAGATCCTGGAGTGAGAAGCGGGGCCTCAACCATGACACCTCCGTGATTTATGGTAGAGCAAAAAGCAGGCCCCTTGTAGAGGAGCCTTGTCCCAGGTGTGTCTTTCCCTCTTTCCTGAGAGGTGTGATTTGTTTTGTGCCAATTTAAAGAGGACCATGAGTTCACCTAGGAAGTGATGGTGGACCCTGGAGCTTTGCCTCTGGCTCTGGATTGTCCTTGAGCTACATGAAATGGGGAAGCCCAACCACAAACCTGTGTGGTTGGTGCCTACAAGGGGGCTGTGGTCCCCATTGGCTCCTGAGCCCTTTCTCCTCCATCCTCTCTGTCTCTCCCTGGACCCACCCTGGATAAAGGACCCCGTGTCTCTGTGGGATCAGTGCTGGATCAGACTGAAACACAGGGCTCCAGGCTTCTGGGGAAGTTTGAACTTTGCTTTATCTGAAACCAAGAGGGTGTTGTTAGCAGCCAGATCTTGCTGTGGTTTAGGAGAGCCATGGGGCTGGGCAGCACAACCTGGGCAGGCATCCCTAGCAGCCACAGAGATGCCAGGGTGGTGTTGGGTTGTATTGGAAACCAGCTGGAACTCTGAACCTTTGCTCCACAGGGGAAAGAGCTGCCCAGAGGCAAAGCCTGCTCTGTAGACAGTGCCTAGGCAGAGCCTCAAGCCCAGGTCTGTGGGGCATCGGTACCCAAGTTTGTTGCCTCAGCTGCTGGCTGAGGCTCCTGGGAGGCAGTGCTGGAGCTCCTGACCTTCATTGTGCCAGGAGCCCTCAATCATAGAATCAGACAGGTTGGAAGAGACCTCCAAGCTCACCCAGCCCAACCTATCACCCAGCCCTAGCCAACCAACCAGACCATGGCACTAAGTTCCTCATCCAGGCTTTTCTTGAATGCCTCCAGGGATGGGGACTCCACCACCTCCCTGGGCAGCCCATTCCAATGCCAATCACTCTCTCTGTCAAGAACTTCCTCCTAACATCCAGCCTAGACCTCCCCTGGCACAACTTGAGACTATGTCCTCTCATTCTGTTGCTGAGTGCCTGGGAGAAGAGCCCAACCCCACCTGGCTCCAACCTCCTTTCAGGCAGTTGTAGAGAGCAATGAGGTCTGCCCTGAGCCTCCTCTTCTGCAGGCTGCACACCCCCAGCTCCCTCATCCTCTCCTCACAGGGCTGTGCTCCAGGCCCCTCACCAGCCTTGGTGCCCTTCTCTGGACATGTTCCAGCACCTCAGCATCTCTCTTGCACTGAGATGGTTCTCTGAAAGCTGAGGCTACCTGATGTTGAGCCTGGGCCAGAAGCTGACCTGCCCAGCAGCTGCTGTCTCGCGAGGTGCTGCTTCCCCGGCTGCTGCTGCCGCCCTGGCAGCCTCTGGCTTGGCTCTCTCCGGGGTTCTGCCGCCTCTCTGGCATTTCCAACAGCTCCTGCAAGAAGATGCCTTCAAACACGTTTTAAGAGTTGCAGCGCACTCCCTTCAAGTCACCTTGGGAGACTTCTGCTCCGTGCAACGGCCACGCTCGCTGCCCCTCTGCCTGGGAGCTGTGTGCCGAGCACTCCCCGAACCAGGGCGAGGTCTCCCGTCCCCCGCCCGGGCTCTGCTCTTTCCACCCCAAACTGGTTTTTCGAGTCATTTTTTTCATATGTGCCTCCATCGCCGCCGCTGCTCACCCTCCTTTGGGGAGGAGCCTCCCTCCCAGAAGCTGCTCTTTAGCTGCCGCCTACCTTCCCTGGCTGAGTCTCTGTCGGTCCCATCCCCGCTGCAGCGCCAGCGCCCACGAAGCCGTCGCAGACTCCAGGAGAGCAGCTGGGACCTCAGCAACATGTTCAAGGGGGTGAACAAAGGCTCCCCGAGCAGAAGTTCCCCCAACAGAGGTTCTCCTGTCAAGCCTAGCAAGTAAGTGTGACCTCTCCTCTCTCTAAGCTGTCCTGAGGACTCTGGGAGAAGATGAGGAAAGAGCCTTCCACGTCTGCTAAGCCATCCTAGGGATCCCTCTTTGTGAAGCAGACAGAAAGTTGGGGCTTGGTGGGAGCTCATGCCAAAATGTGCTGCCCCAGCTGTTGGCCTTGTCCTCAGTGGGCTCTGTGCCTCAGCCCAGGAGTCCCTGCACGGCCCCTGGGGATGTGCAGTGCCTGAAGACGTGCTCAGAGCTGTGGCAGTTGAGCAGGAAGGTCCAAAGCCCCTTTTGGACAGGTAGGAGTAGGGAGAATAAACACAGCCTCTTTGCCTGGGTGCAGCAGGATCTGCTCGATGGTGAAGCAGATACTCAGCCTGGATTTGAGATCCTAGAACTAACTGGTTCATAGGATCATAGAACTGTCAGGGCTGGAAGGGACCTCAAGGATCATTTAGGTCCAACCCCCCTGCCATGGGCAAGGACACCTCACACTAGATCAGGCTGTCCAGAGCCTCATCCAGCCTGGCCTTAAACACCTCCAGGGATAAGGCTTCCACCACCTCCCTGGGCAACCTGTTCCAGTGTTTTACCACCCTCATGGTGAAGAACTTCTTCCTAACATCCAGTCTGAATCTACCCCTTTCTAGTTTTACTCCATTCCCTCCAGTCCTATCACTACCTGACATCCTAAAAAGTCCCTCAGCAGCTTTCCTGCAGCCCACTTCAGATACTGGAAGGCCACAATAAGGTCTCCTCAGAACCTTCTCAGGAGAAGAGGTTGTTTGAGGTTGGTGTGATGCCACCCTGGGATTCCTGAAGGATGCTCAGTTTGGTGCTTCTCAGGTGGTGAAAACGTCTGAGGCTTGCTGGTGACTTCTCTAATGCATGTGTGGCACAGGCTGGGTCTCTG
The DNA here is from genome assembly GCA_013399055.1 of Ramphastos sulfuratus. Taxonomy (NCBI): domain Eukaryota; kingdom Metazoa; phylum Chordata; class Aves; order Piciformes; family Ramphastidae; genus Ramphastos; species Ramphastos sulfuratus. Next base: position 150,956 of record WBNM01016503.1, on the reverse strand, counting down.
CAGGTCAGATAGCTGAGGATGCCTCTTTCAGGCCTGTCAGAGGCAGCACCAAAGTGATATGGCAGCCATGTGCCCTCTGAAGAGAGTGCCTCAGCTCCAGTGGGAGATGTGTGTGACAGGCCCAGGATGCTTCCCTTGCAGCAGGGATGCTCCTGCTCACAGCTCATCCCTCCCTGCAGCTGCTAACTCAGGGCTGTTTTCCACCTTCTCAGCAATGCTGCACTTTGCAGAGACTGAGTCTGCAGAATCCCCATCCCCAGATGGGGTCAGAGGCTGAGGACATCACAGGGAGGCTGTTCTGAGGAGCAGAGGGGTGCTGGGCCCATCTGGTGGGGCTGCTGGGAGCAGCAGCAGCAGCCCAGGGTGGGGTGTGTGTGCAGACAGCTGGGTGGACACACCATGGTGCTGCACCCAGCTGCAGAGTTTATGGGGCCAAACCCCACATTGGCAAACAGCACTGAGGAGGGTGGTGGCCGAGTGCTGCTGGGCAGGGCAGTGGAATCTGGGAAGGAGGTGGCCCCCACAAAGGCTGAGTCTTCCTCACGTAGCAACTGGACTCCAGCCACAAGGAGCTTCTGCCTCAGTGGAGCTGAGCACTCACAGACTCGTCTTGAAGAGTCTTGGGTGTTCTCTGAAGCCTAAGCCTTCGTTGGGGCCTGACTGCAGTGAGACACCTCTCCAGAAGCCTCAGAGCTGTGCCAGCCTCTGGTTTGAGCCTTGCTGTCCACCTTCCCAGCTGGCTTCCAAACCAGGGCTGGGCATTTCTCATGAGGCTTCCTGGGACAGCTGCCTGCAGCCCCTGCAGCACTGCAGCTTCTCCACGAGCCTGAGCCTCTCTGGGTAACTGCAGCTGCATTCCTGCAAGACTTCACACCTCTTCTGGATGGAGGCTGCAGCCAAAAGCTTGGCAATTACTGAGCTAGTTGTGCTTGTTTTAGGAGGCAGCAGCCATCAGACCAAGGCTAATTCCTTTGGCCATGACCTGGGGCTTGTCCAGTGCCCACATGAGCTCAGAAAAGGAAGGTGAATGAGTTGTCTTGGGAGCAGCTGCCAGCACATGATCCACAGATGGCCCCAAGAAAACATTGGTGGCCCATAACTGCTCTTGGTGGCCCCAAGGCCAGAAGATCAGCAGCAGCTGAGATTCCCTACCAGCTGGAGGTTCATGGTTAGCAGGTGCTGCTGCTGGTACAGACCCCTGCAGAGGTGCCTCACCTTGGAACCATGGTGTTGAGCATCCCAGCTCTCAGGGCTCTTTGCTCTCTCCATGGGGTGGATGCAACCCAAGGAGGCAGCCACAAACACAGGTTTGTCCCTGAAGAGCATCTTTGCTGTGTGCTGCTCTAGGAGTTGCTGCACTGTGGGGCAGAAAGGGAAAACTCCCAGGAAGGTGGAATTGACTCACCTGGCAGGACTGGCTGCCTGGGTGCAATCTCGATGGAGGCTGTGGGTGGATTTGGAGGTGGATGGCAAAGTCACCTCATGGTTGAATTGTCTCCTGGCATTGCTGCTTCTGCCACCACCTCCCTCTGCTTCTCCCTGATGAGAGCAGCATGGTTCCCAGGGTGGCAGAGACAGGCTCAGGTCACTACCCCAGCATCTGCTGGGGGTGTTGGTGGGCAGGTGCGGGCAGGTCAGGCTGGCAGGTTAGAACTAGTGTGAGGGCTTCTGTGTGTCAGGGAGACCCAGCTTTGGGATCTGCCTTGTGCCCAAGGTTCCCTGGAAGGAGGGGATGGAGGGCATCAGGGACTGAGGTGGGTATGTGCTGTGTTCCTGCCTAAACAAGCTCTGTTTGGAGTGACCAGGAATGGGTGAGAGTCCTGCCCCTGCGCAGAGACACTGTCCCTTGCATGCAGTTGGACTGTCAAGGGGGCAGAAAGTGGTGTGAGAAATGAACCAATTAATAAGGATAATAACAGTGCTCTGCCTCTCCTAGGCATGAGATAGCCCTAGGCAGGAGGCCTGCCCTGGCTCTGGAGGAGGAGAAGCAGGTGGAGTTCTGCCCAGCCTTGCCTTTGGCCATCTCAGCCAGCCCAGAGCTCAGCTGTAAGCACAGACCACGGGCAGGGTTGGACTCAAGCCCCAGGAGGCTGAGGGATGCCCACTGTGAGCATGGGTGACCTTGTGACTTCTCACATCCCATCCAAGTGTCAGCGTGCTGCTGAGTGAGAGCTTCTGCCCAGGAGCAGCAGGGACAGCCTCAGGGCAGGACAGTGATGCAGCTGTGTCACTGCAGGCTGTGTGGATGTGCATGGACATGGACAGGAGAAGCTCACACTCCTCTTGGCATGGTCTGTGATGGTCTGGGCACTTCTCTAAGCATGCATGTACCAAGCAGATTGCTCAGTATTGCTTCTACCTTCACCAAGGTATGTGACAAGGGTGGAAGGCTCAGGAGAGGACAGATGGCTTCTCTTTTGGCACCAAGGGCAGTGTGGAGAGACCTTTCCCCCCTCAGGACATCCCCTGTCTGGCTCAAGTGCTCCTCAAGTAGCCACCCTAAGCTTTTGCAGACTCTGAGATGGTTTGGCTGCTGAAGAGCTGCTTCCAGTCTGATTGCTGGCTCCAAGTCTCCTCTTTCACAGACCTCCTGGCTCTCCTCTCAGGACACGCAGAGGAGACCTCTCTCTGGTCCTGAGACAGTATTCTCCAGGAACTATTGCTGCTTCCCTGCAGATCAGGTGTTTGCCACAGCATCCTCATTTCTAACCACAGGTGCCCCAAGCAGTATGGGCTGGGCATGGCCAAGTCCTCATGGCTGGGCAGCTGCTGATGTCTTTTCAGTCCATAGTTCTGTTGTGGCTTGGTCTAAACAAAGCTGATTTGTGTGTTCAGCCTCATGAACCAAGAGATGGAGTATCCCAGTGCCCTTCAGCCAGCAAAGGGGTGCCACCAGGAATAAGCAGGATTTTGTGGGTGATCTACCCTCCCTGGTGAGGATGGATCCTCACTTCTTCCTTCCAGGCATGGCACAGAGGTATCCATGGTCACATCACAACAAGGCTCAAACTGCACATCCCATTCATAACCTTTCTTGGTGGCAGCTGAATCCCACCAGGCCTCTTGAGTGGAGGGATTCTCCCTGGTGCATGGGGAAGAGACATCCATCCCCTGGGATGTCAGCCAGCCCATGACTCACCCTCTCCTCCCTGCACAGAGAGCCTGGGCAGGAAATTTGGGTGGTGCTAAGTATTTGCTCATGGGACACCACCTCATTCCAGGCATGTCGAGGATGAGTGGGAGATTGTGTAACCTCCTGGGGAGGGGGGGAACCTGCTGGGCCTTCCAGCCTGCTCCACTCTCAGGCTCACCAGGACCAAGCCCTAGCTCTGTGCTGCTCCCAACCACCCTGTTATGATGGGACTTGGGACCACCCTTCATCCCCTTACCCCAGGAAAGTCACCCATGGGGCACAGATGGGGCAGGAGGGATCTCTAACAGGGTGTAAAAGGCAGGGTGTAGCAGGTAGCAATGCTTTGATGATGCCACTGATGATGAATGCCCTACATAGGCTCTCTGACTCCATGATCCTTGGAAGTGGACCCTGCAAAAGAGGACAGTGCAGAAGCACAGCAGTTCCCTGTGCACTTTGAGGTGCATTTTGCAGGCCAGGAGAAGCTGGCAGCCCTAAGCCCTCGAGGGAGCTGAGAGCTGCTGTGTCGCAGGCTCACACCACCCTCTTGGGAAATCAAAGCAAGGGAGGAGTCAGGGAAAGGGGACAGGAGGATGCTGTGACAGGAGCGTGGGGCTGTGGGTTATGCAGGCTTGGCCATGGTCAGTGTGGGCTGAGCTGACATGGGACAGGAGCTCCACCCATGGCGTCCAGGTGCTTGGCTTGAGGTGGCCATAACACTCACCAGTGCTTCACAGTCACTTGGGCTGTGATAAAGGAATGCCCCAGAATCTGCTTTGGCCTCTGGTGTGAGCTGCGAAACAGCTGGAGCCACAATGAGGAACTGGAGCAATGACAGCCTTTAAGGGAACCACTTCCTGTTGCCTTTGCTGGGTTTGGGGGCTAGAAGAGAAACCACATGGCTGGAGGGTAGGTATGGGTGGCTTTGCTGCAGGACATCACCTTTCTCCTGCCTTCTACCTCCACCAAAGAGGTGCCAACCAAGCCCTGAAGAAGTATGCCCCTCTCAGCTGACCCCCATGCAATGTTGCATTGCTGCTGCTCAGGCTCTTCCCTTCTGGTCTCAGAGGGCAGAGCCAGGCTGTAACCTCTGCTGGGCTGTGTCCCGGCAGCAGTCAGCCCAGGGCTCATGTCCCTGCACGGCGCTATCAGTTCACACCCTCCCACCTCTGCGTGCCCATATCCTGCCAGCACAGTGCTCTCCCTGCCTAGAGGGTAGGGCTGGCAGTGTCCTCCAGGGCAGAAACAACAGGACACAAGGACAGAGGTGGCACCAAGGTTGGTGCTGCCTTGTCCGCAGGGAGCTTTGGGAACCATCCCATGCCCTGCTGCAAGCTCTGGATGCAGCAGTTTATAGCAGGGCTCTTGTTTGCAGCAGTGGTGATGGAGTAAGGGCAATGATCACAGAATGTCAGGGGCTGGAAGGGACCTGGAAAACTCATCCAGTCCAACCCCCCTGCAGAGCAGGATCACCTAGAGCAGATCACACAGGAACACATCAGGGCAGGTCTTGAATATCTCCAGAGCAGGAAACTCCACAACCCCCCTGGGCAGCCTGTTCCAGTGCTCTGTCACCCTCACAGTGAAAAAATTCCTCCTCGTGTTTACAGCTAACTTCCTGTGCCTCCACTTCCACCATTGCCCCTTGTCCTGTCCCTGGGCATCACTGACATTGATTGTGTGATGGCACCAAGGTGAGAGACAACAAGGAAGGGTCTGATGGGGCCCTTCAGTGACTCTTCACTGTGGAGAAGAGGTTTGATGGTTGTGCTGTGGCATTGGGAAATTTGTCCCCAAGCCCTGAAAGTAGCATGACTGCAGCAGCCTAAGCAGTGCCCAGAGGGGCTTGTGGTGCCTGTAGCAAGCCCTTGTTCACTGCAGCCCAGTCCTGGGCTGGCACTGAGCTCTCCAGCACCTCGACAGGCTGAGCACTTTTGCATGAGAGAAGACCACAGGATGGCAGTTCTGGTTCAGTCTGAAGTGCTCACCTCACCCACCTCTAGCAAGCAGCCAGGGGCAGACACCCAGGGAAGCACCTCCAGATGGGGCAGGCATGTTGTGCTGCTGTGGGTGCTCTCCTGGACTCCAGTTGTCTCTGGCTTTGGGTCTTCCTGCCCCAGATGTGGTGTGGGGACAGTTGGGTGTCCTACAGCAGGTTTTTTTTTTTTCTTTCTCTTTTTTTTTTTCTTCTGCTGGCTTTTGAATCCACAGGAACATCTGTGGTATCCTGTGGCAAGCAGCTGTGCAGATGAGCTGCATGCTGTGCACAGAGTCCCTGCCCACTTGCTCTGGACACAGCACCTCTTGTCGTCACTTGGCTGAAGGCAGCAGCCAGGCTTTGACCACTTGTATGCAGCCATGCCCTTGGCCACAGCTTGCTTTGGAGACCAGGAGGACATGGGGGAAAGGCCTGAAGAACCATGTGTGTCCTGGGCAGTGGTGAAGAGGGTGAGAATTGCCTTCAGCCAGCCTTTTGCTTTGCTGCTCTCTCTCCCAGGTCCTCCACAAATGAGCTGGCTGTGCTCATCTCCCGCATGCAGGCTAACGCTGACCAGGTGGAGAAGGACATCCTGGAGACACAGTCCAGACTCAGGGAGGTGAGTTGTGGCAGAAGGTTGTAGGAAGGTGAAAAGCTCTACCTGGAAATGCAGTGTCTGGGCTAACAGGCCAGGTGTCTGCTCTTGTGCAGCAGGTACTCAGTGCTGGTGTGGGTTTGGGGGCTGACTGGAGGCTGGGGAGGAACAGAGAACCCCACAGAGCCTCCCAGCCCCTGGGGCTTCATACCAGGGCCTCCCAAATTCTAACCTCTGTGCTTTCTGCTCAGTGCCTCATCTTTCCCACAGCCAAAGCTGTCTCACCTGCAGTGGCACAGCCCTGTGCCTCCCAGCAACCCTAGAGGCAGGCAGCCAGTCTGAACCATGCTGGTGCCCTGGGTGGCAGAGATGCTGAAGCAGGTGGCTGGGCTGGGCACACACTCCCCAGCTGGGAGCTCCCTTGCACCAGGGCTCCTCTGTGGTCGGTGTGTTGGGCATCCAGGCCTTCAGCACTGACCCAGGAGGTTGGTATGAGGTCTGTGTGATCCAGCCAGGCTTTTTTCCCTCTGGTCTCCAGGATTCCAGCAATCAGCAAAAGAACAAAGCTTTTGAGTTCCAGCAAGAGAATGCCAGGAACCTGAAGGAAGCAGAGACCCTGCTCAAGGACCTCTTTCTGGACGTGGACCGTGCCAAGCGTCTGAGACACCCTCAGGCTGCTGAGATAGAGAAAGAGTGAGTGCAGCAGGGGGCACTGGTGTGGTGGGGGCACTGAACAATTTGGAACCCCCCCAGGATCTAGACTGAGCTCCAGTCACTGCCAGGAGCTGAAGAGTTTCACTCTTCTTCCCGTAGGCTTTAGCCTCAAAATCAGGGCTTCTGCCAATACATTGTATAGACAGCAGGAGGTGTCCCTGCCCGTGGCAGGAGGTTGGAACTGGATGATCTTTAAGGTCCCTTCCAAACAGTCTCATCCTGTGATTCTACGACAGAGGGGTGTCTGGCTGCCAGAGTCACACACACGCACACACCCCCCCCGCCCAGTGTTACTTGAGAGCTCTTGGGAAAGGTAGCAGAGGAATGCAAAGCTAAACTGTGGCCCTTCTCCCGAGTAAAACCCACTCCTCTCTTTCCTACACTGAACACCTTTCCTTCAGGCAAGCAGGGCTTGGATGGGAGAAGAACCTCAGGTGGCTTCTAGAGCTGTGCTCCCCTTCATTCTCCACGCCTTCTAGGTGGAAATCAGGAGGAAAGAGTTGTTTTGTAGCTGGGAAGGGGCAGCTCTCATCCCCCTGCAGCTTCCTCCTGGGCTGTAGTTCCTGAGGCATCCCTGGAGATGAAGAGCACCAGGACAAAGTGCTTCCACTGCTGAAGAGCAGTGTCTCAAGGGGACAACAAGTAGCCTGGGACTTAGGAGTGACATCTGGGCTCCACAAGTCCCACCTTGGTTCTCCCTCCTCCCAAGTGACACAGAGCTGTGCCTTTTCTCCTTGGCAGCATCCAGCAGCTGCACGACCGTGTGACGCAGCTGTGTGCAGAGTACCGAGCCCTCTACGAGCAGCTGAACATCCCTGACCTGGGGCCCAGGGTGGACTGGGCCAGGATCCTGGACCAAAAGATGGTAACAGCAGCTGGTTTGAAATGGTTTGAAACTCTTGCAAAGGGCAGATAATGTTCACTATTGCCTATAGGGCTCTGCCAGCCGTCGTGTGCTCAGCACCACACAGGGGCACTAGGGGTGGTGAAATTAACTCTGGGAAGGAGAACTCTTCTCCCACCTCTTCTCTGGAGGATCTTGGTTGATTCCTCCTGATTAAGAGCTACCAGAGAGGGATCAGGTACAGATTCCATGTTACAGGATGAAAGGATGGAGAAAGTGATGTCTTCAAAGACATTGCTGCCTTGCATCCCAGGGTTCCATGCTGCAAGTGACCAGTTTGAAGTCACCTCGGGTTCCCTTGAAAGCTGGATGGTAACCATGGCCATGCACTGGTGCCTGGTGGTTGGCACACCACCAAGGGCTTTCTGGGCTGATTATCTTTGCCCCTGTGTGTGGCTGGGGAAACAGCAACCAAGAGCAATCCCAGTAAGCAGCAAGGAGGTCTCTTTGACTTTGCCCTGGGCTGGTATCAGGTACCAGATCTTTTCATCCCCTGCCAGCACTCACTGAGGCTCCTTTTGCACAGAAACAAGTTGATGAAGGACAGTATGGGCCTGGCATGTCAGAGCTGGAAAAGCAAATAGCTGAGCACAACATCCTCCAGAAGGAGATTGAAGCCTATGGCCTCCAGATCAAGAACCTCCATTCTGGGGTAAGGTACCCCCCATTCTGTCCTGGTTGCTGGCAGCTTCAGGTGGGACTCTCTCTGGCCTTGTGTCCTATCTATTCCTCCACCCTTGTTCTGCAGAGGGCATGGGAAGACCTGAGCTTGGACAGATCAAGCCAGGGAGGTGGTTCTTGAGTGGTGTCTAAAGCTCCTTCTATAAATCATCTCCTACCACATGTTTTGGTAACAGCATTTTTCTCTTTCTCTTTTGATCTTGACTGTGCTGTAACCCAGGATGTGGCAGATTTAAAAAGCCAGTACAAGGACTTGCTGGTAAGCTTCTTGGTGGTTTTCTGGGCAGATGGGGTCATGCAGAGCAACACCAGCCCTGATAGGGACTGCCCAGCTCAGGGCAGGAGCTACCTCTGGTCTGGCACAGTGAAGTCATGTCCCTAATCTTCTTTCCCCACATCCTCCCCACCTGGATGGGTGTAAATTTGGAGCGTGCTCGCTGCCCTCAGGGCAATGCTGTGGGTGAGAGCTGCATCTCCTCTTCGTGGATCATTGATCTGGAGCTGCATGTGTCCATCAGCTCTCGGTTAGGGATGTGGCAGCACAAACCCTGTCCCTGCCCACACTGTTCCAAATTTGGGTTGCAAATGTTGAGGATTACCCTGACCCCTAACAAGGGGTCCAGAGAAGAAGTGAGCAGCTGGAGCCAAGGTGGTGACCAGGAGGAAGGCTTAGCCAGCTGAGCCTGCAGAGGCTGAAGCTGAGGGAAGGCATTTGTGGGAAACAGAGCAGAGCTGGGCCAGCTCTCAGCCTGCCCCAGGCACCAGCCTGCACCTGAGAGTCTGGTTAGACGAACTTATCCTGTCTGTGAAGGAGGCAGAGGGAAGGGCAGCCCCATCAGATAACAGCAAGGTGTCTCACCAAGGTCTCTGGGAATCTCCTGCAACACCAGCAGGGTCCTGGGGAGGAGGAGGAGGAGGAGGGGAAAGAGGCTCCTCAGCGGAGCACCCACACCGCCTCTCTCTGTGTGCATGGGCAGAAAGCCTCCATCTGGCGTGGGCAGAGCCTGGGCAGCCTGTACCACCACCTCCAGGGCTGCACCAAGGAGCTGAGCTACCTGACAGAGCAGCAGACCAAGATCCTGAGGCAGGACTGGAGTGACCAGATGCTGGATGTGCAGAGCCTGCGTCGGGAGTACGAGGTGAGCTGCTGCGGGGGCAGCGCCTCCTGGGCACCACAGCCTGCCCGAGCCCAGTGTGAGAGCTTCGCAGGTTGGACCCCAGCCTCCTGGGCATCCACCACCAGCCTTGAGCCTGCTGCTTCCCCAGGGCAGCCCAGCAGTGCTGGGCACAGAAACAGGAGTGGAAGAGGTGCTCTGAGTCCACAATGGAGTTGAGGATGAGATACTCTGTCCCCTCCTGTCCCCAGGGCTGCCATGTGGGAGCATACATTAGAGAGCTGCTGGTGAGGCTGTGAGTGGTCAGAGGGGAGGGAAGGGCTCAGTGTCATGTCAGCCTCAGTGGCCAAAGTGCAACACCCAGTGACTGCTACGTGCTGGGACCAGGAAGAGGAGAGGGCTAATTGCTTAGGAAAATGCCCTGATGCCTTCTGAGGTCCAAGCTTGGCTCATTTGTTTCACATTTGCCTGGCCCTTTCTTTTTCAAAAAGCAAGCAAACAAACAAAGGTGTCTCTGTTTTGGGAGCCTTTTCTCTGCTCCATGGGGTCTGGGGGTCCATGGGGTCCCCCCAAGGTCCTGACAGTTCTCTTCCCCCTCAGGATTTCAAGTCCAATGAGCTGCTTAGCCAGGAGGAGTTTGTGAACCATCTTCAGGATGATGGGGATAGAATGATTGAGCTGAAGCACCCAGCTGTCAAACCCATCCAGGTAAGGAAAGAGGTTTGCTCCCAAGCCCTGTAAGGGAAAGAGAATGTCTCTGTACATCCAGAGTCAGGAGGTGGGTTGGGAGAGACCTCATCACCTGCAGAGCTGCAGCATCAATCTTTCCTTCTACACTGCACCCACTGCGCTGCAGCATCTGTCTGCCTGCTCCAGCCCCCTGGGGAGGCTGAGAGCAGTGCAGGGTGTTCTGCCCTTCAGAAATCTCCAGGAGATGATGGCTAACATCTGTGTGCTGGGACCAGCTCCTCCTCTGGTTCTCAGACATGAGTGGCTGCGTCCATGCTGCTGTGAAACTCCAGCCATGACATGGCACTTCCATGTGAAGCCAGCTCCCAACCTCCAGGGCTGTATTGTGTCCAGCCCATGGACACTGTGGCAAGCTGAGGAGCCACCAACACCACTGGAACTGAGACCCCTTGGGAAGTGGTGGCTCCTCTGGATGAGCCAGGTCCTTGCCAAGCAGTGTCCCTGCTCAGGCTCAGCGTCAGGCAGTGCCTGGGCATAGCTTTGTCCCTGCTCAGCAGCAATCTTCCCTCTTCCTCTCATCTCTGGGGCTCCTGGGGAAAGGAAGACTAGGGGAGGAGGGGAGATAGCTGGAGCCTACTGAGTTGTGCTCTGTCCCACCACAGGCTCACCAGGAAGCCTTGAAGAATGAGTGGCAGAATTTCCTCAACCTCTGCATTTGCCAGGAGAGTCAGCTGAAAAGTGTGGAGAGCTATAAGAAGGTAAGAAGCAATGAGGAGAACATGGTGCATGTGGCTGCAAGGTCAGGCTGGGCTGAGGATGGGAGATCCTTTGCTTGCACCTACTCAGGGTGTTTTGGGAAACACCCCTCAGGGCTTGGTCATTACCTGGGACTTGTCTGTTGATTGGGGTCATTTGCCTGTGGCCCAGGTGATGGAGGGTCCTTGTCCAAGCACACTCTGAGGATGGTCTGTAGGGTCTTGTGTGCCCCCAACAGGTTGTGGGAGAGATGCTGGGAAGTGAGAGGCCCCAGTGGGCTGGGAGACAATAATGTCCTCCCATCCCTGATTTCCTACCCATACCTCCAGTTCCAGGATGATGCTGAGGCTGTAAGCCACTCCCTCAAGAAGATGAACTCTGACCTGGACACCAAATACAGCAAGTTCAATAAAGACAGCCCTGGTGTGGTGTCAGATCTGCTGCTTCAGCTGGAGGTGAGGACTTCTGGGCTGGTGATGCCAGCCAGACCTAAGGGCAGGCCAAGCACTACAACCTCCCCAGCAGACAGCAATGGGGAAGGGTTAGAGCGGAGTAAATAACCCTACTGGGACAGCTCATCCCAGCTCTGTGCTAGGGAAAGAGAAGTCCATGGGCAATACTGTGCTGTGGACACTAAGTCCCTGTAGCCCCAGAAGGTCCACACTGTGGGGCAGTGACCCCTGGGAAGACACTTATGTCTATCAGTGACACACAGCCAAGCCCCAGATCACCCTCACAGCAAAGGAGAAGCACAAGGAGGAGCTGTGTATTGTCCTAAACATGAGAAACTTGGGTTAGAGGGCCCACAGAGAGCATGGGGTGATGGCATCCAAGCAGTGGGGAAAGGTCCTCCCATCTCCTCAGCACTCTCAGGAGCCAAAGGCAAGGGAGGGAATGAAAACATCTGACCTCAAGGGTGAGATGCAGGCAGGAAAGGAACTTTTGCCCAGGGGAGAGGGAGGAGACACAGTATCTGCACATGCAGGCAACACCTTCTGCTCCCAAGAGGTGCAGAGATCTCACTATCTTCTGACACTGGAATGCAGCCACCTCTTGGCAGGTGTCTCTTCCTCTTCTAAGAAGAAAACCTTCTCCAGAGGATTTTAATATGACAGTATGGGAACACCTAAGGTTCACTCAGGCTGTGCCTTCAAGGGCAGATCAGCTGTGAGTGAAGGAAAGCAAGCAGTGATGACACAAGGATGGACAGCTGGCCCCTGTAGTGTGACCATCCCCTTTCCTGTCATCTGAGCCTGGTCACCACCACTGTCTGCCCTGTTTTGTCTAGAACGAGGAGAAGGCAGTGAAGCAGGCAGAGAAGAGCATTGCTGACCTGAAGAGGAGGAGCAAAGAGATCAGCCCCCTGAAGCTGCGCAGGATGCGTCCCTCCCAGACCCTCACCCTGGACACCCTCTGTGACTGGGATGCTGGGGAGGTGAGGGCTTGACTAGAAGCACCCTCAGATGAGGCAGACAACTGGATTCTTCTCTGCTTGCTCCAGATCTTGGCTCCATGGTGGGAGGAGCTGCTCTAGTGCCAGAGAGCCAAGTCTCTGACTGGGTTTTGTGTCTTTGTCCCAGGTGCAGCTGACCAGAGGTGACAAGTACACTCTGAAGGACAACAGCAATCCAGAGGTGTGGGTGGTGGAGAGCAGCACTGGTGTGGTCCAGGAAGCACCTTCTGCCTGCTTCTCCATCCCTCCACCAGACCCTGAGTCCATAGACAGGGTCAACAGGTGAGTCTGCAGTGGAGAGCTTGACCCAGACATGCTCTTGGGTCACAGCCAGCCTGACTGCCTCAGCTGCAGAGAAAGAGCAGCTGGGGACAGACCTCTTGAGTGTCTAGTACAAAATCCTTCCTGGAGAGGGATTGTTTCCTGCACCCAAGTATCTCCTCCAGGTTCCTGCCATTCCTCAGCAGCACTGCATGCTGCATGGACCTCACTGTCATAGAGTTTTCTGGCAGACAAGTTTGATTTCCTCACCCAGACAGGTGACTTGCATAGGTTTGATTAAATTCATTGCAGAATCAGCCTGGAGCTTGGGACTTGCTGAACAAGACAGAGCTATCTGTGGTATCTCCTCTCAAGCAGCCCCAGGTGGAGGTTAAGAGCTGTTCCTTCAGCCACCATGTGTCCCACTGCCTGGTGCTCCTGCAGCTTCTGTGCTTCCCACAGGACGGGGTGGTAGTGCAGGCAGCTTTTGGCATTCCCACTTTGGGGCTGGGATCAGTCAGCGCTGCTGAGTGCTGCCGAAAGGCCACAGCCCAGACCTGGAGCCACCTGGGCACACCCACAATGGGCACCCAGTCATGCAGGGGGGATAACTTCATTGTGTGGCTCCTCCTGAGTGCAAAACCCTCTTCACCCATCCCAGGTTACTGAATCCTTGGGATTTCTGGAGTCTGCGTGTGTAGTAAAATGGAAAGGAAAACCTTTGGAACATAGAATCACAGAATGGTCAGGGTTGGAAGGGACCTTCAAAGGTCATCAAGTTGAGGGCCCCCAGCAGTGAGCAGGGGCATCTCCAACTAGGCTGCTTAAAGCTCCATCAGACCTGACCTTGAATGTCTCCAGGGATGGGGTCTTCACCACCTCTCTGAAAGACCTGTTCCACCACCCTCACCAGCACTGCAGATGTTGCCTGAGAAACTCATCCCTTTTCAGGCCACACCTGACATCTGCTTTCACTGCCCAGTGTTTGTTTCCCTTCCTACACCCAAAATATTGAGCTTTGTTTCATTTCCCACCTTGTTGCACCATTCAGTTCGTCTGCATGGAGCTATGTCCTGGCCCTGCAGAGGGACTGGATGGTGACCCTTGTCTGACAGCAGCCAGGCAAACTGAGTCTTGCTGGGTTTGGAGCACAGTGTTTAGGTGGAGCAGTCCATGGTAGGAGTGTGAACTGGGGTCCTTCAAAGGCTCCATCCTCTTGGTTCCACCCTTATCTTTTTTCCCTCAGCCAGACATGTTTTGGCTGGTCCCTGCTCCAGTTTCATTAGAAGGGAACCATCCTTCCACGTGAGATTGGGTTTCTAGTGCAGGAGCCACAGAAGCAGCTGCTGGAAATCACTTCATGTGACACTGCAGAGCACTGCAGGGCTGGGAACCACCTTCCCAGCTTTGTTAGCTTCTGCTGAGGGTTGGAAGCACCCAGCTGCTCACACCAACCAGCTGCTCTTGCTACTGTCCCTTTCCTAAGGGACAACTCTGAGTTACAAAAGGCTGCAGGCTTCCAGCCTGCCCCTGCCTTTGGGGATGCCTGCCCCTGCCTTTGGGGACATTTGCTCACTGCTGCCTTTTCCTGCCCTGCTCCTCTCTGCTTGCAGGCTGGAAGGGGAGCTGAACACAGTGAAGCAGAAGCAAGCGGCGGTGCAGAGCACCCTGAGACGCAGCCACAAGGAGCAGGTCCAGCCCAGCCAGCAAGGTAGGGCAGCTGCTTAGTCAAGCCCTCTCCACAGCAAGTCCATGCTGTCTTCTTTCGGGGCTCCCAGCCCTGGCTGGAAGCAGAGCACCCACCTGAGCAGGCAGGTGGGTCAGTGTGAGGATGCCTTCTGCTCTAGGGAGATGAGCAGGCCAGATAAGCTGACTCCTGCTGCTGCTCAGGACTTGCCATGTGCTCACAGAATTACAGGATGGATTGGAAGGGACCTTTAAAGCTCATCCAAGTCCAACCCCCTGCAGCAAGCAGGGACATCTTCAACTAGATCACGTCGCTCAGAGCCTTGTGCAACCTGACCTGGAATGTTTACAGGAATGGAGCATCTACCACCTCTCTGGGCAGCCTGGGCCAGTGTCTCACCACCCTCATAGTGAATAATTTCTTCCTTACATCTAGCCTGAATCTCAGACAATTTGTGTAAACTCTCTGTTGCCTTTCTCAGACCTCTGAGATTGACCTCCAGCTCCATCAGTGGTTGCAGGGGGATGTGCCTGTCCAGAAGCCTTAATTAAATCTTCTTTTGGATCTGGATTTCTCATAGTCTCTTCCCTAGCTGGGGGCTGTGGAATAAGCAGGCAGCCATGGGTAAATCCCAGCCCCTGGCTAGCTGTGTTACCCCTGCAGCTGTACTTCAAAAGCTCCAAGGGAAAGCTGAACAAGGATATGTCTGCATGGCAGGACCTGGCTGTCTGTCCCACTCTTGGACTTGAGCTCTGTCTGGCCAGGGCAGAGCTAAACCCATTTTCCTAAGCCTTTGCCATGGGCAGGCACAGCCAAGTATGTGATGCTCTGTGGGTTAGAAACGAGAACTGAATTGTTCCTGGTTGCACCAAGCCCCTGTGGTCAGGAGCAGCCTGGGTCCTTCAGAGCTGGCAAAGCACAAAGGGTAGAGCTTTGCAGCAGGGCTGTCATGAGAGGGAGCTGGAGCTTTAGGGACCACACATGGAAGAGCTTGGGGAAAGGGCCACACATGAAGGCTGGGATTAAGTGGGGATTAACCAAGGCTGTGTCTCCCTGCAGCTTTGCCCAAGAGCCCCCCTGCAGTCCAGGATGATCCGCAAGCTGACCAGCTCCTTGGCAGCCTGGATCGCGTTGGCAAGGACCTGATTCAGGTAGAGAAGGAGATCTTGAACCGAGTGAGGTCTCCAGTGAACTACAATGACCCCACAGATGACCTTGCCAAAAGGATCAGACATCAGCAGGTGAGTGCTGCAGGCAGGTTGGAGCAGGATGAGATTGGTAGTGCTGTGTCCTTGGGCTGAAAGAGAGCTGACGTAGGAATCCCACAGGAGATGACAGCCTGTACTTCAAAGAAGAAAACCATCTTTCAGTTGCAAGGGTTTCAGGCTGCACTGAGCCCTTTAAATGAGACAGGTTAAGCTAAACCCTCGAGAAGCACAGGCCCTTCCCTGGGCTGAGCTCTGTAGCAAGGTGGTCTGTTTGTTTCAGAGCTGCGGACCAGGCACCACTCTCGGGAAATCCTCAGCCTTGTTGTGGGGGATGCTGTCACCCTTCAGCCTCAAGTCTATGACATAAAAGGCTATGGGATAGAGGGAATTAATCCAAAGACCAGTTTTGGCTCACCCAATGTGGAGTGCAGACTGGTAGATGTGAAGGGGGCAGGAGGAGAGGCAGTGCCCTGGTACCCTCTTCTTTCCTCTGGGACAAAGGCTGGGTCTGTAGTAGTTCATCTTGCTGCATCCTCATCTGTGGGTATTTATCCAGCCCTGGCAGGAGGATGGGTTTGGGCAGCTGGGTTTTTTCCATCTCTGTCTGGTGGGATCTCTTTCCCACACCCTGCCATTGCCAGACAGCCACAGTCTAGATGGAGCTGTGCCCCATGGACCAGATCCTTCTGAGTGGGCCACCACACCCTTGCCCCACAGCAAAATCTGCCCCTGAGGGAGACACATTTTCACAACAGCACTGGTATGACTGTGTTGGGTGACTCTGCTGTCTGCTGTGCCAGGAAACAACAAAGAAGCTTGAGAACCTGGGGGCAGCCAAGGATACCTTGCAGAAGGAGTGTGAGACCTACCTTTCCAAGAAACCCACCAGCACCTCTGCTTCCCAGCTGCCTGTCACACTGAATGCACTCAGGAGTAAATACAATGATGTCAATATGCTCTCCAGCCTGTACAATGAGAAGTGAGTGATGGTGGCAAGGTCTGGTGGGGATGAGGGAAGAAAGTTCTTACACAGAGGTTGAGAGAAGCATGAGAGAAAATGCTTTTGGTCTCTAGGGGCATTGTTTGAGGTCCATCCAGCCCAGTGCAGACTGGAAACCTCACATCCATCATCAAAGGTACTTCTGAAAGAGTTCCTGTATGTAATCTGTGGTCAGATTCCCCCCCAGCTGTGGGAAGTCCACCACAATGGGTGTGTGTGCCAGTTCTGCTATGGGTGGTGAAATGCCACATCTGATTTCTGGGCAGCACAATAGGGTTGTGAGTGCACAATGCTTGTTCTCTGCCATGCTGCAGAAGGTCTGATATTACATGAGCTTAAACATGGAAAATCAGAGAGAAGAGGAGAAGAATGGGGCGTGCCATACCTAACCTTGTCCTATCATTTTCCCCTTCCTCAGGGCTAAGGCTGCTCTGAACCTGGAGACTCAGATTGAGAACACAGACAAGATTGTCAGCACGTTTGAGGCCAAGCTGGCTCAGGACAGCATCATCCCTGCATCCCCCAACGCTCTTCAGGATCGGGCCAACGATCTGCAGGTAGGGGAACGTCAGCCTCTGAGAAGGGAAATCTCTGTGCTCAGGCAGCAATGGTGTGGAGAGAGCTGGCATCACTCATTTGAGCAGCTCAAGGGGCCAGTGATGAAGAATTTCTAAGGACTTGTTCCTTGAAGGCTTTGTGTTGGTGTTGTAGGCTGACCTGCACTCCCTGGCTAGCCAAAAACACTGTCTCCCTCAGGTTACCTTTGGGGCCCCTAAAACTCATAATGAACTCCTTACCTCTGTTGCTCTGCCTCACACCCACCTCTTGCTTTCCTGCTCCCAGCCTCACTACCACATCATTAGCACTCAGTGACCCTTTTTGGCCTTCCTTTCTGCTCCATCCACCATCCAACTCACCTTGCTTCCCACCTCCTTACTGCTCCATCTCTTCCATATTGTGTGTCCACTTTGGAGAGCCTGGCTAGCCCCTAGGTGTTGAGGAAGGTATTTCTGGTTGATGCTCCGACCAGTGCAGACCTAGAGGTGTCTCTTTCCCCCTGCAGAAGATGAAGAGGGACCTGGTGGCCCAGGAGGACTGCGTGCTGAAGCTGAACCGGGGGCTCAAGGATGCTGAGCACAGCTGCAGTGCTGTGCAGAACAACTTTCAGGAGTACTGCCCCGACCTGCCCCGGCAGAAGCGGGAAGTGCAGCTCCTCAATGATCGCTACCACGCGGTGGCAGACCAGCTGGATCAGCGGTGAGGATGGCATCACCTCTGCTCCCCTTAGCTAACACAGGCCAGCATTTGAGTCCCAAGAGTGTATTCTTCATTGCAAGACTCTGATCCTGACCACAGCTCTGCAATACCAGGGATCAGGGCTGTGCTGCCGTGTAGCTGCCACTGCCTTATGCAGAGCACAGGCTTTGAGCTTCCAGATAGGCAGCTGGCCCCTGCCTGACCCAGTGACTCTACCCAGACAGACCCTGGTGCTTAACACTTCCCACTGTTGGTTGCCTGTTTCTTCCTTCTCTCTCAAGCTGTGTTCATGCTGTAGTATAGAATCAGAATCATAGAATGGTAAGGTTGGAAGGGACCTCAAAGATCATCCAGTTCCAACCCCCTGCCATAGACAGGGACACCTCCCACGAGTACAGGTTGCTCAAGGCCTCGTCCAACCTGGTAGCAAATCTGATGTGCACAGAGTTGTGCTCCCCACTCAGGGGCCAGTTGTCACCTGCTTGTTTTTCTTAACTTGGTGTTTGTGGTGGGAGCATCCTCACCATCTTTTTAGGCACCCAGCCGTGAATCTTTGCCCTTCCCCTTGATGTTCTTGTTCACCTTTGTGCTGCACAGAGAGAAGACTCTCCGAAATATCAGCCTCACCTACCAGCAGTTCCAAAACTCCAATGAGAATCTGATGTTTTGGATGAACAACCTACCCAAGCACCAAGTGAAGACCACCGATGGGCCGAGCCAGATCAATTACAAGCTGCAGGCACAGAAGGTGTGTTCCAGGGCAAGGGGTCATAACCTGGAGCGTCACAGGGATGGGGGAATTTGCTTGTGAACAGCATGCAAAGCAGTGTCAACCAGCTCCCAGCTGCATGCTCCACCCACCACAGTGAATGAACTGGAACAAGGACACAATGGATTGCAGCCCACAGATGATGTATCTTGCCCCATTGCATTAATCTACAGTGCAAGTGTCCTCACCTGTGCCAGCCACTCCCAGGCTGACATCCTCTTCATGGAGGGGACACACCCAGATTCTGAACGACTGCACCCTGGGCTGAGATGTTGCATCTTTCTCTCCTCGAGCAGATACTAAGTTGACTAGCTCAGAGGATGAGATGTGGAGGTCTCTGTGTTGGCTGCTATTCATCTCATACATGATAAATCAGTGTGGCAGGTCCTTGGGCAAGTGAGAGTGCTGCTGAGATCCTCTAAAGCCCCAGAGACTATTCCTAAACGTTCTCCTATTGCCACCATCCCCTCCAGCTTGAGGGAGAGCTACCAATCAAGAGCCTTACTGCAAGAGTATCACTGGGTTGCTGTATTTCAACCTGTCCTTAACCTCATGTGTGTCTCCTGCAGAGGCTGGTGGAGGAAATCAAGAGCAAGGAGCCTGAGAAGAACGCAGCGGTCAGACTGTCCCGGAATGTGCAGTCCACTCTCAACGTATGGTTTGCTTCCCTCCTGTAGAACTCTCTTAGCATCTCACCCAGGAGATCCCAGGTGATTCTTCTGTTTCTACTCTGAACAGGACTATGAACTCGAGGCAGGCAAGTACAGCTCCTCTCTGGACCCCACCCTGACTGACTCTGCTGCTAAGAGGCTGCGTGTGACCCCCCTACAAGAAAGCATCCAGGCTCAGGTGAGACGTTAAGGTAAAGGCATGGAAACCATTGTCCAGCTGCTTAGCCAAGCCTCACACTCTCTACAAGGCCTTAATCCACTCTTACAGCCACATTTGATCACGGTTCTAGTCCCAAGGACAGATGTCATCAGGGATCTCTTTGTCTATGGGGTGATACAGCATGGGAGGTCCAGTGTTAGGGGTGTGTCTGGCACCTTTGGTAGAGATTGCTGATGATGACTCCTTACCATATTTTGTGGGAAGATAAAACTTACAGGATGCGTGTGTAGGAACAGGACCTAGGCAGAGCTCCTCTGTGCTCTTCCCAGTTATACCCCAATTCTCCTGCATCACCTTGGGCTGTTTGCCAGCTGCCATCCATGTGCGGCCCCAGGTGAATTTGGAAGTCTGGACCCTGTGTAGGCTAGCAGGCATCTAACAGGCATTCAAATGAAAGAACCTATGGCAGGGGGTTGGAACTAGATGATCTTTGAGGTCCC
This sequence comes from Ramphastos sulfuratus, assembly GCA_013399055.1. Classification (NCBI taxonomy): domain Eukaryota; kingdom Metazoa; phylum Chordata; class Aves; order Piciformes; family Ramphastidae; genus Ramphastos; species Ramphastos sulfuratus. The sequence goes on along the minus strand of WBNM01016503.1, from coordinate 131,424 downwards.
TTCCAACCTTACCATTCTATGATTTTATGATCTACATGAATCCTGAGACTCTGTGGCTCTCTAGAAAATCATAAGTGAAGACACTAATTTCTTGAATGGTGGATCCAGGTGAAAAGAGAGGTAGGATACTGTGCTGGCCAGCAGAGCTGTGTCAGGGTGAGGGAGACAAGGCTCTCACTGTTGTTTCTTTTTCAGGAAAATGATGTCACCAAGCTCTACATGGAGCTGGCAGCAGAAAACAAACAGCAGCTCAGCAGGCTGGAGTTTGCCAAGAAGATTGTTGAGAAGGTACCAGCTAACAGCTCGTGGCCAGGTTGGGGTACTCTAGATTGGAGGTTGAAATGATTCCAAAGCTGTCAGCAGTCTGCTCAGTCTGGGATCCACTCACTCCCTCATGCAGGTGTAAGGAAGGGCAGGAATGGAAGCCTCTTTGAGAAAAAAGCCTCTGAGTAATCACAGTTGCACTGACACTCAGGTTGTGACTTGGGTCACCTCTGCAGGCCCTCAACTCTTTGCTGAAGCTTTAGTTTATGCTAGGAGAAAAGCTGAGGGCTCTTAAGCCCTGCCCTCAGCTCTGTTTAATCAGACTTCACAGACTGACAATTTCAGCTTTGTCTGTGGATGTGGCTGCTTACAATCTCCCAGGAACACTTCAAAGCAATAGGACTTTTATGCCTTTCTACAGCTTGATCCACCTTTAGGAAAGGTCTCTGGTCTGGGTGACTTTCAATGTGCTCAGGAAGTACAAGAGATTGAACTGGGGTGCTCTGTGATGCTACCATGAACCTGCTGCAGTGAGGACTGACCTCGTTACCCTTCTTCAGCTGCAGATAAAACAAGGCAGCACCAAGCACCTTTGTGGGATGCTGCAGCACCTCCACGTCAAAGGGAAGACAGACCAGATCAGTTGCTTGAGATGGTGGCAGTGTGTCCTCATTTGCCATTCACAGGCAGCTTTATTTGGAGGCTCTCTGGGGATTCTGTCTGAGTTCAGTCTCCTATCCTCTGCACCAGACTGAGTGACTCTGTTTCCCTGCCATTTTAAGGTTTGTAATTCTTTTTTTTTTTTGGTTTGTTTTCCCTTGCAGAAGGAAGTGCATGAGGACATTGAAGCTGTACATGAGCAAACCCAGAGGTCTGAAAATAAAACCACCACAAGCAGGGAATCTGAAGGCCTGAAGTCTCAGCTAGAGGAGGAAAGGAGGAAAGTGGCCAAGATTGAAGAGGAACTGGAGGAACATAGAAACAAGCTGCTAATGTTGAAGACTCAGAAGCCCATTGAAAGAGTGGAAGAAAAGGAGATAATAGAGTATTACAGAGACCCACAGGTGGAGAGCAACCTGTCTAAGATGGCACAGCAGATTGAAGAGGAAGGCAAAAAGAGGCAGAGCCTGCAAGAAGACATTGAAGCAATGAGCCGGAAGCTTGCCCAGATGGAGAGGGAGAAGAAAGTTGCTCCTGCCCAGCTCCTCACCAAAGAGATCACAAAGATTGAGAAAGATCCCAGTCTGGAGAGCCAAGCAGCCAGTCTTCGCCAGGAGATCAGGCGTCTGCAGGAGGAAAGCTTGGCTGCTGCTGCTGAACTCGAGCAGCAGAGGAGAGAGCTGCACATGCTGGAGAGAAAGCAGCCCAACATCCGAGAGAAGGTGGTGGTGAAGGAGCTGATCAAACTGGAGAAGAACCCAGAAATGCTGAAGTCTGTTAGGACCCTGCAGCTACAAATTGATGAGGAATCCTTCAAGAGGAAGTCTGCTGAAGAAGCCATAGTGAAAGTGAAGAACAAGATCGAGGAGGTGGAAAGGTTGATCGAAACGGTAGAACCCAAGATTATTGTTAAGGAGGTGAAGCAGGTGGAGCAGGACCCAGAGCTACTGAAAGAGTCTTCCAAGCTCAAAACTCTGATTGAAGAAGAGAGGAGCAAAAACTTGATGCTTACAGAAGAGCTGGGAGAGCTGCAGAGCCAGTACAGTATCGCAGAGAAGCAAAAACCAAGGGTAGAGGTTAAAGAGAGGGTCAATGAGATCTTCCTGGTGGATCCCGAAACAGAACGGCAAATTACACACCTGAAAAGGGAGCTGCAGGAGGTTACTCTGAAAAGAGCAAAGATTGACAGTGAAGTGGAAGAGGCCTTAGCAGAGCTCAATGTCCTCAGGTCACAGAAACCGGTGGTGGAGTTTAAAGAGGTTATAGAGGAGGTGGTGAAACACGAGAAGAGTCCAGAGATTCTTAGAGAAATTGACAGGCTGAAACAACAGCTCAACGAGCTTGTGAACACCAACGGCAGGACCCAGGAGCAGCTCATTAGGCTGCAGGGTGAAAGGGACGAATGGAAGAGGGAGAGATCCAAGGTGGAAACCAAGCTGGTCAACAAGGAAGTAATTCGGTATGAGAATGATCCACTCTTGGAGAAAGAAGCTGACCGCCTGCGCCAGGAGGTGCGCAGCATGTCTCAGAAGAGGAGAGCTACAGAGGATGCAATCTATGACTTGCAGAATAAATACATGCTGCTGGAGAGGCGAAAGCCAGAGGAGAAAGTAGTGGTCCAAGAGGTGATATTGACTCAGAAGGACCCAAAGCTCCGAGACGAGCACAGCAGGCTGAGCCGGAGTCTGGATGAGGAGGTGAGCAACAGGCGGCGTCTGGAACGTGACGTGCAGCAGGTGCGGGCGCTGGTGGAGGAGCAGGAGAAGTTGCTCACCTTTCAGGAGGATCGAAGCAAGAGGCTTGCACTAGAGAAGGAAATGAGACAAATTACCTTGCGAATAAAGGAGCTGGAGGAGAGCCCAGCCCCGGTGCAAGAAAAGATCATCATGGAAGAAGTGGTCAAGCTGGAGAAGGATCCAGTCCTCGAACAGTCTGCCAGCAACCTGCGCTTGGAACTGGACCGTGAGAAGACAGAGGTGCTGAACTTGCAGAGGGAATGCAAGAACCTGCAGGTGCAAGTTGATGTCCTGCAGAAAACAAAATCCCAGGAGAAGACCATCTACAAGGAGGTGATTCGAGTGGAAAAGGACAGAGCCCTGGAGAGTGAGCGTGCTCGCATCTGGGAGCTGCTGAGCAGGGAGAGAGGAGCCAAGCAAAAGGCAGAAGAGGAGGTCCGGCGACTCAGGGAGAAGATCGAGAGAGCTGAAGGCATGAAGAGGACATGGGCTCGTGAAGAGACAGAGCTGCAGAAAGCCAGGAACTTGGCCATCCAGGAGAGAGCCAACCTGGAGAGCGAACTGCGGGACCTAGAGAGGCAGAAGCAGCAGAAAGTCCTTTTCCTTCAGGAGGAGTCCAAACTGCTTAACCAACGGACTGAGAACGACAGGCAGAAGAAGAAGCAGTTGGAACATGAGTTTGCCCTGCTGGAAGCAGACATCCTTAGGGAGAAGGACCAGATTTACAACAAGGAGAGGTTCATTCGAGATCTCCAGTCAAAGGTCAACCGGGAAGAAATCAATCATGAGACCCAGATGAGAGAGACAAACCTCTCCACCAAGATCTCTATCTTGGACCCTGAGACAGGGAAGGATATGTCTCCTTACGAGGCCTATAAGAGAGGTATCATAGACAGAGGCCAGTACATCCAGCTGCAAGAGCTGGAGTGTGACTGGGAGGAAGTCACCACCCTAGGCCCAAATGGGGAAGTCTCACTTCTCCTTGACAAGAAGAGTGGGAAGCAGTACTCCATTGATGATGCGCTGAGGCTGAGGAGGATCACGAAGGAGGAGTACCAGCTGTACCGGGATGGCAAGATTCCCATCTCTGAATTTGCCTTGCTGGTGGCTGGGGAATCCAAGCCTCCCTCATCCCTCTCTATTGGCTCCATCATCTCCAAATCTCCAGCTTCATCACCCACCACCCACCAAACACAAAGCTTCTTCCCCTCAGCCTCACAGAAGGGCTTCTGTGATGACCCATCCCCCATCGCTGGGGTGTATGACACCACCACTGACACCAAGTACAACATCAAGACCGCTGTTGCCAAGAAGCTGCTTGATCCCATGACTGCTCAGAAGCTCCTGGAAGCCCAAGCTGCCACGGGGGGCATCATCGATCTCATTTCCCGGGACCGGTTGTCAGTCCATAAGGCAGTCGAGAGGGGGCTGATTGACAGGAGCTACATGCAGAGACTGCTGAATGCCCAGAAGGCTTTCACAGGGATCGAGGACCCTGTCACCAAGCGAAGGCTGTCTGTGGGGGAAGCAGTTCAGAAGGGATGGATGACCAGGGACAGTGCTTTCCCCTACTTGGAGGTCCAGCACCTCACTGGAGGGCTCATCGATCCCAAGAAAACTGGTCGCATCCCTGTGCTGGAAGCTGCCCAGACTGGGATGATAACAGGTGACCTGGCCAACAGGCTCCAGGATGAGTCCAACTACGAAAAAGATCTCATTGACCCTATCACTAAAGAGAAGATAAACTACAAGGAGGCCATGGCTCTCTGCCAGAAGGATTCACTGAGCAGCCTCCTGCTGCTCCCGGCCACATCAGAGGGCTATCAGCGGTACCACCAGGGGAGCCGTTCCCCCAAATTCTCACGGTTCAGGCATTGAATGGATCCAGGTGTGCACTGGATCTGGTTCCTTCAGGAGGTCACCTCTCCAAAACACCTCTCCCCATGGAGGCAGCAGCAAGGACAGGAACAGAGCATCTAGCATTTAGGGCTGCATACTTTCTCTCTTAGCTATCTCTGCTTCCCAACGCAGCTTGGCCATGCGAGGAAGACAGCGTGAGTGCGTGAGGACACACTGGGGTCCCTGCAGTCCCTCGGGTGCTGCTGTGACAGCAAAAGGGGGAGTTCATTGTGAGAGCTCCACTGGCACTAGGTTAAAGGTGGTTATGCCCAGGAAGGAGGGATAGCCAGAGTGGTTTCCAGTTGGGTCATTCTTCTGCATGCAATAAACGTAGAAAGTGTGACTCTGTGGCTGTGTCATCTCTGCAGGCTGAGGCTGCACAGCGGCTGAAGGCAGGGTGAGTCCTTCCACAATCTTGCGTCCTGCAGCCTGAGCTACAAAGGGTTTGCAGACTCCTACTCCATCTGATCTCATAGCACTGAGTCCCCTACATTTCTTCCTGCTTGTGAGTTCATAGGCAGGCCCCTCAGTTCAAGAGAGATGTTGAGGTACTGGAATGTGTCCAGAGAAAGGTGATAAAGCTGGTGAGGGATCTGGAGCACAGCCCTGTGAGGAGAGGCTGAGGGAGCCGGGGGGCGTTTGGCCTGGAAAAGAGGAGGCTCAGGACAGACCTCATTGCTGTCTACAACTACTTGAAAGGAGGTTGTAGCCAGGTGGGGTTAGTCTCTTCTCTCAGGCAACCAGTAACAGAACAAGGGGACACAGTCTCCAGTTGTGCCAGGGGAGGTCTAGGCTGGATGTTAGGAGGAAGTTCTTGACAGAGAGAGTGATTGTCATTGGAATGGGCTGCCCAGGGAGGTGGTGGAGTCGCTGTCCCTGGAGGTGTTCAAGACAAGACTGGATGGGGCACTTAGTGCCATGGTCTAGTTGATTGGCTAGGGCTGGGTGATAGGTTGGACTGGATGAGCTTGGAGCTCACTTCCAACCTGTTTGAGTCTATGATTCTATAGTATATTTAAAGATTTTGCTGTATTTGTCTTTAAATCTGAAAACCAACGAGACTTTGCTCCCTTGTCACTCAGACACACCTGAAACAGAGACTTGGTCTCCTAGGGCTGCAGTTCCATGTTATGTTTGGTCCAGGTGGCTCTGGCTTCTCTGGCTGCAGACCCCAGTGTTGATGTTGGCTGCACTTGGGTCACCTCACTGAGTGATTGGCAGAGGAAGCCAAGCCCCAAGCAAAACCAAACCCTGTTGAGGTAGATGATTTTGGGCTCTTGTCCTGTACCTGTGCAGAGCCAGATCTGTTGCAAGGGAAGAGATGACCTTCAGTAGCAGACTGATGATGCTTGCAGCTAACAGTGATGTGAAACTGCCTTCTACAGCCCTTGGCTGCAGGATCCACCCAGCACTACAGAAAATTTGCTGTTTCTTTAGGTGAGCTTTCACTCCTCTGTGTAACTGCTACTGCTCAACCCTTGCTGAAATGAGCAAGTCTCATCTCCCAAATGTTCTTCCCTACTATGGAGCACTGTGGTGCATTCCCTTTCTTTGTGAGGTGAAAAAAGTGACTTTCTATTGATGTGAGCTGCTAATAATCCTTTCCCAAGGGCTCTTTTAGTTGACCCTGTTCAGGAACTCTGACATATTCAACATGATCCATAAGCATAGAGGCTCTCTCCCCCTCTTTTCCCATCTGAAAACCTCTGTTTCCATATAGCCTGATTGGGATTTAAGTCTGTGCTCCAAGAAGAAATGGTTCCCATTTTGGCAAGCTCAGCACAATCACAGGTCCTGTTACCTTCCTGCTGCTAGGTAGTGCTCAGCATTAACAGTCTGACCCCAGCTATGGAAACACCAAGCTTCCATTCCATAATCTGTCCAGCTTCTGTCCCAAGCTCTGCAGGGTCTGGGTTGTGAGCCCTATGGGTGGTGTTCCTGGCCATCTCAGTTGCCATGATCACTATGAGGCAATTTGCTGGTTTATAATGGGGGAAATCACTTCACACACCACAGACCATCTGTTCCCAGCCTGTTTCCTCTTGCTGGAGCACTGCTAGTACCTGGGACACTGCATCTCTTTGATCTGGACCAGCAGCAAGGGCTGGAGCTGGGCTATAATGGACCAGGGGCACCAGGAGACAAACTCCACACCCCTTGGAGTACAGAAACATGGCCATGTGAGGATCATGTCCCGGTGCAACAAAGCAGCCCAAAAGCAGTGTTGTTCCCAGCAGTCTCTGGGTCCCACTTCTTCAAAGCTGCTTGGAGCAGCCTTGCTGCGTTTGGCTTTTGCACCCTGCTGGCTGAAAGCAGAAAGGATCCATCAGCCACGGTGCTGTTGCCTTCTCTGCAGCAAACAATAGAGCACTGTCTGGACAAAATGAATTGACTTGAACGTGGATGCAAAGGCAGAGAAATTATTCCCATAGTAGAATTCATCCATGGCTCAAAACTAGGTGCCCTTGTGAGCTGGGTGTTGCCATACAGGGGCCACGAGATGCTGCAGGGGCACAGCAGAGCTTCAATTTTCCTGCCACAGGGCTCTGGAGGCTGCTGTGTGAGTCCAGCTGCCTGCTCAAGCAAGCACAAGCAGGTCAGTTTTTTCCAGGCAGCCACTCCAGCAGGATTCCTAACAACAGCTTTGAAAGTAAAACAACCCCCTACCACCCCAAAAAGAGACCTGATCTGTGCAAACTGCAGAAGCAAATGAGGTCCCCAGGTCCCGGTGGCGTTTGAACCTGCTGAGGAAGCAGAGCCAGGCAACATGGCCAGGCCTGGAGGGAGGTGATCAACAGGTCCCAGGAGATGTGACTGCTTCAATAAGGATGCCAAAAGGTCTTTTTAATGTCAGGAATTAAACAGAGCCACTTGGAGCCTTTTGTCATGTGGGGACAAGGAATGAATGATGAGGAAAGTGGAAGGGCAGCAGATCTTGGCTTTAGACAGGCAGATCTTGGGCTGAGAGAGGCTTTTTCAGGAGGGACTCTATAAAGATTTTTGTCTCTCCCCTGTGCAAATTCTCCAGTATCTAGTAAGTGGAGAGGGAGGTTTGTGTGACAGCTGCATGTGCAGCCACCTCTTCTTCACTGCTTTATCTGTCATGAGACTCCAGGAGTGTCATAGCTTCTGAGAGCTGTCAGGCTGTGCTGAGATAATTTCTTAGCATGGCAGTTATTAGGAGGACATCCGTGTGCATGTAAAAGGAGTGCAGAAGTTTGGCTTCCCTAAGTTAAAAATCTTTCTTTTGAATATTTTAATAAGTAGAACACAGCTCTGAAACTGGTTTGTGGCAGCCTCTGATGGAAACCAAGCCCATCTTACAACTGAGACAGCACTGGGCAGTGGCAACATCAGCCTCTGATACCACAACCAAGCCCAGAGCATATCTCTGCACCTGCCAAGGTTTTGGGCTGGAAAGGATAAAATAAAGCCTTCAGGAGGTGAGGAAGGGAGAAGAGCTGCATGCAAAGAAGGACCAGGGAGACTGTTCTGTGTGACTAGCCCGAAAGGCTGTGCCAAACAATAAGCACTAAGGTTGCTGAAGATGTAACAAGCTTTTACTTTTCTTCTGTGCAGAAAGGAAAAGGATGGAGATGTCAAACCCACAGCAAAATGTAAACATTTGAACAGCAAAAACGTTTCCAAGAGGCTGCTGCAAAGGAAGCAGCAGTACATCTGGACTGGTGACTGAAAGGCTGTGTTTCAGCTATTACTGCTTCCAGCCATACACAACACATGGCTAACTGGACCTTTTGGCTTCTTGATCCCAGCTAAGGCACGAATTAAGGCACCTGATAGTGCTTTTCCGCTTGTGGAGCAGCAGAATGTCAGCTCTGTTAACAGCTCAGATTAAATAATTTACCTAGTGCTGACAAGCCCAGGCTGTGGTAACAGCAGCATAGAAGCACTTCCCTGCCCACAGTGGAGCTTCAGCACGCCCTGGTGTCAGACACTGCCACAGCAGACCTGGGAACGCCCCAGTGCTGGGCGGATTGAATTCGCGGTTACCTTAGCTCTATGAATAATGCAAGGACACCCTTCTGGAAGATGCTCTCTCACCTACGTGTCAGTGTTTTTTGCTGATGAATGGCCCCACTCTTCTGCAGGTGGCCTTTTCAAAACAGCTCTAGTGGCTGTAACCTGGACAAACCTGCCCCCAGCAACAGGCTGAGAGTCTAAATACAAGAACATCCCACTCCAGGTCTCTCAGGAGAGGTGAGGCCCTGAGCCCCAGCTCAGTGCCCCAAACCAAACTTGCACTGCTACCCAGAGGTGCAGGTGAACCAGGAGACCTATGTCTTCTTATCTGCAGTGTCTCTGCAGCACGCATTGCTCTTCAGGGCTCCCAGGGCTTCTCCAGAGGAAGTAGTGGTGACTGAGGGCTGCCTTGGCTGAGATGCGCCTGCTGGGGTCATAGAGGAGCAATTGCTGCCAAGAGAAAAGATCAGCAGATTGAGAATTAAAAAAAAAACAAAAAACCAAACCAACAACAAATGATTGACTGCACCTGCATGTGACTAGGCCCTGGTGCAGATATCAGTCCTGTCTTTTCCCTGCTTTGGGAGTAGCCCACAGCTGAAGTTACTGTGGGCATTACACTAGGAAGTTTTCCTGACCCTCAGTGCAGTGGTTTCCTAAAGGAGCCTGTACAGACAGTCCAGCTTCAGAGCCAGGACTGAGTTCTGTTCCATGATTTGGTGTTTCTGCAATGGCAGCAATGAGTATTAGAGCCAGATCAGCTAAAAACACTTCCAGCTAGATCAATCCCAGAGATCCTTGTTCTTTGCCCAGTTTGAAAAGGCCTTCTTTGTCCCTGGCTCTTGTTCTGAGCACTCACCACCAGTAAGTCTCTACCATCTCGATCTAAGTTGGGAACAATTTCTCTCATCTCCTTCCTTGCCCACTGGGGAAAGTCCCTCTTGTAGTCAGGCAGCTGGGTCACCCCAGGCCAGGTTGCCTCGGTGGGCGTGCCCAGGGTGCGAAAGATGCGGAAGAGCTGATCAATCTCGGAGTCCCCTGGAAACAGGGCCTTCCTGGTCACCTGGGAACAGAGGAGAACCATCAGTTCCCACCTTCCCATCAGCTGTGTGCTCTGCTTCCTGCTGGAAGCACCCTTTGTCCCAGCCCAGGCAAACAACTGCACAGAGCAGTGACAATGCAGCGATTCTGCCAGGCAGTGGTTGGGAGTCCCGAGTGTCTGACTGCTTGTCTCCAGCTCCTCTTCATGGATCCATGATCCCCTGAGGCTGTCCCTCTTTCAGCCAGTGCCTTATCCCTCTTTGTCTCCAGTTTCCCAAAACTGTCTCTTGCAGGGTAGCTCCTTCCCCACCAACTTGCCCAGGCTCTGCTGAGCTGCACCTCAGGGACTTTGTGAGGTAGGGATAGTGCTTTTATGCTGCAGGCATAACCAGAGCTCCTCAGAGTGGAGTATGGACCACTAGGAGATCCCCTCTGCAATGCTATGAGAGTGATAGTTCTCTGCAGTCTACTCTGGGGACATCTGCAAGAGAGTCATCTCCTCCCAGGATCAAAATGCTGCAGCAACAAGACTGAAGTTACTCATTCTGTGAGGAAAGGCATCACATTCCCATGTACCTGGAACTGCAGTGGGACAACAGAGGCTTATTTGCCTTCTGCCAGCCTCCTGAGGGCAGCTGATCTCCTGAGCCTGCAGCTATGGATCAGCTAACCCTCAAAGTGGACTTTCCATGGTACACACCCCAGTACAGGGTGGTACCCCAGCATCACAGGTGTCCTGCATCTTGTGCCTCCTCTTTCACCACAGCTGCGTCCTCCCTGCTCATTAAAGAGATTTTTTTTTAAGACCCTATCCTACCATCTCTGCAAAGATGCAGCCAATGCTCCAGATATCCACAGCAGTTGAGTAGTATTTGCATCCCAGCAGGATTTCAGGGGCTCGGTACCACAGAGTCACCACCTGGTAAGGAACCAACAAAAAAGCTTTGTCTGCTTTCCCTGGATGAAGCTAGAGGCATGAGATCCTCTCTTCCCAGCTGCAATGCAGTGACTGTACAAATCAGAGCATGCCAAGGCTGTGTTTAAGTGACAGCAAGACTGGGATTAACAGATTATTTTTCAGCAAGACACTCTGGAACAACCAAATACGCCCTATGTGGAGAATGTGGAAACCCAGCTTGCTGGCAGACAGTCAGCACACTTTGTGTGGACATGAGGTAACCCTTCAGCTGTGGGTTAGGTTAGGAGCACACATCTGGGCACAGCTGTGCCTTCATTACAGATGAGTAACTTGCATTCTTCACCCACTAGGGATTGTGTACCACACTCTCAGGTGGCAGGGAGCCCCAACAATACCTCGTGAGTGTATGTGCGCAGGGGAACTCCAAAAGCTCTTGCCAGTCCAAAATCAGCCAGCTTGATTGTTCCTGCTTCATTAATGAGCAAGTTCTGTGGCTTCAAGTCCCTGTGAATGACTCTGTGCGAGTGGCAGAAGCTCACACCCTGGAGCAGCTGGAAAAGGTAGTTCTAAGGAGAGAAGAGACTTCATACAGGATCACAATACAACTACTTTGAAGGCTAGAGGGTGTGAACTTGAATGGGGAAACAAAAAACCTTGCTATAATGCAACACCAGGCTTGCAGGCCACTGTTCAGAGGTGCACACCAACTGCCCCCACACTACAAGGGGCCAGAGAGACTGCAGTCCAAGCAGTGGCAGTTCCTGCCACCCATCCTTTACTTTATGCAAAGGCAATTAGAATTGAATCCCTCTGTTGTCCTCTTACCAGTGGTTTGTTCTGCAGTGAGATGGGCTGGAAAGCCTGCAAATATCTGGGAAAGAAATGTGCTGAGCAATAGCTCCATGAGGTTTTCCCTCTGAGAGGCTGAACAGCTGCAGCCAAAGATAAATCTCTCCCAGACCTAGTCTGGCAAACAACAGCTCAATTCTGGCTCTCCCCAGCAGAAGGCAGCAAGAGGACATGCCCTCTGCCCTGCCTGCTAGCACCTCTTGCCTACTGTACCTTGACCAAGCTTAAAGGAATTTCTCCAGCTCGAGATGAGTCTATATATTTCTTCAGGTCCTGATTCAGATACTCAAACACCAGATAGAGCTTCTTCTGGCTGTGTATGACATCTAGGAGCCTGCAAAAGAAACACAAACACTCTTGTCAACACCTTGCAGCATCTTCACCAGACTTTTGCAAGTATCCAGACATTTCTCCTCCCACAGCTGCCGTTGCTCCCTAAGTGTTTTGGAGCAGGTAGAGTCAGATAGAAAAACAGCATCTAGAATGGGGTGGCCACGGCTTGGACCAGTCTGAGTTGCTGGAGTGAGGTGGCAGTGTCGCGAGCTATTGCTGAGACCCACCGAAGTGCAACTGATTCCTGCATTTTCCTGTTTGTTTTGCTCCTGTCTGTGCAGTCAGGGAAGGACAGGTCCCAAATCAACTTGCTGCCTGTACCCAAATCAACTCGAGCAAGACCTCATCAATGAGCTGGTGGGGAAGGTTCAACCAAGTCTTACCTGACTATGTTGGGATGCTTCAGCTCCTTCAGCAGTGAGATTTCTCGGATGGCAGTGCTGGGGACACCCTCTGTCTCCCTGCAGCAGAAATGGGCTGTATGGCACCCTGCTCCCCTGTGGGGTGCCACAACCCACTGGGGTCCTGTTGCCTCTTCTCCCTTCCATTGTGCCCCATCACCTGCCCAGGTGAGAGTGTCTCACACAGGGCACCCTGAGTTTGGGATGGGGCTGTGTGTGGTCTGGGGCAAGGCAGGGGAAGTGGAGCCATGGGGAAGGGATGAGAGGGGTTACCCTAAACAATGCAAGCTCTGGGGAAGACCTTGTTTGGGAAAGGGGCCTACAGGAAGGCTGGGGAGGGATTATTTACAAGGTCTTGCAATGACAGGACAAGGGGCAATGGGTTTAAACTGGAAGAGGGGAGATTGAAACTGGATATTAGGAGGAAGTTCTTTACAGTGAGGATGGTGAGACACTGGCACAGGTTGTTCAGGGAGGTTGTGGCTGCTCCCTCCCTGGAGGGGTTCAAGGCCAGGTTGGATGAGGCCTTGAGCGACCTGTGCTAGTGGGAGGTGTCCCTGCCTATGGCAGGGGGTTGGGACTAGACGATCTTTGAGGTCCCTTCCAACCTTACCATTCTACGATTCTATGAAAACCTAAGAGCATATTTGAAGAGGCAACAACAGTTTAAATGCCCAAACCTTTCTTTTCTAAGGTGAGATAAAATCATCCTTAAGCAAGGATGCCTCCACCACCATGATGGACCTCCACCACCCTGGGGGGCCACCATGGAGTGCAGTCCCACCAGCTCCATCACGGAGACAGCCCAGGGGAACAGTAAGAAGCTTCTATCTGCTCAGTGCCCACCCTGGAGGGATGGAAGGTTGGGCCCCACCAGGCCCCAGCACCACAGCCCTGAAGGTCAGGCCACCTCCCCCTGCCCTGTGCCATGAAGGCAAGGCCAGGCAGCACCTGGCTGCTTGTATGAACTGATAGAAAAAAAAAATCCCCATGAACAGGTAGGGGAAAAAAAATATCTCTATGAACAGATAGAAAAAAAATAAATCCCCATGAACAGATAGAAAAAATAAATCCCCAAGAACAGATAAAAAAAAAAAATCCCCATTAACAGATTGAAAAAAGAGAAAAAATCCTCATGAACAGATAGAATAAAAAATAAATCCCCATGAACAGATAAAAAAAATTAAATCCCCATGAACAGATAGCAAAAAAAAATCCCTATGAACAGAAACAACAGAACAAAAAAACCTCTTAAATTCCCCATGACAGATTAAAAAAAAAATCCCCATGAACAGATAGAAAAAAAAAGACAAATTCCCCATGAACAGATAGAAAAAAAAAATTAAAATCCCCATGAGCAGGTAGAAAAAAAATTCCCTCATGGCAGGCTTTTTTTTTTTTTTTTAACCTCTTGCACTATTTTGAACACCAGGCTGGGCCCAGGGCCCTGCTGCTCATCCCATGGTGGGGCTGAGGCTCAGCTGGTGCCCATCTCCCTGCAAGGACACTGCAGGCCCGGGAGGAGCCATTTGTCTTCCTCACTCCCCTCTCTCCTTAGCATCCTATTGGTGAGGAGGCAGCCAGCCTGGTGGTGTGCTGGGCTGGGTGGGCACATGGGTGGGCACATGGGTGGGCACAGGGCCAGCTCTGGCAGTCCCAAGGCTTTGCCCCACTCACGAGTCCAGGCGGATCTTCTTGAGGGCCACCAGCTGCCCTGAGCGCTTGTGCCAAGCCTTGTACACTACACCATAGGTGCCCTCCCCAATCTTCTCCACCTTCTGGAACACCTCCTGGAAGGTGTCCATGGTGTAGCCTCAGCCCTTGCTGAGGGAAACAGCTCCCAGGCCCCAAATGTGCACAAGGTCTCTGCTCTCCCTGTGTGTCCCCTGAGCTGCTGTCGCAGTTTGGGTCCCTCCTTGCTGCTCCTCCAGCACAGGGACCTGCCCTAACAGACAGGGCTGTCTGAGAAGGCTTGGAGGGGATCTGGTGGGAGGAACCTGTGGGGTATCTGGAGGACTTCAAGCAAACCCAGTGAGCTAAAGAGGCCCAGGACTGGTTGGTTGTGCCCCAGGGTGTGCTGACTGGAGGCAAAGAGGTGCTTTGGGCCTGCTGGGTGGGCAGCAGGGACTGCAGAGGGCCAAGGGAAGCTCTCCAGCTCTGTGCAGTGGACAAGGTGCACACCTGGGACACACTCAAGTCAAACCCACAGCAGAAATGTTAGTTCTTGTTGTCTTGTTGTCTTGTTGTCCTTTTTTTTTTTTTTTTTTTGTCGTCTTGCACAGTTACCTCCTAAACCTCCTGCACCATGGGCTGTGCTGCTTGGTCAGCCTTTGGAAAGATGTCCTTGGAGGGGGATTAATCATTGACTTCCCAGCTGACAGAAGGCTAAGGAATATCATGCATTGTGGCACCAGGAAAGGGAGAGCCACAGGGACTGTCTTCTGGAGGGCTTCAAGGCTCCATGTCTCTGGATGGGCACAGCAGGACATGTCTGTGTGAGTCCACAGAGCAGACCCTGACATTTAGGTGACCTAAAAAGAACTGATTCAGCCTATTGCTGAGCTACTGGCTTAAAAGCTTCTTAAACTTGACACTGCTTTGAAAGAACCAAAGCATGGCTGCTCTGTGGCTGAAGAGGGATCCACATGGTCACAGCAAATTCCTATGTGGGTTCTCTTGTGGCTTGTGAAGGTTGAGCTTGCACTCGAGTCTCCATCTGGAGTCATTGCCAAATTTGCTCTCCTCATCCTGGCTGTTTGGGTTTGTGGTGTTTTGTTTTGTTTTGTTTTCTTAACATTTGTAGTGTTGTGATTTTTTTTTTTTCCTCTTAAGATTTGTAGAAACTTGGGATTTTGGGTATTTCCAGTCCTGGTACCTTGGATGTTGCCAGCTCTTTGTCAAATCTGGACATTTGGATAACATTTAAGCACAAGGAGAAAAGTAGGAAAACAGACAGGAGATGAAGTATAAACATAAACACATTATGACAGACTTATGTTACAAAACTGGGCTAAAATCCTGCCTCTTGAGATTATGTTTTTTAGACTTAGGCTGAACAGAGTGTGCTGAGGCAGGTCTAGTCCTCCCTGTGAAGAAACACATGTGATTAAAGATTAAAAAAAGCACAGCAATTACTGAGCCACCTCAAGCCCTTGAATCAAGCCTGCTGCTGACAGGCTTTGCTGATACCTATTGCATTTTGATCTGCTGCTGTGCATTGCATGGCTTCAGCCCTTATTTTCTAAACATTTCACCAGACAGCCTGAGCAAAAAGCAGGAAAGGCTGCAGGTGGCTGATTTCTCTTGCAAACCAATCCCAGCTCACTTCAGGTCCAGGGATTCCTACAGCACAGGAGTGTCTTCTCTCTCTTGGGCTATTTTATTCTCATCTCCCTTCAGTGATTTTTTTCTGTCTTTCTGTTGATAGTTCAATTCTGCTAGGTGAGCCTGGCACCATGTCCTTAAACCACAGCAGCTCTGATGTAACTTCATCTCCTCTTCTTGCAACTTCTTCAAGGCCAAGCACTTCCTTACACACCCAGTACTTAGGAGAACTGCATATTGCTAAATTCTCCTAGCTGATCCATGGGGTTCCTGCAGGGGGTAATGTATTTGACTTAGGAAGAAGTATTTTTTTAATCAATAAAAGCCAGGCTGCCTTTTCATCTTTATTTAGGGAAATACCATAGAATGGCTTAGGTTGGAAGGGACCTTAGGGATCATCTACTCCAAACTCCCTGCCACAGGCAGGGACATCTCTCAACTAGACTCGTCTGCTCAAGGCCTCATCCAACCTGGCCTTGAACACTCCCAGGGAGGAGGCATCCACACCCTCCCTGGGCAGCCTACTCCAGAGTCCCCCCACTCTCACTTCTTCCTAAGTTCGTCTCCCTCAGCTTCAAACCATTTCCCCTTGTCCTGTCTCTTGACACCCTTATGAAAAGTCCCTCTCCAGCCTTCCCATAGGATCCCTTCAGGTATTCAATCAAACCCTTTAGATTCTTAAAAAAAAAAAAAAAAAAAAGAAAAGAAGGTGATTTAAGGTCTCCTAAACAGAGTCAAGGGAAGAAAGTCAAGTAGCATTTCTCAGGGCATGGCAAATAATATTTGAGAGCTAAAGTCCCTTGGAACTCAGCTTTTGAAAACCCAGAGAGCTAGGTGCTACTGAAAATAGTGACTCTGTTCTTTTTCCTCTGTTGGTCCATCCAGACACGTGAGTGTTTTGCCAGGAATCCTTTGGTGTGGCAGCTGACTCACAGTAACCAAATACCTGCACTCCTGGGACCTGCAGCCACGCTGGGCTAAGGAACTTTGTGCTAATACCCTTTACCTCTGATGTGCCAACAGCATGGTAAACCTGCTGCACTTTGGCAGTGTGTGGGGGTGTGAGCTGCTTAAGCTTGTGATGTGGAGACGACTCTTTTTCTGCCATCTCTGGGCCTTGCATAACAAAAGGACCAGCACCCCCTTTTCCTTAACCACCCTTTTAAACAAATGCTAAATCTGTTTCCCAGAGCTACTTTCAGTGATGGCACCTGGCATGAGTGGACAACCCACAGTCACAAGCTCACCCACATGGACCCAAGTGTTTCCCTGCTTGGTGGTTTTGCTATTTGCCATGGCACAAAGCAGTCTGTTGCAAACCCCACCTTTTAAGTTTATTTTTAACATATTTGTTGCCAATGGCAGTGCAAGGACCAGCAGATGACTGGTCTTGGAGCTGCTGTCAGGATGCTCTGTTTTCCATCTGCTCCTGTCTCTCACTGAAGTACTTCCTCTGCTCCTGTATGGCTTGTACCAGCAAGGGCACATTCATCCCTTCCACGCAGGTCAATATCAGTGCTTTTACCACTGGATCCTCACCTGCAATTATAAACAGGAAGTTAATGTAGCAAGAAAACCAGACAGAGCTCAGAGGGAAACAGAGAAGTTCCCTTAGGTACAGTGTGGCCCAGCTGGCTAAATAACCATAGCCTGAACATGTAGGAGTGGCCATATGCTTCCACCAGCATGAGCAGCATGGCCAGGAGCAGATTCATTCCGTGACTTGTTTCCTCTCTGCCCTGCCGGCTACGAAACCGTGGTGACTGACGCTGCGGTCTCCTTGTAAGGGGAAACACTGAGCCCAGGACATGTTGATGCCACTGCCTGCCTTGCAGCATCTGTCTGCTTTGTGGCTGGCTGAAGTTTTCCCTGTCTTAAAAAGCATCAGGGATGGGTGCAAGCTCATTTCTGGATGCCTCTGTGCAGACAAGATGAGGACAGAAGAAGGCTGGGTTCAGAAAGAGGCTCAATGCTGACTATAACCAATGGATCATCGCTGGCATTCAAATAGGGACAAGGAGCTGCACAAAAGGGGCTAAACCTTGGTGACACAGCCACCATCTCAGCCTGCTCTCCTTCTACCCCTGCAAAATGGGGCCAACTCATTCTTAAGCTGTGATGACCAAACCAAGATGTCTTTCTAAAGGAATTTTGCAGCAGTGGCTTAGCGGGTTACTCAGTAGATGCCATATCCAGTGTGGCTTTCCACATGCCACCAAGGATTTCAGTGGCATAAATGCAAATGATTGTTATCAGGTGTGGCAAAGACAACACAGGATTTGCTTCACAACCCCAAGGTCCAGCCCAGATCAACTCCCCACGCAAAGCACTGAGCACCTCAAGGCACCCCAGGAAAGGACAACAGGGCACTGTGTGTGACAGATCCTGACCACATTACTCACGCCCCTGACGACAGGGATATAATTAGAGTCTTTCAAGGATGGCAAAGCCCAACCCTGCCAGCTCACCATGGCTCGTGAGCCATGTTTGGAGTGAAGATGATGCAATGGCTGGTGGTCATGCTAGAAGGCTCCAACACAAGGTTTCACAAGCTCAGTGCTGCTGCTGAAGTGCTTCTTGTTTCTTATAATATCTATGCCAGAGGACCAGATTTTCACCAAGGGTGGCTCTTCTCGTGGTCAGTGGGGAGAGGCAGGGTGCTCCTGTCCTGAATCATATGTTTGTGTGACCGGAGGCAGCCTCATGAGATGAGCCCTGCCTTGGCCAAGGCTAACCTCAGTGACAGTGTGCCTCACCACGCACCCAGAGAGCCACAAAGATGATGATGAACCACAAACAGCAGCAAAGAGCAATGGTTCCTGCAGCTTTTACCTTCCCTGTGCTCAGTCTCTCCCAGGACCATGTAGCAAGACCCCAGCTGGGCTTGGAATGGCTCCACAAGCGTGGTGTCAACATAGACCTGGTACTGAGCTGAGTTGTGCTGAGCAGTGAGAATGACTTTGGAGTGGGCCAGGTCGTAGTAGCATAACCTGGAAACAATTGATTTAGGAAGGTCAATGGTGCAGAGATATGTCAACTAAAGGGAGAGGGCCCAGCCAGGGAAGGCAAGGCCTGGCCTGCGAGGAGAGCTGAGAACTCTGCTCACCTGCCAAAGGTCCTCAGTGTCTCCCCCTCTGGAACTGAGCTGTTGATCTCCCATGGGAAGTAATAAACATATGCACTTGACGGCATCTTACAGAACAGCTCCTGAGCCTGCAGAGGAGCAAACATTAATGGTTGGACTTGATGATCTTAAAAAGGTCTTTTCCAACCTAAACATTCTCTGACTCTAGGCATAGAGTCCCAAAGGTATTTGTTATACACACACTCCATGTGCTACTTAATGCCTGCCCAGTCCCAGCAGCAACACATTCTGTGTCTGTTTAGTGCACAGGTTTGCCTGCAATTTAACATGTGCCCAGTCTCAGATGCCATCTGTGGTGTGCACCCCAAATGTGAGCAGCAGGCCTAGGGAGGTGACCCCCCCTCCGATACTTGAATATTGTGTTCAGTTTTAGGGCCCTCACTAAAAGAAGGACATCAAGGTGCTGGAGTGTGTCCAGAGAAGGGCAGCAAAGCTGGTGAAGGGTCTAGAGAACAAGTCCTGTGAGGAGTGGCTGAGGGAACGCAGGTTTGTGTAGCCTGGAGGAAGCTGAGGGGAGAACTACTCACTCTCTACAACTCCCTGAAAGGAAGATGTAGCGAGGTGGGATCAGTCTCTTCTCCTAAGTAACAAGTAATAGGACGAGAGAAAATTGTCTCAAGTTGTGCCAGGTTTAGGTTGGACATCAGGAAAAACTGCTTTCCCAGAAGGGTTGTCAAGCTCTGAACAGGCTGCCCAGGGGCATGATAGAGTCCCCATTTAAATGACTCAGCGATGTGGTGCAGAGGGTCAGGGCTTAGTGGTGGACGTGGCTGTGCTGGCTTAATGGTTGGATTTGACGATGGCTGTTCTTCTCCAGCCTACACCATCCCACGATTCTATTCCCAGCCCCAAGTGCAGCCCATTACACACAACACACTATTCCGGGCACCGTTTCTCACACAAATTTATTGCACAGCCCACTGCGTGCACCCCCAACGCTCACGGCAGCCCCAGTTCCAGATACAGCAAGCTATATGCATTTAACTCCCCATTTCAGACCCACACAGCTGCAGCCCATCGCAAGCCCAAGTGTAATGTGCAACGTAAAGCACCGCGCCCTGCACAACTCCCGCCCAGGCTGCAGCTCATTGCCCTCCCCTTTAAAGCTCCACTGAACCCAGGCCCGACACCGGCTGCGGCCCTTCGCATGCCCGTTTAAAGCCCAGTTGAATGGAGGCCCAATCACAGCTGCAGCCAATTGACTGAACCCAAGCCCGAGCCAGCTGCAGCATGTTTAAAACCGGAATTAACGGAGGTCAGGCCCTGGCTGCACGCCGTTTAAAGTCCGACTGAACGTATGTTCGGCTGCACCCCTTTAACAGTGACTATAGCCCACCGCACACCCCTTCAGAGCCCCCTTTTACCGCCGGCCCAGCTCCACCGCTCACCGATTCCCGCGTGTAGGCGGCGCTCACGCGGTCGGGCGCAGGAACATGACGTCAAGGGGGGGTGGTCCCGGTGGAGCGGAGGCCGTGCCGGGCTGGGCGGTCGAGGGGACGAGCTGGGTCGGGTCGGGGTTGAAGTGGAGCTGCCGCCGGTGTTGCCGCCGCTGCCGCCATAGCGATGATGAACGCGGACCTGCGGAGGGAGCGTGCCGCCGCCACCTTCCAGACCGAGCTCCTTACCCACATCCTGGACGGCGGCGCCGAGCGCACTCGCCGCCGCAAGGAGATCGGTGAGGGAGGGCCCGGCCCGGTGCCCGCCACTGCACTGAGGGGAGAGGGGGAGGCAGCCTGTAAGAGGGGGCTTGGGGGGCCTTATGAGGGAGGAGGAGGCGGCTGTAGAGAGGGGAACTGAGAGATGTGAGGATGGGAGAGGTGAGGGAAGGCCAAGAGGAGGGCTCTGGGGAGGGGGAGAGCGGAGTGACGGGGCGGCGGGAGCCCCAGGGTGAAGGGAGGGGGTTGTGGGGACAGGGAGACCCTGGGGCGGGCGGGAAGAAGGTCGGGGAGGAAGAGACAGGCTGTGTGGAGGAGCTTTTGGGGAACGGGGAGACTCTAGGGAGAGGGAGAAGCTGTAAGGAGAGGGTTGGCAGGCGGAGGGGACTGCCTGAAGGACGGGATTTCTGCCTGACAGGTTGGAGAGCAGCAGTGTTACGACCTTGATCCCTCTCTTCTCCCCATACCAGAAAGGATTTAGGGTGGCTCTGACAGCACTCTATACTTATTCTGGAGGGTGCAAGGCAGCTTCCCATGGCCACTTCCCTTGGGCCTTCTCACCCTCCTTTCCTTCCTGGTACACCATTGCCCAGCAGTCTTAATCTGGTCAGCTTCTCACCCAGCGTTACCATGATGTGTGAGATTAACAAAATGCCTCCATCCTCCTTTCCCATCCCATGCAGAGCCGGGGCTGTCAGAGGCTGGCGTTGTGCAACTTGTGTGCCAAAGGGGACACAGGAGGTCAGTGACCTCTGGGTACCTTGGTTACCAGTTAGCAGAGTGGGAATAATGTCTGTGTCCTTCTGCAAGGAGTTGTGAGTTGTGTAGGGATCAAAGTTCATGAGTCAGCCTGATCTGTCAGGAGTGATGGCTCTTAAGAGACTTTGAGTTTGTGATTGAAGGGCCTGTGGGTCTTATACCAAGTAAATCTAGAGTGCTCCAAGCTTAAAATATGGTTTGCAAGTGGAATCGGGGAGTGTCCTGTGCCTAGAGTCCTTTCTCCAAGAGCTTTGACTTCTTTTTTATTTCATTGACTTTTAATTTAAATCAGAATTTTCTGATAGTTGTACCTGAAGGTACAGCAAGTAAAACACTGAATCATTTCTTGCCTGCTGTCTGTTGAGGTTTGTGTACACTGAGTTTGTTTTCCTTTTCCTCTCTGTCCCCAGAGGCCTTAGTTCTTAATGACCCTGACTTCCAGCATGAGGATCTGAACTTCCTGTCCCGTAGCGAACGCTATGAGCAAGCCCTCAGGAAGAGCTCTCTGATGGTGATGAAGTTAAGGGAATATGGAATTGCAGATCCAGAGGAAATCTACTGGTTTAAAAGGTACCTAGATGTAGAGTTTGCTTCTTGTACATACTTTGGCTGTCACCCAACTGGAGTTTGTGCTTTTTGCCTGTGTTTGCTGCCCAAAGGAAGCTAAAGGCCTGTCTTGGCTTCAGCGAAGTTCAGATAAAACTCTGATTTCCTGAATATTGTGTGTTTCCTTAGATTGTTTTACTAGAAATGTACTATTAATAATCACCCTTTTTTATTATTTATGGAGCAGAAAGTTAAAAAAAAAACCCCAACCAAAACAAAAAAACAACCAAACAAAAAAAAACCCTGAAAACAAACAAACAAAAAAACCCCACAAACAACAAAAAAATCCCCACTCCTGTAGTCTGAATTTTTACTTCCCCCCCCCCAAAAGGAATAATACTGGAATATTTTGAATGTGAGTAGAGCAGATGAGATTGCAGTTTCTAAGGAAATCTCTTAAAGCTGATTACATCACTTTCCACTTAGACCTAATAAAGTTCCACTTCAGGCCTGCATGAAAATGTTACAAGATAGATTATAAATTGTTTTTCTTTAGAACTATCTGTCCCTCCAAGTTCCTGGTGCTGTAGTGGTTCCCTTTGACCTAGAGGCTTTCTGTTGTGTCTGACCTTCTGTTTATCTGATAGCATTATCCTTAGACTAAATTAATAAACATAAACCTTTTTTTTTTAACCTCTGGCTTTTATTCCTTTTACTTTGCAAGGAGCTTAGTTTCTCACTCTAAGAAATCTGGACATAGTACTAGAGAGGGATTTTCTGGCATGTTAAATCACCAGTAGAACCACGAGCCCCCTCTGACTGGATTTGCAAGAAAGCTGTCATTGACCTCAGGACATGAATATTTGGGTTAGTTAATTGAAATCTTTGTCATCTTGTAGTTTTAATTTCAAAGCAATTAGTCTGCCCTGACCTGCATGCTACAAATTCTTGCGTAATTTCACAGCATCAGTGGACAATGATAACAAGAAGAAAGTTCAGTGACTGTGTTAGATTATTCAAGTACTGCATGGTGGACGTTAATTTTACTACACAAAGATTATTGGAGGTGATGGGAAAGTGTCTTCAATTATTTTTATGAAGGAAATATAGAGAGGTCTATCCAGCAGGCAAATTTCAATGGAGTTTGCTATGTAAGTGCTGTTTGTTGTTGCAGTACAGGCAATATTTTATGAAATTAGGGCTTTTCTCAAGCAGCTAAATGATAGATTTTAGTTTTATCTCCCCATAAACTTACTTGGGAGTCAGCCATTCTTAAATTTCATGAATGAAAGTGTAGTATTTCATAGAGGTACCAAATGCCATCTATCTTATGGGATATGAATAGTGAGGTGTGACTACTCATAATTTATGAATCAAAATCAACTTAAGCAGGGAGGAAGGCTTACTTTTTTCAGAGTCAGTTCACAGAATCATAGAATGGTTAGAGTCAAAGGGACCTTAGAGATCTTCTACTTCAGACCCCCTGCCATGGGCAGGAATGCCTCTCCACTAGACTCAGCTGCTAAAGTTCTCATCCATCCTGGCCTTGAACAACCTGAGGAAGGGGTCATCCACAGCCTCCCTGGGCAGCCTATTCCCAAGTCTCACCACCCTCGTACTGAAGAGCTTCTTCCTAAGATCCAGTCTAAACCTCCTCTTAGCTTAAAACCATTCCCTCCTGTCCTGTTGCTAGACACCCTCTGCAGCCTTCCTGTAGGATCCCTTCAAGTATTGGAAGGAAGCTCTAAGGTCCCCTGGAGTCTTCTCTTCCAGTGCAGACACTCAGAATTTCCAGAGGTAATTGCAATTACTGTAGACTGATTTGCATTTTCCAGTGTCTTCTGTAGCAACATATAGAGGAATGAAGAGAAGCAGATGTGCTTACCTTCAGCTGAAGTGTGTTTGCTCTAAGAACTGTATAGTATTAACATTCTTGATTTCAGTTTTTTACCATAATGTCTGGTGTTTGCAAGGGAGGATGGTGGCTTCCTGCTTCTTAAACTAAATGGGAGAAATTAAAGGATTTTTTTTTTATCCTTTAATTTAATTTGCATTTTAATGTCTATCCCAAGTTTCTCACCTGTTGTGTCAAATATTATTTTAAACATTGTGAACTCCACCCAAATTGCAAAATGAAATTTATTTCTATTACACATCCAAACATACTAAGAGGTACTATGTAGGAGGGACTTTATTTGTGTAAGAACTTAACCCTACAGAATGGTAGGGGTTGGAAGGGACCTCTGGAGATCATCAAGTTCAACGCCCCTTGCCAATGCAGGTTTACCTAGAGGAGGTCACACAGGAGCACATCCAGGCAGGTTCTGAACATCTCCAGAGATAATCCACTATCTCTCTAGACAGCATGTTCCAGTGCTCCATTACTGGATGGAGTTCCTCCTCATGTTTAGATGAATTTATGGTCAAGCTTGTGCCTGTTACCCCTTGTCCTGTCACTGGGCAACAGTGTAAAAAGACTGGTCTCATCCTCCCTTCAAGTAATAAGATCTTCCCTCAGTCTTTCTCTTTGCCAAACCCAGTCCCAAGCCCCTCAGCCTTTCTTCCTGAGAAATGTTATGGTCCCCTAATACCTTTGTAGCCCTTTGCTGTATCCTCTCCCCATCCTCCTTGAAACGAGTAGCCCAGAACTGGGCTCCAGATATGGTCTTACCTCTGGGCAGAGCAGAGGGGTAGAAGGACTTCCTTCGTTCTGCTGGGCACGCTTTTCTTGATGCATCTCAGGATGCCATTGTCCTTCTAGGCACAAGGGCATGTTGTTGACTCATGGTCATCTTACTGCTCACCAAACTCCCAGGTCCTTTTTCCCAGACCTGCTCTCCAGTAGATCAGTCCCCAGCCTGTAGTGAGCCATGGGGTGGTTCTCTGGGTGTATGAATTTCTCCACACTGGAAAAATTGAATGGATTAGAGTGTTGGGATGTGCCTTGAATGAGGTTTGCAAAATAGGTGGAGTCCTTGATTCAGCTTTCAAGTTATATTTATTGTGGTTGACCACCAGATTTTTACATGTGGAAGTTTGAGATGTTTTGCCAAGAATCCTTCATGCCTTGTGGTTATCCTCAAGCAGCAGGGACAGATGTATGTACTTAGGCAGTTTTGGAGAATTTTGAGCTAGCTGTTTTCCTGTATCACCAGAGCCTCACTAGGCAGCTGTGTATCACAACTGAACAATTTTGTAGCTTGCTTCATGAACAGGGTAGGAGGAAAACCTCTTCCTTCAGCTGCTCTGGACATACTTGCACACTTGTTCCTGCTGTGACACACTGAACTCTTCCTTCTTGTTTCCACAAGGGCATTTTTGGACTCCAAAACATAAAAAGAGCTATGAAATATATTTAGAAGACATTTTAAGTGTTTCTTATCCAAGCCAATTCTTCCTGTGTGTCAATGCTGCAGTTGCTGCAGTGACTACAGCTCTTGAAGGCCTAGAAGTGCCAACAGTTAAGATCTCTTTTACAATAACTGCAGCAAAATGTATGTCAGCATGAAAAATGGGAAATTGTTCTTGTGTGTAATGCTACAGCAGCTCTTTGAAGAGAGCATTCTTGCTCAGTTTTAATTCACCTTCCAGTTTTAAATGATCTTCATTAAGGAAAATGTGATTAAATTAAGTGAAAAGCAGTTGGGAGAAACAAAAGAAGATCCAAGAGCTGCAAGCCAACAGATGATTGTTGTGTGCATAAGTGTTGCATGAATGTATACTTTCCTCTGAGAATTTCTCTGCTTCTCATTTTGACACTAATATTAAGACCTGGAGCAGCTTTCAGTAATCCAAGCCAGAAAAACTAGTAGGAGCCCTACTACTTGCTGCTAAATTGATTTGGACTGGATGAGGATTGATGGATTGTTTTTGATACAGCTGGAAAAAATATATCATTTCCATGGCATTTGTTAACTCTGAAGCCCAGTAAGCACAGGTCAGACGTCTCCTGCTCCTCCACTGAGGTGACCATTTATGCTCCTCCCTGGGAAGTTAGCTCAAGAACCATAGAAAACCAGGAAAGTTTGTTTGGGGATTTTGCTTTAAAATAAATGACACTATTCTGTGCCCCAGTTCTGCATCCTGAGAATGTCTTTGCAATTGTTCATTTAGCTCTGAAGTCACTGAAAACATGGACTTTACTTATGGTGTGCCCTGCTCACTGATAGATCTGCTCTCAAAACTCATCTGTCAAACACAGCTGCCTTTTATTATGTGGGTGTTGCTGGCTGCAGTGAAATCTGGAAAGATCCACATTGCCAAAGCAGCACATTACTACACTTCTCTAAGTGGATTTGGAGCTGCAGCCCTCCACTTCACTCACTGATTGTCACAGCAAGTCTGTGTAGAGTAAGACGAGTAAGGTAATTGATGGCCATTGATCAAATGGCTGATGCTGGATGCAGCTGCTTTCAGTCTTGATGTAGCAAAGTACTTCAGCAATTACGCAATGCACCCTTTGAAGAACAAGCTGTATAGGGAGTGGGAAATGACAAGTGGGAATGTGGAAATTGGGAAGAGGTGGAGTAAGAGATTGGAGATAAAAGAAGGAAAGAAAATTTGTTGTTCCTCTCTTCACACATAGTATCTTTTCTGTTTGCCCTGTGTCACGAGGAAAACTTTGTTCTCTCAAGGACTCACAGAATGTTAGGGGTTGGAAACGACCCTGAAAGACCATCTAGTCCAACCCCTCTGCTAGAGAAGGATCACCTGGAGCAGGTCATATAGGAACATGCCCAGATGAGTTTTGAATGTCTTCAGAGCAGGAGACTCCACTACCTCTCTGGGCAGCCTGCTGCAGTGTTCTCTTACTGGTATTCAATTGTTGAAAGGCATATTAAGAAAATCCTAAGTCATTTAGTGTGGAGGCAAATAGTTTCTGCTGTAAATTGCCTGGCTTTCAGTCCTGCTCTCAGCTTTGTTAATGCAAGAAGCTTGTAAAATGCTGCATTTGTAGTCAGTGAAAAATAGTATGACACAGAGATGTTAAAGTGTCCACTGGGAAAATGTCATTCTTCTTATTCCTATCAGACAAGGTGTTAGTTAAGCATGACATATCTGGCATTTGTGGTTAAACTTACTGATAGGCAGTGAAAGTTGCTGATGTGGCCTTTAAGAAGATTTTTTGGGTGGTTTCTTTTTTTTTTTCTTTTTTTTTTTTTTTCCTGGAGCATTAGCATCAAAGAAGCAGTGTCTGACCTGATTCTTTTTTTCTGACAGCAAAGCACCTGCTGCACCTTTGTCGCAAGTTCTTTTCAGTAGCTTCTGAAAATTCACAATGTGAATTCACAGATGTTCAAGCTCATCCCAAGCTGCACTGAAACAGTGTGTTTCCAAGTCAGCACTCATTTTTCTCCCTGTAGGTTGGTCCTTTTTGGGCCTAAGAGATGCACAGTAGTTGCACTGTAGGCAGTGAGCATGTAAAGGGTGCTGCTATAGTTACATGGGCCCTGGCCTAAAAGAGTAGGCCACTCAGGAAACCACAAGAGTGCTGAGAAATATTCTTCTTTGCTGCTCTTGTAGCATTTTTCAGCCCTTGGTCACCCTAATGATTTTTGCTTTGTAAAGATGTGCTGCTGTAGGCAGAAGGATAATTTTTTGCTAAGAGAACTGTCTACCTCTATTCCAAGACCTCTGGACACTCACTGGCACTCACAGCAGCATAAAGCACAGTTGATACATAAATCACCAGCACTGGATTGTTTCATTCCAGTAGTTTTGCTTCTGGGGAAAAAAAAAAAACAATGGCTCATTGTCTTACCCATTTAAAAAGTGTTCCTTTTAAGATAACTTTTCAAGCAAGTAGGTCAGTGGTGCTGGAGGAGCCCTGTCCTGTTTGCTCTTCCACTAAAGCTGGGTGAGAGCAGTTTGAACAGGGATCTGGGATTGAATTACCAATTACTACTTTCTGATCCCAAGCACTCATTCCAGGCATGGTGTAAAATGCCAATCACAAATGCTGCTGTAATTTGACATACTTCATGCCTGGCATCTGCTCTGCAGAACTGTATGGGCAGCAAACTTCAGTGTGCCCCCCAGACAGGTATTGATACCCTAAGGTGGAAGAATGGATTTCCCTTGTAGGTGTCTTGGGGAGGTGGGAGAGGCTTTGTGTGTAGGTGTTCATGCAGAGGGTTCATTTTTTCCTCCTCCATCCTAGAGCTTGGATGAAATCAACATTTGTGTACCACAGATAGGAAGCAGAAAGCTGTTCAGGTTGCAGTGTTGAGGGGAAGGTGCTGTCATTTACTACATAGCTTTTACAGTGAGACTTTCTAGCACATTTGTGTTCTGGAGCTTGTTTTAATTAGGAATGTACTTGGCCATCATGGCTACTAAATCAGTAGAGCTTTCTGTCATGAAATGAGTTCTATTTTGATGAAGCATCCCTGGAATGTCTGGTTTTCCTTCTGTTCCCTCCAGCACTAGCCTGTAACAGTGATTTTAATTTAAGGTGAGGTTCTGATCTCACAGCTGATAGAAGCAGCTACAGGTAATTTAGAGCTCTTGTGATAAGCACTTGGTCACCTAAGAAACCTTTTCCTCTGCAATGCACAGTGCTGCTTAGGAATAATGGCCCAGTTCTAGGCTACCAGTAGTGGTGGGATTACTTTCTGGCAAACCTGAGAGATGGGGGGAGAAAATTAATCGGTTTTCCTGTCCTCAGTTTTAAGTTCTCCATGAATTTTTGTAAAATAACAGCTTTTTTTTCCCCAGTTACATAGCAACAGCTGGATTCATAGGGTGAAGAATATGCCTGAAATAACAGTGTATTGTTTTCTCATTCTCATTGTTTCTAATGCCTCTATATTTGGAGGTTGCTGTGGGACAGAAAAGGTTGACACAGGGCAAGAGATTATTTGTCTTAAATTACAGCTGAGGAAAAGCCTTTCAGGATCACAGTAACAAAGAAACTGAGATCCAGATCCCTCTATTTCTCTCCCGTAGAACATGCTTGGGCAATTTTGTTGAACCTCTCACTCTGCACTTCAGCATGTTTACCAAAACCTTAGAGACCCAAACGACTGATGCTCAGAAGGAGAAATGGCTGCCCCTGGTCCGTGAAGTCAAGATAATTGGCACCTACGCCCAAACCGAACTGGGACATGGTTAGTTCTCTCAGAGATTGATGGGTAACCTCTCTTCTGTAACTCCAGTTTGTATGTTGATGATACTCCCAGGTAACTCTAAGAAGGGAAAGGTAAAGCAGTTTGGTTAACTGCTGATGTTTCCTGCCCTGTAGCAGACAGCTGCTTCATTTCCCATCCTAACAATCACAGTGTTAGTTTTGGGCTTTTCCACAATGCACCTCTTAGCTGATCATTGGCTTTGTAGTTGTTTACATTTGTTATAAGATGAGGAGGGTGTTCTAAGTCCTGGGTGTCGTCCGAATTTCACTAGAACTGGTTGGAACTTATCGGACAGCAGTACTGTGGGGTTTATTTTTGCCCAGATTTGGGGCACGTGTCAGAGTTGCTAGTGCATGACTGGGCTTCATAAACAGGTCAGGAGGAGGCATTCAGATGCAATGCAATGTGGGAAAATTGTGCATTTTTGGTTTTGTAAGTAAGGTATGCTTTGCCCCAAGCACTTTTCTTCCAGGTGTTACTCCATTGCAGCTGTACAACTTGATGGAAAGATCGTGGTTTCAAAGAAGGAAAACATCTTATGCCTCCTATTGTTGAAAGTGACTTTGACTTCTTCAAATGGATCAGAAAACAGTCTCTCAGCCCAGAACCTGGAATTACAGCTGATAAACACCAACAAGAATATTTTAACAAACCAAAGACTCCAGAGCTTGTGCTGGCATCTGAACTTGGAGAGCATGATGTGTGCAAGTCTGAACAGTTGCAGAAGTTGGATGGCAGTGCCAACTTCCTGGCTGCTTGGCTACAGCTATCCCTGGTAGCTGAGGTGTTGGTAGAAGGTGCACAGAGGGAATCTTGTCATAATTTCTGGTTGGGAGAGATGGAGTTGAACAAACCCAGCTGAGCTGGAGGTCAACCAGATGGCAATGATAAAAGCCTGCTGACCACCTCTGTTGTTTTTTGGTTTTTTTTTCCACACCAGCTTCTTCAGAAATCAGACACACGTCCACACCAAAGTGATTTGTTCCACTTGCTGTTTCATGTTAGATGATTGCACTTTCTTGGCTGCTGGTGGTTTGATTTAGTTTTCATGTTCTTTGGTAGGAAAATTAATATTCTGATACTTGACAGAAGAAAGATGGTGGTAGCTTGGTAAAGTAAATACACTGAATCATTAAAATGCAACCATTTGAGATTCCTGCAGGGAATGTTGAGTATCTACCTGCTTCATCAGTAAAATGTTTCTGCAGCATCTGTCACTGATGTTTAGAAACTGCTGATGGGGAAACAGACTTCTGCATTATTTAGTTGAATCCTAGCCTGGATGTGTAGTTACTGAGTTTTATCGTAGTAAGTACCTGCTGGGTAGCTTATGTGGATTTAAACCTATTCCATATGAGTAAGTCTCTCAAAAAATAATAAAGAAAAAGCACAAATAGCACAAGGCTGAAAAGGAAACAGAAAGGTGAAATGAAAATACTACTTTAACTGGTTTATAGCTGTTGCTAGAAAATAAGGATTTTCTTTCTGTCTCTGCAAGCTCTGTCCTCTCATCCCAACTGAACTCACTTGAAATCTGATATTCTTGATAATCCATCAGCCCCTTTCTGAGCTTGGTCAGTGTTCAGTCAAACAGCTTAGAAAGCATTTCTCCTGGGTTTATTAGATGGCTGAATGTGTTTGTAGGTGCTTGAGAATATCAAGGAACAGAACTACAGTTCTTAGGAAGCTCTAGGGCTAGAGCTAGTTCACATTAATGTTTGGAGGTTGCACAAGTGTTCATTCTTCCCACTTGGATAACAATGCCAGCTGTGTTTGAGCTAAGCTTAGATCAGTGCCCTTTTCCATAAAGTCAGTCTCATTTAAATACCTATCTATACATTCTTGTTGAAGACCAGTTTCATTATTTCATCAATAAATGGGCCAGATAGACAAACTTTGTACAGAAGGTACTGATCCTCACTCTATATCCCCATTGTTTCAATACTCAGTTATCAATATTTAAAGATTTAATGAGCATTTAATTCTTTACATGAAAAAAAAAAAAAACCAAAATCCCAGACCACTTGGTAGTGGTGTTCCACAGAACTTGGAGGAAGAGTAGTTCTAATGAAACATATTTAACTGGAGAGACTTTGTGCTGGTGATTTACAGGCTGAAAAATGATGGCTTACCTGCCAAGTTGATTATGTTCACCACTTTGACTTGCACATGCAGATCACTGTCCTTTTGAGAGAGCTTTTAAAAGTGGAGGGAGTTGAGTTGGAGCTTCCACTGGTTGTGTCTGATCTTTAATAAAATAAAGTGAAGCAATTAATACAATAAGGTTTTAAAAAAGCAAGTTCAATGAAATCAGCTCTAGACTGGGGCTTCTACCAGATTCTACCCTCAATCCATGGAGAAGGAGGGGAAAAAAGTGGACTTCACATGAAGTGAGTCTTCACCCAAAGATCTGACAAGGTCACATCGTCAACATACTGACCACATGGCTCAGCCCAGGGATTCTCTGGTTTCCAGACCATAGTGAAGCTTTGGGCTTCCTTTTGGTTTGCATTAATCCTTTTTTAATCCATGGTGCATCAAAAGCACAGGCGTGCTGCAAATGCATTTTGTGTCTGATTAGAAGGCAATGCATTGCAGCATGCTTAGTTCATTGTAAGTGCAATTCCTCACTGTTGAGGCCTGAGAAAAGGACAGTGCTCTGCTTTCTAAAATGCTCTCACTGGATTCTGATTTATACATGAATCATTTTTTTTTTCTCTCTTTGTCTCTTCTTCAATCTCCACCATGAATCCTCATGCTTTCTTCCCATCCTGTAACAATCCCTTCACACTCCCATCCCATAACACCTCTTCACAGCTTTGTTCATCGTGGGCGGCCTGAGCCTCTGGACCTTCATCTGGGCATGTTCCTCCCCACCCTTCTCACACAGGCAACCCCAGAGCAGCAGGACCGCTTCTTCATGCCTGCCTGGAACCTGGACATCATTGGCACTTATGCCCAGACTGAAATGGGCCATGGTACAGTACATTCACTAAATGCTATTTCTGAGAATGGCTTTTGTTGTATAAACAGTTCCCCTGCCTGGAAAAAAAAATGGTGTGTGCTTACCTCTCACCCGCACTTGTGGCTGCAGGGAAAGACAGACTGAGATTTGTCGTAGACCCCTATGCCACATGCTACTGGGCCTTTTTTTTTTTCTCTCCTGTGTGAGAGTTTGATGTCTGTAGCTCTATACATGTCCTTATCGACTTATTGAATGTTTCTCTCCTGCCATCCAAACCAGTATAGATCACTGCACATGGCTATGGTGGTATCAGTTTGATGACATCTGTTTGTTTCTACACTTAGCTTTCTTTCCAGTGTGGTTTCTGCTTTGCTCTACTTGAATATTCAGTGTGAAGACAAAAGGACAGAGCTTTAAAGTACTGAAAGAGATGCCTAAAAACCAGAGTTGCTTGTCACTTGGGACTGAGCTTGGATCAGAGAATGTGTGGATTACTTGGTTCCAGAGCTTGTGTTTTGTGGGGAGCTTTATTTCCCCAGTTGTTTAGTTCACTCCCACATGTCCTTTGTAATTGGACCATGAAATGTTTTTTATTTAATTCTCTGTCTCAAGTCAACTTTGTTCTTTGTTCCTGTATCTTTGCTTTCAAGCTTGGAAGTGGATTTTGGTAACTCCAGCAGTATTGTGATTGCAACACTTTTAATCCAATGGGAGGAAACTCTGCCTTGGGAAACTTTTAATTTTGACATCTGTAAGTCACAGATGAGAACTCTTCTCTAAAACTGAGCAGGATTCACCCCTGTGCTGGAGTGTAATGTAGAGACTGCATGAAGCATAGAGTAATTGCAAGTCTGTGGCGAATCTCTTGCACTTACTGAGGTTTGAAAAGCCTTTACCAACGAAGTCAGTCTACGTTAAACTGCCTGTGGAAGCCTTCCATTAACTCTATGCCCTGGAAAGATGGTTGCATCAAGGTGATACCTTTTTCCACGTGGAAGTTCTTGTCCAGAGTCTCTGGCTCTGACAGTCCAGGCTAGCAGGAGTGTTCACAGCTTGTTTAGTTTAACCGAGGAGACCAGGTGGTTTATTATTTGTCACACACATGTGGACAGTGCTACTGCTGAGACAGGTGTGTGTGTGTGAAGCAAAGAGTTTGGGGCAGAAGACAAAGGCCGTTCCTGGACTTGATACCTTCATCTTTTTGCAGTCCATTCATCTACCTGCATCAGTACCCTATCCTGTGTGTGCTGTTACTTGCTGTATAGGAGCTGGATGATCTCGTTTGGGAGAAACTGCTCCACCAGCCAAGGAGAATGTAGGCCCGATGAGGGAATGAAGAGATGATGGGCACTGCTTATTTCATCTTGGGGCTGACAAGTGCATGGTTTTTATTTTGCAATGTGATCAGATTGCAGTTGTAGTGGAACCCAGGTGAGCGTGGCTTTGTAGACCTTTTTAACTCAGAATGGGCTGCTTCTGGTGTACAACAGCAAAAAGGTGTCAGGTTGGAGGTGCTTGGAAAACTAGGCTTGGACCACTGGGGAAAAAATAACCAAACAACATTTTAGCTGAGGATTGGCTTCAGGTCCCAGAATATGGTTTGACTCCCACTTGTTCTTCCTTAATTGGTTGGCATTTAGTCCTTTATATAGCCTAAAAACAAAGTGAAAATTCATACATTACTACTGGAGTTCAGCTTTCCCTTGTCCAGCTCTGTCCTTGTCTCTGCTTTGTGACTGACTTTCTGCCAAAACAAGGTGTTTGCTTCTTTTCAGGAACTCATCTTCGGGGTCTAGAAACCACAGCTACTTATGACCCTGCTACCCAGGAATTCATCCTCAACAGCCCCACAGTGACCTCCATTAAGTGGTGGCCAGGTGGACGTAAGTGCATCACTCTGTGTCTAAATCTGGAGGATGTCTGAAAAAACTTAGGGAGCTGAGGTCATCTGTGTTGGAGGTGATGATTGAAAGCTGATCCCAAGAGCTGGCTGAGAGGCAACTACTTTTACACAAGCAACAGAATTCTCTGAGCCTAGTAAAACTTTGTGTTACCTCTGTACTCCGAATTCTTGCTCAGAATCATTCACCCTGTGTGCATTTGGTTGTAATTTTTTTGATCAGTTGGATCAAAATCTTCAGACTTCCTTCAGCTCCACTAGCAGGGTTGCCAAGGACTTCATGTTCTATAGCCAAGAGAGCTGGATTGGGCAATTTTCATTGACTTGAGCAAGGCTGTCTGTCTAGCTGTACAGTTTGGATGATAACCAGTGTTGTAAATCTGGTTTTCTAATGCACGATGTGTCTCAGGTAATCTCAGATCCTATTTAAGGAAAGAGACTCTCTCTACATGAGTGTGTGCACTGTTGGGTGTGTTTTTGTTTTGTTTTGGGGTTGGGTTTTTTTTTGGTTTTGTTTTTTTGTGGGTTTTTGTTTGTTTGTATTTTCCTCTTCTAACTTCTACTCTTTTTGCAGTTGGAAAGACATCAAACCATGCTATTGTCCTGGCTCAGCTCTACACTCAAGGACAGTGCAAGGGCCTGCATGCCTTCATTGTTCCCATACGGCAGCTGGGCACCCACAAACCTTTGCCAGGTAAGCATGAAGGGTTTAGGACCTGGGGAACATCTTGAGTCTGTGTCTTGTTAATGTACATGGCTCAGTTCTGCAGCTGATTGCAGTGGGTAAATGGTAGGTTGCAGGACTTAACAGGAGTCTTTCTTGTGACTGAACTCCCACTGAATATCTTTCAGTGTGAAGGTTGGTTTGGGGCTTGATTCTGTCCAAGTGTTTCCCAGCTATGCGTCCTGGGAGGCAGCATTTTTCTGAAAGGGAGAGGAGACCTCTTGTCATTGTCCAGCTAGAAGTGAGCTGGGTGATCATAGAACAGAATCATAGAATGGTAAGGTCGGAAGGGACCTCAAAGATGATCCAGTTCCAGCCCCCTGCCATAGGCAGGGACACCTCCCACTAGCACAGGTCACTCAAGGCCTCGTCCAGCCTGGCCTTGAACACCTCCATGGAGGGAGCAGCCACAACCTCCCTGGGCAACCTGTGCCAGTGTTTCACCACCCTCACTGTAAAGAACTTCCTAACATCCAGTTTCAATCTCCTCTCTGCCAGTTTAAACCCTTTACTGCTCATCCTGTCTTCGGAGATCCCCAGTGACTGGATAGCAGGGCTGCATGTGAATTAGGAAATCCTCCACATTTGATCTCTACTTTTCAATCAGAGATGAAGGTGCTTGTGAGCTGTCACTCCTAACAATGTCAGGACTTGTCAGAAAACTGTGGGTGGCCTCAGCCTCTCATGTGGTGTCGAGTTCCTCTTTCTTAATGCAAGTGGCTTTGTCTCTGGCAGGTATCACAGTGGGTGACATTGGGCCAAAATTTGGTTTTGATGAAATAGATAATGGCTACCTGAAAATGGACAACTACAGAATCCCTCGGGAAAACATGCTGATGAAATATGCCCAGGTAAAAGCAGTGAATTTCAGCCTTAGAAATGGACACTTGACACTGGAAGTGCTCTCGCGTGCTTGAATTGTGCACCAGCAAGTTTGCAGATTGCTTGATGAGTTCAGACCTTGGAATTGTGAGCATGTAAAAAGGAGAAAACTTAAAAATCAACAGGCTGTAATTTATTATTATTTTGGGTTTTGGTAGGTTGAACCAGATGGCACCTATGTGAAACCAGTTAGTGACAAGCTGACCTATGGGACCATGGTGTTCATCCGATCCCTCATCGTGGGCGATTCAGCTCGCTCCCTGTCCAGGGCTTGTACCATCGCCATCCGCTACAGTGCGGTGAGACACCAGTCAGAGCTAAAGCCAGGGTGAGTGCAGTGAGGTAAAAGAGCAGCTGAAGTGCTGAAGGGACAATTCCCAAATACTGGAGGGGAAGAGGGCCTGTGGTTGATGTTTACTTTGGCACTTAAGTTTCAAAACATTTCGTCCCCCAGAAATTGAGTGACCTTTTGTTCTGGACTGCCAAAATGCCTTTGCCCTGCCAGAGGGTTTTTCTTGGATGGTCTGGCTTGATGCAGATGCAGTTTGTGCTCTCCAATTGGAGAAGCTGCTTAGAATTGAGCAGGCGGTTTTCTAGCCACTGGTGTACTAATTCATCTGTATTTTGCTCTAGGGAACCAGAACCACAGATCTTGGATTATCAGACTCAGCAATACAAACTCTTTCCTCTCCTGGCCACAGCCTATGCTTTTCACTTTGTGGGAGCCTACATAAAAAACACCTACCAGCGTATCAGTAGAGACATCAGTGATGGGGATCTGAGTGAGCTGCCAGAGGTACTGTGTCCTATCTTGGTTTGATGTAAGGTTCTTTACAGCATGGGAGGAGAGGCATCAAAGTTGTCTTGGTTTTCACTTGTGACTCACCTTGTAATTCTTCAGATTCAGAGATCTCAGGCCCTGTATGTTCAGGTGACTTTGAGTTCTTTGTTTGAACTATTCATTTAGCAACCTCTTTTAAAAAAATAAAATGGAGGAATGCACAGAGAGAAAGCTCTTCTGTGAGTATTTCCAGGAATGATGGTGATGAATCACTTGGAAGCAGTGTTAAGACCAGTCTTATGCTTGTCTTGTAGCTCCTTATTGTTCTTCCAAGACACTAGGGTAGAGCTGGTGTGTTGATTAAAGGTATCAGTGGTATACTGAGGGTTTCTGGTTGTGAAATGCCAGTTCTCAGTTAGGGATTCTCTCTGAGAACCTAATGTGGCAATAGCTAAACAGTCAATGGACAATGGAAAACAGTCTCGTGCATATAATGTGTGGAGACAGAAAGGATGGGACACAAATCTTTACATGTACAGAGGTTTTAATATAAGTAGTCTGGCTCAGGAAAGAGTTCTTAGGAGAAAAACAAGACCCTGTGGGACTCTGGAAGGGTGGTGTTGACTCTTTTATTCTGGGAGCTGCAGGACTTAGGTATGTCCTAGTCCTGCAAGGGCTGGAAGCTAGGGCTGGAAAATAAAAAACCCCAAAACTCTAAACTGCCTTTGCTTTTGTCCATCAGCTCCATGCACTGACAGCAGGGCTGAAGGCATTCACTTCCTGGACTGCCAACGCTGGGATTGAGGAATGCCGGATGGCATGTGGTGGGCATGGCTACTCTCGCTGCAGTGGCATCCCTGACATCTATGTCACCTTCACCCCATCGTGCACCTACGAGGGAGAAAACACAGTCATGATGCTGCAGACAGCAAGGTATGGTCGCTTCTCTCCAGGGACATTCTTGCCTTGGCATCATGATCTTGGTGGCTGAAGTGATGGGCAGAAGAGTATCCTGCATTGCCATGAAGCTGCTCTCTTGTGTCTCTTGCTCTGTTTCTGACAGAAAAGTATATGCCTGCAACTGTTCTTTGCTAGGCTGACCCTAGATAAGATGACTCTGTCCACTCAAAAACTACTCATGAGTAAGAGCTGCTATTTGTTGTCTCTGTTTGCAGGTTCCTTGTCAAAAGCTACACCCAGGTTACTTCTGGGCAGCAGGTCACTGGCATGGTGTCCTACCTTAACGACCTCTCCAGGCAACGCATTCAGCCGCAGCATGTGGCTGCTAGGACGGTGACTGTGCGGATCAATGATCCAGCCAGCTTGGTAGAGGCCTACAAAGCACGTGCTGCCCAGTGAGTTCCCACATGTTGGCCTGAGTCAAGTACTAGTATGAGTGTGTGCCTTGGGAGGTGGTAGTAATGTGCTGCCCTCGCCATGTTAGATGTGGTTTGCAAAGCTTTGCTCCATCTGTTGCTTTCAGGAAGTGACACACTTTGTGCTTTGAGGTTATAAGAGGCTGTATCGAACCTACATGTAGCATCATGACTCTCATTCAGTTTGAAGTAGCTTTTTCTTGCCTAAAAGTATAATCATAGCATACAAACACCAACATTGTTCAGACTGCTCAGAGATCTATCTGAAGAGAAACAATCCTGACATTAAAGCCTGTTGTGGAGCAAGTGTGAGGGTAGAATAAATGCCTGTGTGTGAGTCAGCACTCAGGCACCATACACATGCTGTCAGATGTCATCTTACCCCTCCGTAGCTGTGCTCTAGCTCCAGCAGTGAGGGTTTGAAGGGATTGTAAAGCCACAGCTGCTCATTCCAGGCATTGTAATCACATAATCACAGAACATTAGAGGTTGGAAGGGACCTCCAGAGATTGAGTCCAACCCCCCTGCCAAATGCAGGATCCCCTAGGGTAGTCAGCACAGGAATGCATCCAGGCAGGTTTTGAAAGTCTCCAGAGAAGGAGACTCCACAACCTCTCTGGGCAGCCTGTTCCAGTGTTCTGTCACCCTCACTGTAAAGAAGTTTCTCCTCATGTTGAGGTGAAACCTCCTGTGTTCAGATTTGTGGCACCTGAGCTCTGAGTTCTGGTGTGTTAGACTGAAATTCCTGTCAGTTCAGTGTGCATAATCTTGTTCATGTGGTGTTACTGTGTAATCTCCTTTCCTTCCTTTCATAAAACAGTCTTGTAGAAGCTGCAGCAAAGAATTTGCAAGCTGAACTGAACCACAGAAAGAGCAAGGAGGAAGCCTGGAACAGAACTTCTGTTGACCTGGTGCGAGCATCTGAGGTCAGTGATGCTCCTGATAAAGACAATAGAGTATAAGGAGCTTCTTCTCTCTGGCTGAACCCAATTCACCTGCCTTCCATCTCTTGTAGGCACACTGTCACTATGTGGTAGTGAAGCTTTTCACAGCAAAGCTGTCTGAGGTCAGCAATGCAGCTGTCCGTGCTGTCCTGACTGAGCTGTGCCTCCTGTACGCGCTGTATGGCATCAGTAAGAACACTGGTGACTTCCTGCAGGTTGGTGTCACTCTCTTGCACTTTCAGTCTCTAGAGCCACAGCCATTGTTTGTGCAGCTCTGCATGTAAATCACCTTTGCAGATGGTTAGGTGTAAGGTCTTGTCTTGTCTGAATTCCAGAAGGTGTTAACCATGCAAAGCTGATGGGAAGTTTTCATCAGCTTGCTTCTGTGGTCTGCCAGAAGCAGAGTTGGGTGCTATATGGTAACATAGCATCTGTCTAGGCTAGCTTAAAAGCTGTCCAGTTGGTGAGCAAGTCATGTATGTTAAAAAACAAGTACCTAATAAAGGAGATGTCAGTTAGACATCCTCTGAGAGCTGTGTGCATTTGCAAATTAGGGCACAGAACTGGGGGATATCGTACCCCAAACAGCAGCCTGTCCTTAAGTGAAGGATTTATACTTCCTGCTCTACATTCTTTCTGTTTGAGACTTGTGCAGCAGTGCTTTTATGTTGTACTCAGGCAGATGTGGTGTGTCTTGTGTTCCCATTTTCCTCTTTGCTCCTTACCAAAAAGTTCCCTGAAACCAGGAAGAGTTTAACATACACATATGGGCATCCTCCTAGGAAAGTTGCTTCTGAAGTTAGCCTACAGGCACTCTAACAACTGAGTCACCCATCAAAGATTAAGTAGCTAGGGATTATGGTAGGCTGTGGTGGGCATCTCTTTTTGCTTGTACACCATGGCACACTGCTAGTTTGATTAGCACTTAAAAGACCTCTCTGCATTTTCAGGGGTGAGGGGAGGCTGACCTGTGTTAGACTTGCTGGGGAGGGGAAGGTTCTTGCCAGTTGCATACTCTCCTGACAAGCTCTTTCATTTTCCCAGGTGGGTATTCTGACTGATGCCCAGGTTACTCAAGTGAACCAGAGTGTCAAGGAGCTCTTGGCCATAATCCGTCCCAACGTGGTGGCACTGGTAGACTCCTTTGACTTCCATGATGTTCACCTGGGGTCTGTGCTTGGCCGCTACGATGGCAATGTCTATGAGAACATGTTTGAGTGGGCAAAGAAATCCCCACTCAACAAGACAGAGGTAAGGAAACCTTTATCTCTTCATCTTTAGGGCATGCGTGGCCAGAGAAATAACCCATTTCAGGGGGTCATGGTTTTGATCCAGTGATCACAGAATACTTTAGGTTGGAAAGGACCTTTAAAGCCATCTAGTCCCACCCCCTGCAGTGAGATCCTGGGGGTTGGACTAAATGACCTTCAGGGGTCCCTTCCAGCCCAAACCATTCTATGATCTTCAGCTAGATCAGGCTGCTCAGAATTCCATTCAACCTGACCACCTGGTGTGTTTCCATCTCTCTTGGCAGCCTGTGTTAGTATTTTACCACCCACACTGTAAAAAATCTATTCCTTGTATCTAGTCAAAATCTGCCTCTTTTAGTTTCAAACCATCAGCTCTTGTCCTGACACAACAGGCCCTGCTGTAAAGTCTGTCTCCAGCTTTCTCATCAGCCCCTTTTTGTACTTAAAGGCTGCCATAAGGTCTCCCCAGAGCCTTCTCCAGGCTGAACAACCCCAAGTCTCAGCCCATCCTCATAGCTGATCACATCGCTAGTGATAATGGACCAGAACTACTCCTGCTGCTCTGCTTTCAGCATGCTTTCTTCAGTTGTTCTTCCACATGTACCTCATGCCTCCTTGTGGAATACTTTTGAGTTTCTCAGTTGAGGGAGGAAATAGTACTCCCTCTTGACAGAAAAGAAAAAAAAAATCTCATTGAATTTAGAGGAAATTATCACTTGCTGTAAATTCTGCTTAGTGACAGTGCCTATGAAGCCTTTACCTGCTTTCTTTCCATGCCTTCAGGCAGTGGTAGTGACTACTGAAGAAAAGAAACTGGTCTCACCTAGTGCTTAAATGCCAGGTGCCACATATCTGCCCTATGGCTGTTAGCCACAGCTGAGCTAATGAAAGAAGCTGAGCCCTCTTCCATTGGCCAAATCAGTCCTGTCTCAGTGGCTGGACTCCTGTGCTTGATTTGGACAGGATACCTCCTACAAGGGGCTGCTGGAGGCTGTGATTGTGGTTCAATCCCACCAGAACTTGCTCCAGTTTGAGTGCTTCTGAAATCAGTAGAACTTAAGAGCTTCGTTACAGTCCCCTCAGGAGACCTCTGCCAGTTCGTTTGGGGGTTTTCTGTTGAGTTAAAATGCCAAATAATTCTCTGTATGGATATAAAATGTCTTACATTTTCTTCCCTTACAAGAAAGGCAGTGAGGAAGGCATTTTCTTGCTTAAATTCTCATCCTTTTTGTCACATAGCCACTCAAATCCAGCACTTAGCTGTCTGTTCTTAAATCCCCC
Source organism: Ramphastos sulfuratus (assembly GCA_013399055.1). Classification (NCBI taxonomy): domain Eukaryota; kingdom Metazoa; phylum Chordata; class Aves; order Piciformes; family Ramphastidae; genus Ramphastos; species Ramphastos sulfuratus. The sequence continues at coordinate 90,679 of WBNM01016503.1, read as the reverse complement.
AAATCTGATTTGGATTTCCTCAGTGTAAAAACACACTGCAAGAGATGTGAGGAGCTAATACTGTCCTAAATCTCAGGCCTGGCCTTGCTGTTAACCACTCTCTTGTCCTCTTGCAGATCCATCAATCTTTCCACAAACACCTGAAGCCGATGCAATCCAAGCTGTGAAACCTGCTGGGTTTTGGTGGTTTTTATCTCTCTTTTTTTTTTTTCCCCTCACTTTTCAAACTGCACATTTTTCCTGACAGGAATACTTGGGTGTTTGTGTCCTTCCTTCAAGCACCTAAATCAAACGTTTTCAAATGCTGGTAGCTGTAGGACAGTGAATAATTTTAGCCTTTCTTTCCACTTTTCTGAATCAAGAAGGTGTTTGGGGAGAGAGTGTAGGAATTGATGCCTGTTTTTAAAGTGCAATTATAATGGGAAAAAATAACCTTCTAAAAATCTGGGAAAGCTTTATGGATTCATATAAAGATTGCTTTTGTGAAGCTGCTAACTAGAGAGGAGTTACTGATGACTGGAAGTGTAGCAGGATTTTTACTACAAAGTAGTTCACATCCCTCAGGCGATAGCTTCTAATGAGCAGTTATGTCCTCCCCCCCAAAAAAAAGCATCAATGTCATGGTTTGAGTTTTGATTTTTAAGCTGAGCACTTTTTGCTTGGCCCAATACTTGTGTTGTCTAAAGCCTCCTCCACGTGAATCTGCATGTGGCACCAATTTCCTACTGTAGCTGGGAAGTCAATACTCATCCTTCCTTGGAGCTCTGCTTCGTTCACCTTTCCAGAAGCCATCTTCACCTTTTCCAACACATCCTTCCTTCACTGCCCTGCAGAACCACCTCCTGCCCGTGTGCCATCTCCATCACTGGCACCTTCTCTTTGTTAATAGGAAGTCAAAGGAGAAGATAGTGATGCTGCTCTGAGGACAAAAAATAAACAAAACCAAACCAAAAACCAGTTGGTTGCTGGTAGTAGATGTTCTGCCCTGCTTTTTAACTGTTAGTACTTTTGTAGCACTATCTCAAAGCACTTTACAAATGTTGTGGTGATTCGATGTGAGAGAAACCACATGTGGTGGTAGAAACTGCAAATTCAACCTGGAATGAAGCCAGCATTGGAAGGCAGAAATGGCTTGACCCAAGGTCCTTGGCTGTCGAGATTGTTCTGGGATGTTCTTCTGGTTTTTCAAAGGCATTCTTCAAGAGAATGACAATCCTGAGGGAAGTGTCCAGATTGTTTCCTACCCATGCATTTCCAAGGAGCTTTCTCTGATTTGTTTAATTTAGGTTTGTGTTTTGTTTTTTTTTTTCATGTTGACCTGGGACTCGCCCAGCACTGCCTGGATTTAATGAGTGAAAGATTTACCTTTCTAACAGAACCTCCTGATTCCTACTGAAATCAGTGCAACTGCAACTAAATCATTGCTGGTTTTCAACACAGTTAACTCTGTCTAGTAACTAAAACCTCTCTCCACAACAGATAAGAGCAACTTTGAGCTTAAAATGGTATAAAAAGATTCATCACAAACCCAAATCCTGTGTTCCTTAGAAGCTTGTTCTCTAACAGTTTTGGCACCTGTTAGTCTCTCATTTTGGATCAGTTTTCATGGAGGAGTTGTTTTTTTTTTCTGGGACTAACAAGATCAGATGCAATGTTTGGCTCCACATGCAGTAGCTGAACAGAAAGAAATATTTAATTTTAAATAAAATCATCAAACTTGCATTGTGCCTGATGAATCCTTCAGGTGGAAGGAACCACTGCCGTTCAGGAGACCAAAGGAGGCAGAGGGCTTTGCCTTCTGCATATTCAGGCAAGCAAACTGTTGACCTGGTAGGGGGGTGATGGAGGAGCACGGTCAGGAGATGTTAATGAGTATGAGCTAATTATGTACAGATTTAATAAACTACAAAAGTGTGTTTTCAGACACATTCTCTTCCTTTTGTGCATTGCCCTCAGTGGATCTCCTTTGAAGTAACAGGCAAAGTGGAATGAAGCATTCCAGAGGCCTTTGGCTCTTTGCTGTCAACAGCAAGGACTTGGCCACAGTGTTGGGCAGCAGAAGCTTAAATTCATAGAAGCTATTTCTTTTTAATGGTTTGCTCCTGGTTGTTTGGAGGAGGTGGTGATGGAATGGCACATGCTGGGCTTCCTTGCTGAGGATATTGTGCATTTCTTGTCATCCAGCGGAGGGCAATGAGGATGATTAGGAGACTGGAACAGTGCCTGAGGAGGAGAGGCTGAGGGACCTGGGGCTTTTTAGTCTGGAGAAGAGAAGACTGAGAGGGGATCTAAGAAATGTTTATGAATATCTGAGGGCTGGGGGGCAGGCTCTGCTTGCTTGCTACCTGGGATAGGACAAGGAGCAATGGATGGAAGCTGCAGCACAGGAGGTTCCGCCTCAACACAAGGGGGAACCTCTTTACTGTAAGGGTCACAGAGCACTGGCACAGGCTGCACAAAGAGGTTGTGGAGTCTCCTCTGGAGCCTTCTGAGGCCCATCTGGATGTGTTCCTCTGTGACCTGAGCTAGATTGTATGGTCCTGCTCTGGCAGGGGGGTTGGACTGGATGATCTCTTTGGGTCCCTTCCAACCCCTGACATCCTGTGATCTTGCTGCTGGTTATGGTGGTAATACCTGACCTCCGCAACCTGGAGTGACTTGCTGAGTCTCATAGTCAGTTTAAACTCTGTCCCGTAGTGTTCTGTCTTTCATAAGACTTCTCCATCTTCTGACAGACTGGTGGAACCATTTCCACATATGCTGAGCCTCTTCCACTTGAGCAGAAGTGATCTCAGTGTCAAGCTGTGACACATGAGCTACACCATTCTTGGAGGGGGCTGAAATGAGTGGTTTGCAAGCGTATTTTCTAGTCTGCTGTGCGTGATGGGCTCTTAGAAATGCCACTGTCAGGAGCCCATGTTCAGCGATGAACTGGCAGCAGCATGCTTAAAGCCACTGGTGGAGGAGCCCACAGGTTAAAATATCAAAGGCAAACACTTCCCTGGGGTTCTTTCGGAACTAACAAGTGAAGCACAAGCGAACGAGGCAGGAGCGGGGGTGGCTTTGTCCTGTGCCCGCCTTTGAGTGAGTGTGAGCCGGGAAAGGGTTGCTGCCAGCACAGGGACTGTCCTGTTTGAGGCTCTCATCTCCAGCACCTGCCTTCTGGCTGGCATCTTCTGCTTGAAATGCTCTCTGGGTGGCCTCAAAGGATGACTGTGATTAATCCATTAAACCACTTAAAGACTGAAACTCTGCTTTAAAGCCCGGAGGGGGCAGATGCTTTGTGGGGAAGCCAGCCTGCTGCCCCCGAAGGTAATCCCCGTCCCCCGGATCTCCTTGGGCCCCCGCAGCCTCCCGAGGCAAAACAAGACAACGCCGGTGCTGCTCCCAGCCCTGCCGGGGTCCCGGGCGGTGCCGCAGCCGCCGGGCGCCTTCCACCTCCCAGCTCAGGGCGGAGCGGAGCCACCGGCCGCAGACGGCTGCTCGGGGCCCTGGTTTCCGGGCCGGGCGGGGACTACATTTCCCATGGCCCCGTCAGAGGAAGGGCAGGGCCTGGCGGGCGAGCCGGGATTCGCCGTTGTTCGGGGCCGGTGGCGGGAGCAGCTGCGGCCGGGCCTTCCCGGGGCGGGCACCCGGCGAGGCTGCAGGTACCGGATGCGGGGGAATGCGGGCAGGTGCTGGGGGCGGCTGTGGCACCGGACACCATCGCACCGGCCCGAGGCGTTACGGGTCGCGAGGTGAAAGGGGTAGCTGGTGCCAGCAACGGGATGCGGCGACAGGGACGCGGAGCTTGGGAGCCCAGGGGGTAGGAAGGCTGGGGGCTACCAGCCTCCTGCCCGCATCCTGAGAGCTGGCTGCAGGCCTTGCTTTAGCACCTCTAAGTTTCCTCCGTGGGTCCTACACAGCAGCAGTCGTCCTCGTTTGTGATTGCCCCCAGTGCTTGGGACATAAAGTGAGGTCGTCTTCCCCCCCAGCCCCAGGGTCCTCGGGATGCTCCATAGGCTTTTAGGCTGAGCAGAAACTCAACCCTTGGGCTTTCCTTGGGACAGGTCCAGGGGTACTTAAAACCACAGAACAGAATCATAGAACTGTTTTGTTTGGAAGAGACCTTTTAAGACCATCGAGTCTAACCTTCAACCTAAGACCCCCACAGCCGTCAAACCACGTTCTGAAATGCCACGTCTCCACGTCTTTCACGTTGTTTTGCAGAGTGGTTTCTTGATCAGGCATTGGATCACGCTGCCCAGGGAGGTGGTGGAGTCACCATCCGTGGAGCCATGGCATTTTGATGGGCATAGTGGTGGTAAGTCTACAGTTGGCCTTGATGTTAAATCATTTCCACCTGAAATGATTCTGTGGTGTCAGGGCAAGGTCGTTTTGGGAATGGAGGGGTTGGGTTTGGATTGAGCCTTGTTTAGAGAGATCCAAGCAGCATGGGGCCAGCCTCTTCCTGAGCAGGAGAGGAAGGTTTATTTAAGAGCAGACTGAGATACTCCTCCTCTCCCTGCAGGTAGGAGGTTGGTGTGGACACAATAAGGGTGTTGGATCCCTCCTGCAACCTGGAGGTGGAGATTAGAAGAATCTGTAAATGGACTTGCTGGAGCAAGGGAAGGCTGGGACGCTGTGATGGTGAGTGTGATACAGTATGAAGGCAGGCCTGGGATATCCACATGTGATGCTCTGGCACCTCTGGAGCCAAGGCACCAAGGGCTGGAGACGTCTGTCCTGCTGGTGGTTCTGAGGGGCTGTGCTCAACTCTGAAGTTGTTGCAGATATCTCTGTGGTTCCTGATATTCCACATGCTCTTTCCCAAACAGCATGGGAGGAGGAGGAGGGGGGCTTCTCTGTGGCTTATGGGGTGCTCTGGAGAAACCTGCCTCTGGCTGTAGTGTGTTTTGAGAAAGTCCAGGTCAGATCTGTTTTGTTTTCTAATGTGGGAATTTGCCTCTCTCCACAGGCTGCAAAACCCAGTAAAAAAACAAGAGGTAGGTACAGCTGCTTGCTTTCCCTTCACTGTCAGTGGGTGCTTTGGTCTGCTGGGAAAGCAGAGCACAGAGTAGGGGGACACTAGGATCAGATGGCAGCCCTGGCTACTGAAATGTTCCATCACCCTGGTCTGAAAGCTGCAGTTATTCCTCAACCAGGAATATTCTTATGCCTCTCACATCAAGTGGATTTGCTTATTGAGGTCTTGTGTTCCTTTCTTGTGGGCTTTTCCAAATCAGGGAAAGAATATGCTGATTTATTTCAGTTCTCCCCCTCACTTAATCCATGCCTAGTTGTTTGGAGGCTTCTTGCAGCCCCTGGCACTGAAGCAGTGCTTCTAGGGTTGCCATGGGGCTCTGAGATACTGTGGGGTAAGACCTCATAGATCAAGTGCTGCTTGTGGTCAGTGACTAAGTGAAGAGAAAGCAGCTGGCTCACTTGATACAGAGACTCCATTTCTGGCCATGTGAAGCTAAAGGTTTTGTCCACAAAACACTGGATCAAGTCCTGGTAGTCCTCTCTAGACAGACAAGGAAGACAAAAACAAGCCATGTTGAAACTGAGAACTTCTCTACACCAGCTTGGTGAGCTCACCTGCCTCAGCACCTTCAATTTGTCTCATTTCAGGCTCTACTGATGACATCCTTGAAGAGCTCCTGGGATATGATGGTAAAATGAACCATCTTGGCAGATGAAAGGACAGCATCCTTGTTCTACCTTTCTCTCCTCCTGGGAGCAGAGGATGCTGGTGCAAGAGCCCTTGATCTCCAAGGGTCTGCAGTTGTGGGGTGAAGCAGGGAGCAGAACAGATATTAGGATTTCCCAGAGTCAGAGGCCACTGAATAGGTTGGGCATCAGCCTGGGGAGGAGAGTCATAGAATGGTCTGGGTTGGAAGGGGCCTCCAAAGGTCATCTAGTTCAACCCCCTCTGCAGTAAGCAGGGACATCCTCAGCTAGATCAGGTTGCCCAGAGCAAAAAGAAGTGAAGTTCATGTCTGATTAAAAGCACCTGTGGCCCTTGGGGAGACAGCAGTGCCCTCCTTGGAGTGCCTAGGCCAGGAATGTGCCTGTGTCCATCATTCTGATCTCTCCCTGTCTTGTTTCTAGATGAAACCCCTGTTAAGTCTGCCAGAGCTTCCCAGCCAGCTGGTGGAAGAGCCCGGGGCACCAACCTGCAGGCCAGCAAGAAGTAAGTGCCTTTTAGACACAGTCTCTCCCACTTGGAGATCTTTCTGTGCACCCCAAGCCCTTCTGACCTGCCCCATCCTTGGCTTCTCCCCCTTGCTCCCTGTCCTGATAGCAATTGCCTGGTAAGATGTTACCTGCAGTGACTTTGGAACTGGGAGCCCAGCTCTTCTTCCAGGAAGAGTTGGGTGTTCCCAGCCCTGTACCTCTGCAAATCTCCCTTGTAACACCTGCTTACTAAAACACAGCAGTCCCAGCCCTGCCATCTCTCATCCCTGTGCAGTTTTAGCCTCACTTTCTGTTGTGTGATGTGGCTGCTGCATTGTGCCCCTCCACCTCCCACCATCTGGCCTGGCTGTCCTCAGGGCACTTTTGGTGAGCACCTCTGTGTGGTGCTGCTAACCCCTGGGCTCGTGTCACAGGTCCTTTCTAGAGGATGATTTCTTCAGCAAACTGCCTGCGAAGGACATCAAAGATGAAGAGGTGAGCCCAAAGTTTGGGGGAAAGTGTGGGTGACCTGAGGGCTAAGGCCAAGCTGAGCCAAACCTGCCCCTGATGTCACCTCATCCAAGTCAGCAGTGGGTTACCAGGGATGAACCATGTTCAGCTGAAGAGGTCATCCCCCTCTAGCATTGCTGTGGGATGGGGAAGACAGGACAGGGGAGTGGGTGGGTAATGGGAGAAGGGCTTCCAGGTACCCTGGATCTCTTCGACCTTGTTGCTCTCTACAACTACCTGAAAGGAGATTGTAGCTAGGTGGAGTTGGTTTCTTCTCCCAGGGACAGAACAAGAGGACATAGCCTCAAGCTCTGCCAGGGCAGGCTTAGGCTGGATGTTAGGAAGAAGTTCTTCACTGAAAGAGTGATTGGCATTGGAATGGGCTGCCCAGGGAGGTGGTGGAGTCACCATCCCTGGAGATGTTTAAAAGGAGGCTGGATGAGGCACTTAGTGCCATGGTTTAGTTAATTAGAAGGTGTTAGGTGATAGGTTGAACTCAATGATCTTGAAGGTCTATTCCAAACTGATTAATTCTGATTCTGATGTTTTAACTCGATGATCTCAAAGCCAAGGGGAACATGTGCAGCTGCATCCCAGCCTTCCTGGGTGCACTGCAGATAAAGTGTTCCCCCCTCACCAAGCAGTGGCTTTGGGTGTTCTCAGTGCTTCTTGCAGAGGCAGCAGGGTCTCAACAAAGGAATCAAGGTACAGCAAATGTCTGGGGAGGGGGATACCAGGAGGAGTTTGGCTTGTATTTCCCATCCCATACAATGAGGAAAACCAGGGGCTAGAGCAAGGGGTGAGGAGTTTTCAAAGTCTCCCTCTCAATCTGAGCTCTTCCCTCCCTGGCATGCAGGCATCCAGTGCCTCCAACATGGACTTGGACGCTCTCCTGCATTCTCTGAAGGTAGGTACCTCAATACCTTCCCCCTCTGCCCCACAGGTGCTGCAGCCCTGGCCTCCAGCACCAGCCTCCAGAGAGAGGCAGCACTGGGAGGTGCACTCACCCTACACCCATCCTCATCCTCTTGTTTTCCAGGATATGGATGAGATGGATGCTGATCTCCTGGGATTATCAAAACCCAGTTCCGGGGCAGGGAAGACAGCAGGGAAAGGGCCTGGGAAATGTGACTCCTTGGGAGGAGGAATGAAAGCCACAGGGAAGCCACCAACTGCTGAGAAGGGTAAAAAGGAAATTCTGCTCTTCTTTCCACAGTCTGGGATAGGGAACAAGAAGTGGATTTCCCCCCCAAAACCTTTCTCCTGGTCCCTTTTTGGGGAGTGTTGTTCTGTCCTTGTGTTATCCCTGGCCCTTGCCATGCTATGATGACATCACTAACAGCAGCAGCAACCACAACAACCATGCTGCTGTCTCACTCTAAGCACCATTTGGCTGTTGCCTGGTTTAGGGCAAAATGTTCCCAATGGGATCTGCCTGGTCTGCATGGAAGGAGAGCTGGATTTAAGACACACCAATTCCCAAAATGTCCTCCTCTTCTCTGGGCCCTGTTTTTCTTCCAAGGAGATGCCAGAGAGATTCCCACTGGGTAAAGCTGTGAGGGGACTGTGTGTTGCAATATGTGCTCTTAGGGAGCTGCCAACAGAAAAGTGACCTTTAGCCAGGGTGGGACAGAGGCATCTGTAGTGGAAGAGGTAATTAATTACTGCAAGATGATATTTTTAAAATATTAATATAGTTTATTAATATTAAATTAAAATTAAACCCACATGGAGTTCTGTGTGCAGTTCTGGAGCCCCCAGCACAGGAAGGAAATGGACCTGTTGGAGCAGGTCCAGAGGACGCCACAAAGATACTCAGAGGGCTGCAGCAGCTCTGCTATGAGGACAGGCTGAGAGAGTTGGGGCTCTGCAACCTGGAGAAGAGAAGGCTTTGAGGAGATCTTATAATAGCCTTCCAATATCTGAAGGGGGCTACAAGAAGGCTGGGGAGGGACTATTTACCAGGTCTTGCAATGACAGGACAAGGGGCAATGGGTTTGAGCTGGCAGAGGGAAGATTTAGACTGGATGTTAGGAGGAAGTTGTTTACAGTGAAGGTGGTGAGACACTGGCACAGGTTGCCCAGGGAGGTTGTGGCTGCTCCCTCCCTGGAG
>WBNM01016503.1:40837-81462 GCA_013399055.1 Ramphastos sulfuratus | reverse complement strand
CTGCTGAGACCCCTACCTGCAGTGCTGAGACCAGCTCTGGAGTCTTTAGCACAGCAGAGACATGAAGCTGTTGAAGCAGGGCCAGAGCGGGCTGGAAGCCCTCTGCTGTGAGGCCTGGCTGAGAGAGTTGGGGTTGTTCAGCCTAGAGAAGAGAAGGCTCCAGGGAGACCTTCTCGTGCCTTTCAGGACTTAAAGGGGCTGATCAGAAAGCTGGGGACAGACTTTTGAGCAGGGCCTGTTGTGACAGGACAAAGGATGATGGTTTAAACTAAAAGAGGGAGATTCAAACTGCAGAGAAGAGTGAAGTGTTTGACCCTGAGGAGGTAAAACTCTGTCCCAGGTTGCCCAGAGAGGTGGTACCTGCCCCATCCTTGGAACCATTGCACGTCAGATGTTTGAGGCACTGAGCAGCCTACTCTAGTTGCAGATGTCCCTGCTGACTGCGTGGAGGTTGGACTAGATGACCTTGAAAGGTCCCTTCCAATTCAAACCACTCTGTGATCTCTCTTTCCAGGAGAGCCTGTACCTGTGATGGAGAAGAAGCCACTCTCACCCCCCTCTGCTTCCCAACAGCAGAAGAAATCAAACTTTGAAGGTAGGGTCTCACTTCACTTCAGCACACAGATGCTGGGAGCAGCTGAGGGCTCTGTCCTTGCTCTTTGCCTGTAGCTTGCCTCTTTTGTTAACCAAAGCCTTGCTCATTAATGAGGGGCAGAGCCCTTCCCCCCTACAATGCTGGTGCAAATCCAATCCCTTAGAGGTGACCCAAAAAATGGACTGCTCAGTGTTTGAGGCCTTCCCCATACAGGACTGGGAGATGATGCTTGAGGGCATTTGCTTTTTCACCTCTGATTTGGTTTTTAATGACTGTCTCAGAAACCCCTATACTGGGGAGGAGGGATTCTGCCCTGCTTCCAAACAGGGAGGCTGGTTTCCTGGTGCAGCTGAGATCTGGTTGTCACAGGCTGTGCTTTAACCAAGATCAGCATCTGTTAAAATCACTGAGTGGTTGTGGGTGATTTAGGAGGGCCATGGGTGATACATGTAGGTTTTCTTCTCCCTTTTTTTATTGCCCGAACAACGACCAAGTGTTAAAACACCCACATTTGTAGTTATTTTTCTTCTAGGAGAAAGCTAACATAGAAGCAACAGAAGTGCAGCTATTGAGTGTTTGAAATTCAGGGAGACTCAAGGGTATCCCAGGTCCCTGCAGAATAGCTCTGGGCAGACAGGATCTTCTGTCCCCATGGTGGGAGGAGTGTTTGGCTTAGCACAGAACTGCTCTTCCTAAACAATGTTGGGTTTGTTGTTTTGTTTCGTTTTATTACCACTCTCTTTCCTGTCCCTTTGGGGTAAATCCCAAATTTAGATGATCCTTTGCCAGGCCTTTCATCTAATGAGGAGAAGGATACTCCCAAGAAGCTGGCTCCAGCTGGCACTAAAAGCAGTTCTGACAAGAAACCAGACCACAGCAAAGAGAAAGGTAAACAGGGCTCCTCTCTGTGTGAAGTGCATCAGCAGCCTTGGTTGGTTTGTGTGGTGCCCAAACATTTAAGTTGAAAGCCACCTGGTGCCACCTCTTATTAACCACTATGGTTAACCTCTTATTAACCAGTTATGGTCATTTAGGGGGCAGCTTGGTGGTGGGAGTAACTGTGACAGAGCTCACCAAGAGCTTAGTGTTTCCTGTGTGCCACAGGTTGCAGAACTGACATTTCCTTTCTGGGGAGGAAGGCTGAGATCTTACCTTTGATCTCATCCAGCCTGTTTTCACATGTCAGAGAAGAACAAGTTTTCTGGGTCAGGATTTGGGTGGCTGAGAGCATCACTGGTCCATAGCAGACCACCTCTGGGTGAGATCCAGCTGCACTCTGGCTGTGTTACAGGCACTCATCCCTCTTTGTTCCTGCAGCAGGGATGCTAAGGGGTCTGGTAGTCCCCTAAAACCTCTCACCCTGATAAACCCATTCAGGACACAGGCAGCAGCTGGTGGGTTAGGATAAAGACTAAGGTGCATTGGTGGAGCAGGGACTTCTGGCAGAGTGGAAAGGGAATTACCTGATTGGAAACCTGCAAAGCTAAAAACAGCTCCTGGTGTTAGTCAGAGCTGGAAACCCCAGTGCCAGCCAGCAATGTCCCATCAGCAGATGCATAGCCACAGGCCAGGCAGTAGTGTGCTGCCACTTTGTCACTTGCTGTGGGATTTGGTGACTGAAAAGAGTTATTTAAAAATTACTTTTAGTTGTTTCAACGAGAGCTCAGAGCAGCTCTGCCTGAGCTCCTAAAAGCCTCCTACCATCTGTGATCCCATCCACAGAGCTACTCCCACCCCAGACACCCCAGCACACCGCAGCCCCAGCCCGGAGGAGGGCTGAGCTCACCTTTGAAGATGATGATGATGGCCTGATGGATGCACTGGGATTTGGCAGTGACCCCAAAGACAAGAAGCAAGGAAAGAAGGCAGAAGAGTAAGGTCAACGAAGAGGCAGCAGCAGAGCAGGGGATGGCTTGTGTGTTGAGGTGGCCCCCACCATGGTGGGTGTGGGGGGATTCTGGGCTCACAAAGGGGCAAGAGCAACCTTGTTGTGCAGAGAAGAGCCAGAGCACCCTGTGGCAAGGCTGTGACATGGAGCATGCCCTGCCTCTTGGAGAAACCCACCTGCTGCTGTGTCCCCAGCAGAGAGGAGCTCCGGCCAGCCCGCTTCAAGCTGCAGGAGTTGCTGGGACGAGACTCTGTGGCCAAAGTCCTGGAGCAGCCAAGTGTGGGAGAGCACAGGGAGTTCAAACTGGATAAGAAGTACCAAAAGCAGCCAGGTGAGCACAGCCAGGGGTGCTGGGAAGGTCTGCAGAGGTGGCAGCATTGGCTTGGGAGAGCAGGATTGATTTCTTCACCTAGCAGGTGAAAGACCCTTTCTGCAGTGGCATGGGGGGCAAAAGTGGCTAATACAGAAGTACTGTGCTCTGCCCTGGGGGCAGCATTTGCCCAGTAGCTGTAACTTGATTAGGATGTGGGCTGATGCCCAACAAAGGAGTTTTTCCCAGCCATGCCGAGGAGGCACATTGCTTACAGGGTTTGGGGGAAGAAGTTTCCAGCTGTGTTTTCCCAGAGACAGCAATCCCAGTGGGAATTGCAGGGGAGGAGGAGGGCTGGTGTCTTTGCAAATGTCTGCTCCTCTGGATGCTGACTCAAACTTGCTTGTCTGGACAGAGAAGGAAGAGGATTTGGACAAGGAGGATTTTGTCTTTGGAGCCTACCAGCCCACGGTGGCCTCCGTGCCCAAGGGCATGGTGAGGAGGCAGTCTGTGAGGTACTGTGCTGTGTGTGTCAGCCATGCTGCTCCTGCATGGGGACCTTGATCCCCTCACAAGCAGGTATGTGACTGCTTCTCCTTGCATTAGGTTTTCAGCTGAGAACAGCAGTGAACCAAAACCAGAGGCCCACTCCAAACCTGCTCCTCCAGCCAGCCAGAGCCCTGTGCGGAGCAGGAGGTCTGGAAGTGACTGGCTGGGCTTGAAAGATGAAAATTTCCTGGATTCAGAGGCACCATCCCCAGAGAAGGCCAGTCCCATGGTGTGCCACCCCAGCCCTGCTGCAGCTGGGCAGCCCAGGTCTGCCAGCCAGCTGTGGGCTGCAGAGGAGGCAGCAGCTAAACCTGAGCCACCAGAGGAGAACTGGCTGACTGCTGCCTTGGCTCGCAAGAAAGCCCAAGTGCAGGCCAGGGCCCAGGAGAGGAATGTCAAGCCCATGGAGGCCTCAGGTGGAGGGCTGGATCCCCTCTCTCCTGTCAGGTAAAGGTTGATGGCTGCAGTGCTCCCATCTGCTCCACACATAGCTGCTCCAGCAGGACCCTCCAGAATCTCTCAGCTCAGAATTGCATCAGGCTGGGTTATTAACAGAAGATTTTCCCTTCTGCAGTCTCTGGGGCTGTCCTTCCAGTTGTGGCCAAGATGGCACACACTGCCTCAGGTCCCACAGAGGTGTCCTGGATCAGCACACACCCCTGAGCTGTCCCTGTGCTTCTCCTTTCTGCCTTCATACCCCTTCAGTCCTCCTAGTTCCAGGCAAACCACCTCCTCCAGCTGAGTTTGCACAGACACAGGTTCAGGCTGTTTGAATGGGTCTCAGAAGTGCTAAGTGCAGACTAACAGCCATGTGTGTCCTGGGCAGGGCAGTGTTAGCTGAAGCTGTGGTGCCCAGGGGAAGGAGGAACACCAGCAGTAGTGGTTTTTGAGGTGTCTGCTCCCTCTGCAGCCAAAAGGCTGAGCCGCGGCTGAGCAGGGCAAAGGCTTCCACCTGCAAGGCAGGCACTGGTGTCGAGGGAAAGGATCTTGTCTTGCATCACCTCCTCAGCTCTCCCACATAAAATGCTTTTTGCTTGCAGCCAGCTTGCCACCTCCACAGCAGCAGCACAGCAGGCAGCTGCCCATCAGGAGAACAAGACAGCGAGCACAGATGGCTCTGGGTAAGGCCTCCCTCCAGTGGCCGTCACCTTCCATGGGTGACATTTCCTGCAGAGAGCATCTCCAGGGGTGAGACTGGGGAACAGAGGACAGCTGGCAGCCAGCTTCAGTCTGGAACCTCTGTAACTGGGAGGGAAAGCAGCTCTGGAAGGACTGTCAGGCTGTTTGATCACAGGAGGACAGCCAGGCTTGAAACTTAAAGAAATACCAAGCTGGATAACGTCCCTGTGCCCTGTGTGAGCTGTGACACTGCTGTGCATGACTCCTGTCTCTTTGCCCATGCAGACAGGTGGTCCCCTGGCTCAGGACCACGAAACAAGCCCCAGCTCACCCACTGGAGGCTGTGAGAGCTGAACCTTCCAGAGACACCAGCATCTCAGGTGTGTTTTGTGTGGTGGTACAATTTGGGCAGCAGTGTGCAGAGAGGGTCCCTCTGCCCCACGAACCCACCCCTGCCCCGGGCAGGAGCCACAGTATTGCCCTTGGCCATGTGGATGCTGCCCAGGCTTTGACCAGCCTGGAGCAGGCTGTCAAGCTGCAGGATCACCCCCCAACCCCTGCCCATTTTGGGGTGGGAACATCATGATGAGGCACACAGCTCCCTAGTGCTGCCTTCAGGGTTTCAGAGGGCTGCACAGGACTTGCCTTCTCTGAGCAATGGGTGGGCATAGGTTCATGCTGGCCCTTCTCTCTCCCCCTTCCTTCCTTGTCCCACAAGTGCTCTGTGTGTGCGCTGGGCTGAGGCTGTGCACCAGGCTAGAGGCCACTGAAAGTGGCTTGGCAGGCCCAGCCTCTTGCCTGCGTGATGGAGATGGAGGAGCTGCACTGTGCCCCCAGACCTACTGTGCGGAGCAGAGGCAGCACTGTGCTTGGGGTGGGGTAGAAGTGTGCCTATGGGCAAGCCTGTCTGACTCCATCCCCAACACCAGAGCAGGACCCTTCTCACTCTGCCCAGGGAACCAAGCTCCCCACCCTTTTAGGGGTCCCACTGCCATCTGTGAATCACAAACTTCAATTTTCTGTTCCCACAGCCTGGCTCCCGGGAGAGCAGGAGACACAGGGCCCTGCCCTAGTCACTCAGGTATGTCTGTTGGTCCCATGTCCCCAGGAGATGGCATGTGGTGATCACAAGCCCTCTGCTGCTGACTTGCTGGCATCCAGCTTATCCTGCTTCTCCAGCAGGAGGAAGGATGGGCACCTCTCTGGGAGCCCATCTTTGGACAGCTCAGCATTTATGAGTCCAGGGCATCTGTGCTATGGATGCTTTGCAGATCTTGGGTGTTTACAGCCCTGCATTGCCTGAGCAGCATTTCAATGGCTCCCCAGGCACAGATACCCTATGTCAGTGACAAGCTCCAGGTGATAAAGAGCTGCTTCATCTGGCTTTCCTCAGTGTGGTGGTGAAGATGCTCTGAGATTGTTTTGAGACAACCAAAGGGGAATCAGAGCTTTTGACAGAGGGCAGCTTTGGCTTAGTCTTTGTAAGCCTCCATTTCTCATCTAGCTGGGCCTCCTCATCCTGACCTCATGGCAGGACGTTTGTTGTCTGCCAGAGGACCAGAGGACTCATGGTCTTACCCTTGAGTCTGTCCCCAGAGAAAGAAGAGCCCAGCCTGCTCCTGTCTGGGGTAGGAACTGCTGAGTGTCACCTGGGGAGAAAGGACCCAGCTCAGGAGTGAGGTTGGGCTGGAGAAGGGTAGAAGAGGGGCTGCAGGAGGCTGGGCATAGATTGCCGTTCCCAAGCTAGGAGGAGATATTCTCCCCTCGGTTTTACCTCCCTGGGAGCATTGCTGTTTCTCCGCAGGTCGCCACACCAAGTGCACATCTCCAGGCTGTCCCACAGCTGCAGGTGAGGCCTCTGCTTTCCACTGGGGGCTGCCAGCCACACCATGAAGCCTTTAATACTGAAGGGCCTCGATCTTCTGTCTGTCCCTGCAGGCAGAGTCTCCAGCCCTGGGCTTGCTGCATGAGAGGAGGCTGGGGGCTCCCACAGCCCAAGGCTCTGAGGATGCATCAGGCTGTCAGGCAGCGCTGCTCAGCTCCCAGGCCCGTGTGGCAGAGCTGGAGAGCCAGGTGAACTCCACTGTCTACTGGATTGGGGACCACAGCTGACCAGGGGGAGGAGAAGGGGCTATGCCTGCTCCAAACAGCATCAGGGTGACAGTGGGGAGAGAAGAAACCTCCCTGACTGGAGATGCCTACAGACACCAAGTGCTGTTGTGGGTGGCTAGGGGTGGCACAAGGACCTTTCCCTTCGGTGCCTGGCAGGTCCGGATGCTGGAGCTGGAGCGGACACAGCACAAACTGCTGCTGGAAGGTCTCCAGAAGCGGCATCGGGAGGACCTGGAGCTCCTTGAGAATGCTCACAGGTATCAGGCTCTTCAGCTCTGTCAGGTCCTTGCCTGCAGCCCTGCCTGTCTCCCTTGGGGTGAGAGTGCTGGGGTGCTTCCCAAATCCATCCCTGGGGTGGGCAGGCACAGAGCCATGTTGACACGCACCTGGTGCGGACAGAGCAGCCCACGGGTGAGCCAGGGTTGGGGGTCCACTGTCCCTTGGGTGACGAAAAGGGGCCAGTCCCATTGCCAACGTGATCCCGGTCAGGGCACGCTGCGCTAGGCAGCAGCAGGAGGGTCAAAGGCTCAGACTGGAGGTAGTCTGCACACAATGGCACTGACTTCCTCCAGAATCCCCAAGTGCACTTTGGGTTTGCCATGAAAGCAACACTTCTGCTTGCTGTGACCTGTCTGGGCAGGAGCCAGGTGAAGGTGATGGAGGAGACCTATGGGCAGCGGGAGGAGAGGCTGCGGCGGGAGAAGGAGCAGCTGATGGCTCAGCTCCTGTCGCAGAGCCAGGACGCGGAGCAGGCACAGGCAGAGCTGCTGGCACAGCACCAGCAGCGCCTGGCTGCACTGGAGCAGCAGAGCACGCTGGAGCTGGAGAGGGTGCGAGAGCTGCAGAGGTGAGAGAGGCATGTGTTGGGGGGTGGCTGGCACCCCTGGTCTTGGCAAAGGGACCAGGGAGCAGTTTGGGAACACAGTGAAAGGAGAAATCAGGCTCTGGCTTATTGGCAGCTCAGTGGATTTGGAATGGGGCTTTGCTTTGTAGGTGGCCACAGGGAGATAACAGAATTGTCAGAGTTGGAAGGGACCTCAAAGATATCCAGTTCCAACCTCCCTAGANCTCCAGCTGGGGTCTCACGAGAGCTGGCTGGAGACATCATTTCAGAAGGAATGCTTTGCATTTTGAAAGATGCTGAAGCCAGTGTTTGATCTCCCCCAAGTCCCTTTTATTCTGAGCAGTGAATCACTGCTGTCCACACAGTCTGGGCCAGTGAGAGATCAGTTTCCGTCAGAGAAACCCACAGCCTCCAGATGGGGTCCATCCCACAGAGGGATGCCAGTCAGTGGGATGAACACAGCAAAGGCTCAGCTCCTGGGACTTGGTTCTTAGCTCCATGGCCAAGCCACTTCCATGGTGCCCATCATGGGGAGCCCTGGCCTGTAGCTGCCCACGGTAGGCTCCTTGCCTGTGCCCTGCAGGGTGTCCATCCAGGAGATGCACAAAGACCACGAAGAGCAGCTCCAGAGGCTGAGGCGGCTGAAGGAGCAGGAGATCAGCGCAGTAACCAGTGCCACAGCACACACCAGGTACCAGTGGCCACCATCATGTTCCCACCTTGGTCCCTGGCCATGGTGTTCCCTCTCCTACGGGGAACCAGCCTCAGCCCATGGCAGCAGGGCGCATCCTGTCTCCTACCTGCTGCCTCCACGGATGCTGCAGCTGCGTCTTCCCACCTTGCCGCTGTAACACAAAGAGGTTTGGGGCAGGGCAGCCTGGACTTTGGCCCGCCACACATGGCCCCCCTCCATCGTGGTAAGGTGCAGTGTGTCATACAGAGGTGACTGACCCCTTGCTGCCTGTTACAGGTCCCTGAATGGTGTCGTGGAGCAGATTGAGAAGTTCTCCAGTGACCTGCACGACCTCTTCCACAAGATAGAGGCCATGCACCACAGCACCTCCCAGGAGCTGGCCACGGAGGCACGACAGCGGGACAAGCAGCTCAAGGGTATGGCTACCATTCTTCTGTGACAAAGGCTGTGAAGTACCCATCAGGGCTGGGGAGCCTAGAAAACAGAGAAGTTGCTCTGAGTCAGCTGGAGGCTGTCAAAGCCTTGCCTGCCTTAGTCACTGGACATCTTGGGCTCTCCCCTTTACAAAACAGTGTCCTGGGGATGTGCAGAAGGTGATGAGCACAAACAGGCTTCCCACCTCATGCTGCTCCTCATGGTCCTGCTGCTGCCTCTCCCCAGTGCTCCAGGACAGGCTGTTGCAGCAGCAGAGGGACATGGATGAGGAACAGAACCGACTCCAGGAGGTGATCGCTAAAATGGAGGCCAGGCTGAGCGAGCAGACTCGGCTGCTGGAGCAGGTTAGCTCACGCTGTGTTCTCTGCCTATGTTAGTCCTCCTGGCTGGGTATGGGGCATGTGTCTTGCCCACTGGAGGTCCCTGGGCTGGAGCCTGTGAATGGCATCTGTGCCTCTTCCATGTCTGAACGCAGGAGCGATGGAAGGCAGCGGCAGAGCAATCCAAAGTGGAATCACTACAGCGCTCGCTGGAGGAGCAGCGCCGAACCACGAGCCACCAGCTCTCCATGGAGAGAGCAGAGCTGGAGAGGGCGAAGGTGAGGTGGGGTGGACATCTCCAGGTGCTTTTCACACGTCCCATTGGTCTGACTGGGCCTGTGCTGTGGTGGAGGAAGGAGCTGCATGCTGGGCTCCTTCCTCTTCAATGCCACGCCTGGTGGCACAGTGAGTTGCCATCAGGCCAACCCTCTGGTACAGAGATGCAAGAGGCTGTAGTGTGTGTGCATGATGCATGTGATTCATGAGGAGCCTGGGGCCAGACCTCTCTGTGCAGGGTTCACACCAGGCACCACGAGCTTGAAGCAGCCTCTGGGTGTTGCATGGGGTTTAGTGGCAGGGACGGGTTCAAGCAGAAAGGTCCCGCATTGAATGGGACTTAGGACTTTCTCTTTCCTTCTTGGGGTGCTTCCCAGAGCTCTCTGCTGGAGGAGCAGAAGTCGGTGATGCAGAAGTGCTCAGAGGAGCGACAGAAGCTGGCGGCCGAGTGGGCTGAGTTTCACACCCAGCAGCAGCTGAGCAAGGAGCGGATGCAGCGAGACATGGACCGAGCCCTGCAGATGGATTCCCACAGAGAGGGCACCATCATAAGCCTGGCCAAGGTACTGCAGCAGAGCCCCTTCCCATGGCCTCCAGCACTGCCTGGCAGGCTCATGGATGGGTCCTGCCCTCAGGGGAGACATTCAGCACTGCTTTCAGGTGTTAAGGCAGAGATATCACTCGGGATGGTGAGAATCAGGCTGTTCTGGGAGCAGTCTCCACCAGCCTGTCTTAGATGACTGAAGCATCAGTCACCTCTTTGGATAGCCAGGCCAGGGACAGCTGCCTCTGTTTTCAGTCTGGCAAGAGGAAACCTCCATGATGGGTTAAGCAAGACCTCCTTGTGCCATGGGGATGTGTCCAGAGCTGGGACTGCTCCCCTCTGGGGCTGCCCAGACAGTGACACAGAGCTGTGTTCTTAAGGGCTACCAGGGTGACAAATAGCTGATGAGCTGCTGATGAGCATGTTTTAGGGTGTGCAACAGTGAGGGGCTCTGTACCTTGTGGGGAAGGAGGATGGGTGGATGTGTGTGTGTGTGTACCATCCCAGCTCTGCCAGCCCTGGTCCCCAAGGGTGGGTGGATGAGGGCACTGCTTGAGTACCTGGTGGTGTTTCTCTGCCCCTCAAACTGGCACACAAGGGGATCAGTAGAGGCAGATCTCTCCCACTGCTTGGGAAGACATGAGAGAGCATCTGGGACAGGGCAGGTAACACGACCATTTCCTCCATGCCCATCCTAGGAGCAGGCAGCACTGAAGATCCGGGACCATGAGCTGAGAGCCAGGGAGGAGCAGCTGGCAAAGGACAGGGAGCTGCTGGACAAGGCCTGGCAGGAGCTGAGGCGGGAGAAGGAGAAGGTGAATGCGGCTGCGCTGCGCATCCAGCAGCGAGAGGAGGAGATCAAAAGCATGACCAAGGTAAGCAGAGCACCTGCAGCCCGCAGAAGAGCTTTCACCCCCCTCCCCAAGCTGTGGAACCTAATCCTGGGCTGCTGGGGAAGAAGGGGATGTACAAAGGAGCCCTGCCCCAGGGTGGCACGGGTCCCTGTGCCCAGCCTCCCCACCCGCTCTGCCTTGCAGCTCTCGTCCCAGAAGTACAAAGAAGGGGAGCGAGCCCTGCGGGAGGCACGCAGGATAGAGTCCAAGGACCAGAGCAGGCTGCAGGCTGTGCAGCAGCAGTGGGAGCAGCTGAAGCAGCAGGAACAGCAGCTGCAGCAGGCAAATACTCCCTCAGCTTCCCTTCTCAGCCTGGGGCTGCTGTGCCAAGGGCCTGAACCTGTGCTAACAGCTTCTTTCTTTCCCTTTGTGCTGGGGATGGGGCAGGAGCGGCTGAGCATGGCTCAGCAGAGGAGACAGCTCGAACAGCTGCGTGAGGAGCTGTCACTGACCAGAAACCAGGACCTCAGTGCCCCTATGAAAGGCCTCTCCAGCACTCTGTGTAAGGCTTCCTGCATGCTGCTGATGGGAAGGGGCGTGCTGGGGAGCAGCTGCGCTTGTATTCCCCTTCTGGAGGCTTGGGGACATTTCTGGGGACTGTTTTGGTTCCCTGGTCTATAAAGCTGAGGTGTGAGTTTGCCTCTTCATCCTCTGAAGGAGCTCAGCTGAGCTCTCCGAGCCAGGGTGGTGCCAGGAGGAGGGGGCAGAGGGGGCAGAAAGGGAGAGGCAAGTGGATTAAAGCCCACTTACACTGGGAACACACAGCAGGAGGACCCTGCTGCAGGGACATGCAGGCAACAAAAATAACCCCAGGTGCTCTGTTGTTGTCTTCCGTAGTTCCTCTTAATGCAGCAGTGCCACACAGCCAAGCTTTTGTTCCAGACTTTCCACCTGCTGTCAGGCACAGCCCAGGGCATATTGGGGAAACCCTGGCCACAGCCAGTCCTGATGAGCTCCAAGTCAAACTGCTGTTGCTGAAGCACCAGGCCCAGCAGGTGAGGTGGAGGGAGACTGGGGCTGAAAGGGTGCTGAAGCAGCTGGGTGGGAGCAGAGTTGGATGAAGCCTGATTTGAGCCTGATAGGCGCAGGGCAGGATGTCTTCACTTGGCTGGGCAGGCTTGCAGGATCTATGGGCAGCAGCAGAAAGGATGGGTGAATCCTCACAGCTTGTCCCAGATTCATTGATGATGTCCTTAGCTTGATGGGGTTGCCCCCTGCCTCACCCCATCCCTGGCTGGGAGAAGCCAGCTCTGCTGGAATCCTGCTTCATGATGTCCCTATCCTTTCCCATTAGCCACCTGCTTCCCTGCTGGCTCCTTCCCCAGCTGGGCATGCTCTCTGAGGATTCCTCTGTACATCTCAGTGTGAGGTTGTAGGCTCTGAAGAGGAGCCCATACACCACAGCGGGTAGCCACAGACGGGTACCTGCGCACTGCTCACTGCATGAAGGGAGATTTGGGATACTTCCCTTGCTCGTGAATGACACCCTGGACCGTGACCCCATTTCTGGGGCACATTCTGATATCCATCCCACCCACCCTCCTTTCCAGGACCGTGCTTTCTTAGAAGATGAGCAGTTCTTCCTGGAGACCCTGAAGGAAGCATCCTACAACACTTCATCTCTGTCAGGCTGAGGAGGTGGCATTCTCATGCACTACCCAAGGGACAGGTGCTGTGGCCTCCACTTGGGGGAGGGAAACAAACAATAAATAATCCCAGGTCTGAGATGAGGAACTGTGCTTCTCTTTAAAAACAATCCCAGAGTGTGGAATCGATCCCCACGGGTTATGGGGGGATGCCCACCCCTCAGGGCAAGTGCCGCTAGGACTTGGTGGGCGATCACAGGTGGCGGTTGCCCTTGTTGGGGTGGACTCAGTCGGCCATGCTGCCAGCATGGGCACAGGGCAGTGACAACCAAAGTGTTATGGAGAATCATGGAGGTTAGTCTGAGCTGCAAGGCTGAGTAAAAAGGCCTTGGGGCTATGCTGAGGTTCAGCAGCACCCCAAGGATGGTCCACAGCTCACAGGCAAATCCAGCTTTTTGGTTTGGAGCTTAACAAACCTGCCTGTTGAGCTGGGCTTTACCTCCCCTTCCTGCTGTCCTGGGTGACAGCAGAGTCACTGTGGTCCCTGCAGCTCAATCTGAGACAGAGGAGCAAGGGCGGAGATGGTGAGGGAAGAGCTCAGCACGCTGAGGATGTGTGAATGGGGACCTGCAGGAAGGCTGGGGAGGGATTATTTACAAGCTCTTGCAATGACAGGCAAAGGGGTTTAAACTGGCAGAGGGGAGATTTAAACTGGATGTTAGGAGGAAGTTCTTTACAGTGAAGGTGGTGAGACACTGGCACAGGTTGCCCAGGGAGGTTGTGGCTGCTCCCTCCCTGGAAGTGTTCAAGGCCAGGTTGGACGAGGCCCTGAGTGACCTGTACTAATGGAAGGTGTCCCTGCCTATGGCAGGGGGTTGGAACTAGATGATCCTCGAGGTCCCTTCCAACCTTATGATTCTATGTTTCTAGTCAAACCTTGTGCTGGGCAGCCCCAGGCCTGGGGCAGCGGGAGGCGTTGGGGGGGAATGTTCCGAGACAGGCTCTGCGTTAGACCGCCTCATTGCAGTGGCGGCTTCCGAGACAGGCTCTGTGTTAGACAACCCCAGTGCTGGCGCAGCGGCGGCTTTCGAGCCATGGCTGCGCAGCGCATCCCCTGTCGGCATGGTAACGGGGACCTTTCATGAAGGCGGCGCGCACCATGGCGGCGCCCTTGCTGAGCGCGGCCCTCTGCGGCCTCCGGGGCGGGCGGGCCTTCGGCACAGCCGGTGAGACGCGGACCGGGGAGCCCCGGTTCCTTGCGAGTGGGCAGTGGGAGGGTGTTCCCTAAAGCGTACCTGGCGGCGCTGGCTCGGAGAGGCGGCGGTGGCACCGGCCGCGGACCGCGTGCTCGCCCCCCGCCTCATTTCTTGCTCTCTCCGTATTAAACGAAAACTCTCCACTTCCAGGTGCGCTCTGCAGGCGGGCTTTACCGCTGGGGCCGATGCCCAACGAGGATATTGATGTCAGCAACTTGGAAACGTTGGAAAAATACCGCAGTTTTGCTCGCTACTTCAAGCTGGCAGAAAAGGAGAGCAGGAAGCCACACTGGTGGAAATCGTACCGGCAGTACACCAGTCCCCAGCCAGGTACTCCTAGAAGGAGCAGTGTCACGCAGGGCTTTACTGCTGGTGGTCAGGGAAACTCTTGCTGGGGCCACGGATTTCACCCCAGACGTGCCTTGTAAGGAACTGGTGAGGTGCTTTGGCATGAGGTTGGCATTTCCCTGGTGTATAAGTTTGAAAAGAATAAATTTTAAATAAAAGGACATTTAGAGAAAAGATAAAAAAATATATTTTGTTATACTGAAGGTGGTGAGAGTCTGACTCAGGTTGCCCAGAGAGGTGGGAGACTGATGGGGAACCATTCCAGATCAGGTTGTTTGGGGCTCAGATCAACCTACTGTAATTGAAGATGACCCTGCTCACTGCAGGAGAGTTAGACTAGATGTTTTTTAAAGGTCCCTTCCAACTAAACTCAGGCTATGATCCTATGAAATGTCTTTAAGGGAAGTGGGTGTCAGTGTTCTTGAAGGAAGGAAGCTGGCCAGGACCTGCTGGAAGACATGAAATGGAGTAAATAAGTTATTCCTTAGAACTCTAGTAGCATTAGGGAAAGCAGACCAGGACCCAGAGCTTTAGACACGCAGCAAACAATAGTCTGGCCACTCTGCTGAGCAGCTGCAGAGAGCAGACTGCTGCTCACCAAGTGGCAAAACTGTGGGGCTGGGAGTGTGAAGAACTGGGGAAGGAGGAGGCAGAAGTGTGGAGACCCAGAGGGAAGGCAGAGGCAGTAGAACTGAGTCTCTGGTGCCTCGAAGTTTGATCTCTTTCAGACGCTCTCTAACACTTCGCAGGGGGTTGTGTTTGGTGGTGTGGGTGTTCATGTTTTTCATGCCCATGATTTTTTTTCACCCCTCTGTGAAGAGCCACAGACCAACATCAGCCTGCCGCATGCGAGGCAGTCGCGGGCAAAGGAAATCAAGGAGAGAAAGAAGATCCTGAAGGAGAACCACCAGAATGCTGCGATGGAAAGAGCTGCGCGGCTCCGGACTGGTGTGTGCCCCCCCACCCCCCTGCCTGCCTGGCCTGCCCACCCTGCCCCCATCTGCCTGCTGCAGTCTGTGTCTCTCCTTGCAGCACTGGTTCCCCTGGATGAGGTCAGAGCGGAGTGGGAGCAGACCAGCGGCCCCTTCCACAAGCAGCGCCTGGCGGAGCACTGTGGCCTGTTTCGTGACCTGTTCAAGGGGGCCATCTTCACCCCCAGGGTTGCCTTGAGGGTGGAGTACAGCCAGGGGGATGAGTACCTTGTGCCAGTCTACTATGGGAACATGGTGACTCCATCAGAGGTGTGTGAGGGGAGCTGGGAACTGCCTTGACTATGGGGAGCCTTTGCCGTTTCTGCCAGATGCTTCTAATGGGCATTGTTTGTCCTAGGGGGGTTGTTTTTTACATGGCTGTTTTCTCTGTGATGAAGGAAATGTTTCTTGGGCATGGCAGGGGCAGAGCTTAGCAGCAGGATCGTTGTTTGTTGGCAGGCTGGCATTTACTAATGCCCAGGGGGGTGTCCAGGTGGAGCTGGGTTACTTGGTAACATATCTGTGCCCAGTCTCTGTTGCATCCTGGCTGTGCCCATGACAAGTTCATGCTCATGGCCTTGGAAGTCAAGATCTGGCCTTAATGGAACTTGTTTGAGTGATGTATGTTGCCTTTTTAGGCCTCCAGTGCCCCTGCAGTGTCATATGAAGCAGATAAAGGCTCCTTCTGGACTTTATTGCTCACAAATCCAGGTGAGTAGCAAATCCTTGTGAAAAAACACCTTTAAACTGAGTAGTTTCACTCTGCTGTTTCTTTTAGATGTACAGCCAGCAACAATGTGGCATCTGTTACATAGAGACATATTACCTATGCAGGAAAAATTGTAGCCTCCCCAGATATCTAGCAACTGAGACATGGGACAGTGGCACAAGGGGACCTGTGTCACAGTTCCCTGACTGCTACCTTTGGTTTACCCCCAGAACTGCTCTCCTTTGGCAGTCTACCTGGGAGTAGGTTAGCTGACTCTCTTTAATCTGAGAAACCAAGGCACAGTGAAGTGAAGCAGCTGACCAAGAAGTTCTTTTAATTTTGGAACTCTAGAGCTCTTTGCTCCTCATTTTAAGCTCACTCCTATGAGTTACTTTGCTGCTTGAGGAAAGTGCTGGGGGGTGTTGAGCTGCCCCCTCCATTCAAAGCAGGTCTGGGCACTCTCACTTTGGGGTTGATGCCAACACTAGGCTGTCCCTAAGTCACCTTTTTTGTTGTGTGTCTTTGCAGATGGACATTTAAGAGACACAGACTCAGAGTACCTCCACTGGCTGGTGTGAGTACATCAGAGCTGCATGCTGCTTAGCTCAGGGAAAACCCAGGTGGAGCAGGCAGAAACTGCTCCAGCAGAGATTGGGACTATTTACAAAGGCTGTTCTGTGGCTTTCTGTGGTACTCCTGCTAAAGAGGCAGTAGTTCAGGTGTTGCAGCTGTTTGGCATTCACATCACTGTGAGCTTTTCCTCCAGTGAAAGCAGCCTCTACCTTCTCACTTGTCAAACAGGGCATAAATCTTGGCAAAACATAGCACAGAGTGATTTGCAACCCTGGGGGGATCTGCTGGGAAGGAAATGGATTTGTAGTGAGCTAAACTTCTTTGTGTTCAGAACAAACATCCCAGGCAACGACATCAAGCTGGGGCAGGAGATCTGCCATTACTTGCCCCCCTTCCCTGCCAGGGGAACTGGCTACCATCGCTTTGTCTTCCTCCTCTTCAAGCAAGACCACCCCATAGATTTCAGCGAGGATGCCCGGCCCATGCCCTGGTAATTCAGCCTTTCCATTTTGTGCCCATTTGGCTTGTCTGTTACTGCTTGTTATGACCACATGCTTGTTACTGCAGCAGGAGAGAGGGCCTTTTAATCTGCAGGGTTGCTTGGGGCTGCTCTGAATTTGTGTGTCACCTCAAGCCACAATCCTAGCCCTGCAGAGTCCTGTTGGTTTAACACAGGTTGGTAAGGAAATGCTTTGCCCTGCCTGGGGCAGAGCTGAAGAAGCTGGGAGCATTTCTTTTCATGGTTTCCTTTTCCACCTGGATTTTATAGACTCTGGGATGATGTGGGGAAGTAGTTGTCTATCAGGGTGCTGCAGGAGAAGAGGCTCACCTCAGCTCTTGTGTTTGTGTCTTGTTTCCAGTCACAGCCTCAAGATGAGAACCTTCAGCACGTTTGACTTCTACAGAAAGCATGAGGATGCAATGACCCCGGCAGGGCTGGCCTTCTTCCAGTGCCAGTGGGACAGCTCTGTTACCTGGGTCTTCCATCAGCTACTCAGTAAGAAATGCAGGGTGTAGGAATGCTGGAGGGGCCTGTTTGTGGGCTGGGATGTGCTCCTTGAGTAATGCACAGGGTCAGTGAGCAAGCTGTAGGCTCATGGTTGGTTCTGCCTCTTGTCTAGAATCATGGAATTCTTTAGGTTGGAAAAGGCTTTTTTTAAGGTCATCCAGTCCAACCCTTAACCCAGCACTGCCAGGTCACCACTAAACCCATGGCCCTCAGCACCACATCTGCACAGCTTTGAAACCTCTCCAGGGACTGGGACTCCACCACTGCCCCGGGCAGCCCGTCCCAGGGCTTGCCAACATTTCTGGGGAAGAAATTGTTCCTCATGTCCAACTTAAACCTGCCCTGGCACAATTTGAGGTCATCTCCTCTTGTCCCATCACTTGTTACTAGGGAGAAGAGCATGACTTGGCTCCAAACTCCTTTCAGGGAACTAAAGAGGTCTTCCCTGAACCTCTTTCTTTCTAGGCTAACAACCCCAGTTCCCTCACCTGCTCCTCACCAGACCTGTTCTCCAGACTCTTAACTGTCTTTGTTACCCTTCTCTGGACACACTCCAGTACCTCAATGTCATTTTTGTAGTGAGGGGCTCAAAACTGAACCCAGTATTTGAGGTGTGGCCTCACCAGTGCCCAGTACAGGGGGATGATCCCTGCCCGGGTCCTATTTGCCACACTATTGCTGGCACAAACTAGGATGCTGTTGGCCTTCTTGGCCCCTTGGGTACACACTGGCTCATGTTCAGCCAACTGTTGATCAGGACTCCCAGGTCCTTTCCTGCTGGGCAGCTTCCAGCCACTCTGCTTGTGTTGTGTTGTCTGGGACCTGTTACAGCTCAGGCTGGGTACTTGTTGAGCCATCCTCCTCCAAAACTAGCAGCAGGCTGAGGAAGTGCTGTAAAGGGCCATTTTGTGTGAGCGCTTTAACACTTAACAGAGCCTTCACCAGGGTGTGCTTGGCCAGCCTTGGACCCATGTGTAAGGGGGGCCCTTGCTGGTTAGGGGGAGATGTGAGCTGTGCTGCTAACCTTCTGCACCATCCCCTTGCAGACATGAAGGAGCCTGTGTTCGAGTTCGTGCGGCCGCCTGTTTACCACCCTCCGCAGGTGAAGTTCCCACGCCACCAGCCCTTGAGGTACCTGGACAGATACCGAGACACCCAGGAGCCCACCTATGGCATTTACTAGGGAGCTGACTTCCTCTAGAGGTGCTCTGGAGTACACTGGGATGCTGGCCTGCCACACTGAGCCTTCCCTGCCTTCACACTCTGCAGCTGGGAGCTGCCTGTGCCTCTGGAGGGAAACAAAGTCTCAGACTCTCGGTTCCCAGTTCCCTGTGCTGGCAGTACTGGGAAGTTGTGGAGCTGAGAGCAACAGGTTTGCAGTGCTGGCAGCTGGGTGGTCAAAAGGCTACTAAAGAGGACATTCACAAATTAAAGTAAATCCATATCTAGGCTAAAATCTTGCAGAGCTGATCACTAGGGCCAGCAGGGTAGAGTGCCCCCCGAGCTGCTCTGTCTTCTCTACAGGGATCTTGGTTCTCCATTTGCCTGTTTCTGGAAGAAACAGAGCCAGGCCAGTCTGCATTTCCTCCTCCTACTGCTGTGGTTCAGGACTATGTTTTGTTTTGTGCAGTCTTCTTGAAGAGATGACTTGGATTAAACACTGAGGAACTCTGGCAGGAGCTGTCTTTATTGGTGTCTGACCAGTTGGAGCAGAGCTGGGGAGCTCAGCAGGATGCAGGGAAGGAACTGACCTGGCTGTGGTTGGTTTCCTCTCTTGTGTGTTGGAGGGTGTGAAGAGTGTGGCTGTGCAGGTGGTAAACCTGCATGTGGTCAGGGTGTGTGGAGCTGGCTTCTCCCAGCAGCTGTCCAAGCATGTGGACCTCAGTCTTTGGTCCTTTGCTCCCCAGACAGAGTGTGCCTGGTATGGATGGGGGCAGAGGTGTGGTGGTGGCCTGGCACTGCTGCTCCCAGTGCTGTACCTGAGCTCTCTACTGTGCTCTGCAGAGCTCTTTGTGCATCCCCCATTCACCTTTGTAAACCCCCAATACCAATATGCTCTTGCTGGTGCAGCTGCCTGCTCCCAGATCTGTTTCCACCACCTCTCTGGGCAACCTGTTCAGAGTTCCACCACCCTCATAGTAAAGAATTTTTGCCTAATAACCAATCTAAATCTACCGTGCTCAAGTTTAAAGCCATTGCCCCTTGTCCTTGGAAACAGCCCCTCCCCAGCTTTCTTATGGGACCCCTTGAGGTACTGGAACACTGCTATATGGTCGCCCTGGAACCTTCTCCAAGCCAAACAACCCAAACTCTCTTGGCCTCACAGCAGAGTGGTTCCAGGCCTCTGATCCTTTCTGTGGCCCTCCTCTGGACCTGCTCCATCAGATCCATGTACTTCTTGTGTTAAGGGCTCCAGAGCTGAACACACTACTCCAGGTGAGGTCTCACCCAGGTGGTCAGGATTTGCAGATTCAGCCCAAATAAATGTTCTGAGGGCTAAAGCTATGCCGGGAGTTGTGTCAGATCTCAGGTCACTTCCTGAGCACAGGGATGGGCTGGGAGCTGGCTCTGAGCCAGCCTGTGATGCAGAAACTGCTCTGACTCCTCCAGCAAATCCCTGGTGAGTGTCCCTGCTGCTGCACTGACCTCCACCACCACCTACACGGGTGAAAGCAAAGTTGCATGTGTGGAGAGGCTGAAGAACCATCATAAACTGAGGCCATGTGGCCAGTGTTCAGCTGTCTGGGACTGTGTACTCCAGTGACAGTGTGTCTGTGAGGGTAA
Source organism: Ramphastos sulfuratus (assembly GCA_013399055.1). NCBI lineage: Eukaryota > Metazoa > Chordata > Aves > Piciformes > Ramphastidae > Ramphastos > Ramphastos sulfuratus. The sequence goes on along the minus strand of WBNM01016503.1, from coordinate 61,647 downwards.
GGAGATAAGCTTGGGCTAGGAGGTTGGGAGCTTTTTCTCCTGAAACTGAACTGTATGAAGAGGAGGTGAAGGTACGTGGCACATGGGCACCACAGTCACCTCCAGGCAGAAGACACCACCTGCACAAGAACTGTTTGCCCATGAGACATCTCTTAAGTTCTGGAGAACTGCTGTGCATGGGTGTTGCAAGGCACTTAGCAGGAAAAGGAGTGGTGAGTGTGCACGGGGGCATGCACAAACAGCAGGAGCTGTAGCTTGGTATGGAAAGGTGCAAGACTGGCATGTGGTGGTGGCTGCTGGCATGTCACAGCCCTTGTCACTGCAGACGGAAGTGGCATGGCTTCAGCAGTGGTGGGTGCCCCTCTATGCTGCTTCCCAGGCTGGCAGATGGTGAGGGCTCTCTGCCAGACAGGACTGCCATGCTCTACTTGGGGACCCAGCCCTGGCAGAGGTGAGGATGTTCCCTCAGCGGGTGACAAAGGAGCAAAAGCAGATTGTCCCTTGCCTGCATGCCCGTGCCAGCGTGGTCAGGGAGATCCACATTGCTCTGAACCTCAACAGCTTCTTGCATCTGCCTCTCTGTGCTGCCCCTGCCGTGCCGCCGAGAGCAGCTTCAACCCTCCCTGTCATCTCCACAGTACGTACTCACTGGGTGGCACTTTAAGAGCACGCCTGGCTCTCAGCCCTGGCCCGCCTCTGGGCTCGGCGTCACCGCCACCGGCTCTTCCTCCTCCGCACCGCTGAGTTTCTGTTTCCTTGGCTTTTTTTGCCGGGCTCTTCCTCTCCATCCCAACCACCGGCCCAGGCAGGATGGCACTGCTCGCCTCCGGGAAGCTGGAGGACAAACTGCAGTGCTCCATCTGCCTGGAGCTGTTCAGAGTGCCCGTCACTTTGCCCTGCGGGCACAACTTCTGCAAGTGCTGCATCAGCGACCACTGGTACAAGCAAGAGCAGGTGCCCACCGCGGCCAAGAAGGGCTACACGTGCCCCGAGTGCCGCAGGGACTTCGGGCAGCGCCCAGAACTGGAGAAGAACATCACTCTCTGCACCGTGGTGGAGCTGGAACGGGCTGGCGAGGCACGAGTGGTGGACGCAGAGAGGTGCGAGGTGCCCCATGGTGAGCTGTGCCCGCAGCACGGGCGCCCGCTGGAGCTGTACTGCCGGGACGAGCAGCGCTGCATCTGCTGCGTCTGTATCGTCCAGCAGTGCCAGGGGCACCGCCGGGTGCTCTGCGAGGAGGAGCACTCCGAAAAGCAGGTGAGGATGATGGGTGGCAGGGCTGGGGCAATGAGAGAGTGAGCAGGGAGAGTCGTGGCAGCTTGGGCACAGCATAATAGATCCCTTGCACTGTCCTGTGCCCTGCCGTGTGGATGTGCTGTGACTCTGTGTGCCAAGCTGTGCCCGGCCTCATCTGAACAAGGGACTAGTATGGGCTGTGGCTGGGAAGATGCCACTGTCATTTGCTGGCTTCTTGAGAAACCAGGGACTGGCTGGAGCAGCAGAGAGATGGGCAAACCCAGCAGCACCAGATGAACGGTGCCATTATTTTTGTGACCTATTGGGTGAAGCAGTGCAGGGCTTCACTGCCCAGTGACCCAAGCACAGTTATCCCAAGCCTTCTCCTTCCCTGCAAACCTTGCCCTGCAGCCCTGAGAGGGCTCCTGGGGGCAGGGCAGGCTGCAACACGCTGCACCACAGGATGTTGATGCCTCCCTTCACAGAACCAGTTGAAAGGGATCCTGCAAAAAGCCGAAGAGGAGTCGCAGAAGATCGAGCAGGAGATGCAGGAGCTGGAGAAGCAAACGTACAGCATCAAGGTAATGCTGCAACCATGTGCTGGGCACGGGGATGGCAGCACACTGGTTCTCATGGCTCTTCTTCACCCAGGATGCCTCTGAGAGGCTCAGATCAGTGATCCTGAGCAAATTCACTGTCCTGAGGAAAGCTCTGGAGGATCATCATCAGCAGACATCAGCCAGGATCGAGCAAGAGGAGACAGCAGCACTGGGACGCGTGGAGGAGAACTGGAACCTCCTGAAGGACCGCTTGGATGTCCTGGGCCAGCACAGGGAGAGGGCTCAGCTTCTGCTGGCCTGTCCTGACCACAGGACCTTCCTCCAGGTACCATCCCAGTGCCATGTCCCTCCCCACACCCAGACAGTGCCAGCCTCACATCCTTTTGGTGAGAGCAGCTACATGGCTGTCCCCGCTGCCAGGGGCGGCGCATCCTCAGCACGGCTGATGTGATGAGACTGCAGGGAAGAGCTGCTTTCAGGGGGGTCCCTGAAAAACTGGGGAGGCAACTGCTGGATCAGAGTGGCTGTGCTGCTCATAGGGCCATGGGGCAGAATCTCCCACCTCTAGCCGCTCCGCAAAGCTCTTCCCCCACCAGCAAAACACAAAGTCCTGTGCCACAGCCCCTCTGCTCCCTGCAGCCTCCTGCTCCCCTTGGGTCTGTCCCCGACCCTGCACACCAGCTGCAGCTAGCAGCAGACATTCGGGGGTGGTCCTGTCACCCACTGGGGAGGCACAGCATATGTGGATGTGATCTATAGCTGCCCATCATCCCCAGGCTGATGCGGGGGTGTCTGCGTGTCTGTCCACAGGAGTTCCCCCGGCTCCCACCTCTGGAGAGCCCAGAGGCACTGCTCCCCGTGGTGTTTGATGTGGACAGCATTGTGAAGCCCATCAATGAGACCCTCACCAACATCTCCAGGCTACTGCTGGTGGACCTTCCTGGCTCTGTGACCCCTAGAGCTGCTGACCTTGCTGGCCAAGGTATTCCTTCTGCACACACAGTCACCCCAAAATGCTCTAACTCATCCTGTCTCATGTCACTGCCCTGGGCATTTGGTTGCCTGGCACAGGGGGTTGGGATGGTGGCACACATCCACTGTTCAGCAGATGGGTGTTACTGGGGTGGGATGAGCTGGGTGGCTTCCCTGTGGCCCCTCCTGGCTGGCAAAGCTGAGCTGCAGTGGCACATGCCTGCTCCCAGGTTTGGATACGATGGACTTCCTCCTCCTCCCCCTCCTCCCACTGAAGCCAGCAAGGAACAAGTTTTTGAGTGACATCACTCAAAATGCCTGTCCCTATCCTCCACAGATCTAGTGCATCTCCAGAGGACAGCAATGAAGGTGGAGGCAATGAAGGTGGAGGCCTCTGTCCCCATGTGCCAGCTGCGAGCTGAGCTTCTGAAGGGTGAGTAGCACATGAGGGTCTTAAGGGAAAACATCTCACTGGGGTTTCCAGAACCAACAAGCTGGGCTCTTCCCTGGGAGAAGGGTGGTCCTGGCTGTGGGGACAAGGGCTCCTTCCCTGGCTTTCCCAATCCCATTCCTTAAATTTGGTGTAGGGTGATGCAGGGCTGTGATGCAGGGCTGGGCTGGGGGACACTCAGGGTGATTAGCAGCACCAAGGAATGTTTTCTTGTGGAATTGGCTAAGTCATTGCCCCAGTCTCCCAATTCTCTTTCCCAGTCTCCATCCTCTCCTTTCCACCCACCTCGGGTGTCTCATCTGGGCCTGAGTGCTATGCCTGTTCCCAGCATCCCATATTTAGGCACAGCCTTTTCCTGAAGGCAGGCAACCTCAGCAGCTGGCAAAGGAGCACCCACATGGATGTTGGGGGTGCCCCAGCCACCTTGCATCACAGCACCAGCCCAGAGCCAAGCCCCATCCACAGAGCCCTGCTTATAGTCATTGTTCTTTGTCCAAGGATTTCTGCCCCCAACACTCCCAGCCACAGTCCTTTGTGATTCCTTTCCCTCCCTGGGCCCATTCCACTCCAGTTCCCTAGGGATCCTCTCAATGCTTCTTTTCCTATCTGGGAAGGGGTTTGAGTAACATGTAGGGCATGTTGATCATGTCTCTCTTGCCAGGGAGACAATTAATGCCTATGGGACCTGTGAGGATTCCTTCCAGGCCCCAAAAACCATTCTCAGGGTTATCAACAGGAGACAAAAAACAGTTCTTTGTGGGCAGCAGGCAGGAGCCCAGCACAGCTGGCCTGGCCAGGTGGCTGCAGGAGGAAGGTGAGGTGCTGGTGCCCAGCAAGTGCCCATGACAGGATGAGTTATTGCAGCCTGTGCAGAGGAGGGTGCCACACTGGCTCACATGACCCCTGGGTTTCTCCCCCTGCCCCCCACCCTCACTCATATCTTTTTGCTCCTAAAGCAAGCACATCTCTTCCAGAATGGCCACGGAGCCTCTGCTGGCTGTGAGCGGGGCTGTGCAAGGCTGGTGTGAATGGTCACATCCTGATGCCTCCCCAGATATTTCTGGGCTGTTTCTGTCCCTTCTAGCAGGCAGGTGGGCAGGTACCATGCCCCACCCAGCTCCCCCTCCCCTCCAGAATTGCTGCAACACATTCCCTTCCATTTTGGGAGCCAACCCTGTGCAGCTGAAACTCGTCACCATTGAGAGGGGGGGGGGGCGGGGCTCACACCAAGGCTGTAAGATTCTGATGAAGCATTTCAGCCTCACCTATGCTGTTCCTCATCCCAGACCATCGCAACCTGACCTTCGATCCAGAGACAGCCAACAAGTACCTGGAGCTGTCAAAAGGTAACCGGAGAGCCAAGCACAGCCCCAGCGCCCCCTGCAGGCGACAGGAGCAGGGACCCCGCTTCGAGCCCTGGCAGGTGCTGTGCACGCAGGGCTACAGCCACGGCCACCACTACTGGGAGGTGAAGGTCTCCAGCCACTCTGTCATCCTGGGGGTCACCTACCCTGGTCTCCCCCGGCAGCGGCAGCAGGGCCACAAGTTCAACATCGGGCTGGATGGGGGCTCCTGGGGGCTGCAGGTGCAGGAGAATTGTTACTTGGCCTGGCACAAGGGCCAGGCAGAGAAGATCCAGGAGCAGCTGTATAAGAGCCTAGGGGTCAGCCTGGATTACAACAAGGGGTGTCTCTCCTTCTATGGCCTTGGGGAGAGGGCACATCTCATCTACTCCTTCCACAACATCTTCACTGAGCCTCTTTATCCTGTGTTTTGGCTGTGTGAGGGGCGAGAGGTGACACTGTGCTGCAGGGACTGAGCTGGAGCTCTCTTGGCTGGGCTGGTGAGCCCCAGGCTGGTGCTGTAGCCAAGCTGCAGCCAGGGACTGCCTTGGTGTAAGCTGGATCCTGATGTCCAAGCAGGAGTGGGGTGAAGTATTTTACCAAGACCTGATGAGGACAGAGATGCAAATTAACCCTCTCTGGCTTGCACAAGCAGATGCCCTGCTGGTGGCACACGTGAGGACAGGGATGATGAATGAAGGCTGTGCCCTCGACGTGGGGATAAAGCCCTTGGTCACTGTGCATGGGGGCATTTGTGGGTGCCTGACCCTGCAGACAGGACAAGGGAAGGAGTGAGGACTGAGTGTGCAAGAATTAGGTTTTCCTTTAATCCTATCCTGGCCAAACCTCCCAAACCTGGAGAAGATTTGGGGTGAGTGGGACCCTGGAGAAGGGCATTTGCCATGAGGTACAGCCCTGTGCTCCTCCAGCCTCACATGCAGGCAGGTCCTGCTCCCCTAAGCCCTCTCAGTCCCCTCTTGCTCTTATACATCTAGGAGAGGCAATATTTTGGGTGCTGCTGCAGTTGCTCTTTGTATGAAGCTGTTTGCACTAATAAAGCTCAGTTGTCCTATTGGTTAACTCAGTGCTGACAGCTGTGGGACTATGCAGCACTGGAAGTGGGAGGGTGAGCTGGGTGCCCCTGCTCAAGCACCCATCCCTGCAGGGCCTCATCTTACCCTCTGTGTTCTCATGGGGACCAGCCTTACGTAGTGACTGGTTGTCAGAACTAGAAGGAGACTTATTTACAGCAGTGATAAGGAAACCTGGTTTCCTGCAGCTCTGCCCCAGGGCTGATCTAGCACGGGAGAAAAGCCAAAGCTTTGATTGAAGTTTTTCCAAGGGTGAGGCTGCAGGCATCTCGCCCCGTGGGGATGCTGGTGAGGACTAAGGGGTGAAAGTGGGCACCGTGTTCAAAGGTGCATGGGGAATGAATCACATCAGCTTGTTTCCTCTGGGGGGAAAAAGGCTCAAAAGGATCAACCCCATTCTTCAAGGACAAATAAGATCTGTCTTGCCATGCTTCCTCCTTCACTCTGCACCTCTCAGATCTGTCCTTGAGTGGGACCTTGGAACTTATCCAAGCCAAAAATTGTCTGTGTACCCTGCACAGAAGGTGGCTGGAGATTCCATGTTTACCAGGCAGATCCTCACACCAAGAGCACTTTGGTGTCTTCCCAACCACTTCCAGGAGCATATTGGCTCTTGCTGGGTTCCAGAATAAGAGGGGACAGGGACTGAATCAAGACCTGAGCACTGCAGCCTTTCTAGGCCATGGGAATGGCTGACATTGGTCAATGGGGCTGAGGGCACCTGCACCTCTGTACTGGGGGCATCAGGCCCCTCTATGTGGCCCCAAGGTGGGGACCAGTTCCTGGGAGTGGAGTGGGGTAGCAACAGGTTCTGGGACAGCAGATTTCTAGGGCCAGGGGCTGATCATGGCAGGAGCAGCAGACTCCTGGGAGGGAAATCTGAATGGGCTGGCAACAGCTTCCCTGGGCAGGAGATTGGAGAGGGATTTCAAAAGGTAACTGGAGTCAGTGGGACACCAGGCACGGTCCGGACGTCGGTGAGGCTGGTACTTTGGGAGGTAACAGATGCTGGGTGGGAGGTAGAACATCCTCAGCAGGATGGCAGTCCCCTGGGGAGGAGCAAATGCTAGGGGAGAGGGACCAGGGATCTGTTGATGCCAGGGGTGAGACTCCCTTCCTGAGCCGTGGATGACTGGGCAGCAGGTCCCGGGAGTGGGACCCCCCCACCCCACCAAGGGAGGCAGCTGCAGGGAGCAGAGCCCCGGGCTCGGTGGGGCGGAGCGGGCAGGCGGGGCGCAGTAACCTCCCGCCTCCCTCTGGGGCTGGAACGGAAGCGGGCAGCGAGGCCGGCTGGTCGGGGCGCTCAGGGATGGAGACCGCGCCCGGGAGCGCCCCGTCTTCCTCCTCCTCCTCCGCTGCCGCCGCGGCAGCAGCGCTGCGGTTGGCGCTGGCAGCTCCGGGGCTGCCCGACGGTCCTTTCGGCTGTCCCATCTGCCTTGATCTCCTGAAGGACCCGGTGACGGTACCGTGCGGGCACAACTTCTGCCAGGGCTGCCTGGGGGCACTCCGCCAGCGGACGGGCCCCCCCGAGGGCAGCGGCGGAGCGGGCGGGGCTGCCGCCCGTTGCCCGCTGTGCCAGGAGCCCGTCCCCGCAGCCTTGAGGCTCCGCAAGAACCGCACCCTCTGCGAGGTGCTGCCGCTGCTGGCGGCCGCTGCCGCCGCCGGCTCAGCCCCTGCAGCCCCCGCGTCCCCTACGGCTCCCCCATCTTTACCATCCCCAGCCGTCGGGTCCCCCATGGCACCGGGAGCCGAGGAGGAGGATGCGGCGGGGGAGGAAGGAGCGGCGGTGCTGTGCGACGTGTGCCCGCCGGAGTCGCGGGTGGCTGCGGTGCGATCGTGCCTGGTCTGTTTAGCCTCTTTCTGCGGTGCCCACCTGGAGCCTCACCGCCGGGCCCCAGCCTTCCGCGCCCACCGCCTGGTAGCCCCGCTGCGGCGGCTGGAGGAGGGACTGTGCCCCCGCCACCTCCAGCCCTTCGACAGCTTCTGCCGCACCGAGCAAACCTGCGTCTGTGTCCGCTGCCGCGCCCAGGAGCATAGCGCCCACGACGTGGTGCCCCTCGAGAAGGAACGGGAGCACAAGGAGGTGGGTAGGGGGGAAGCCGGGGGTAGGTCCTCGTGCAGGGATGGACCCGGCGGGGGCTGTGCTAGGTGAGGAGGGATGGGGCAGTCTGGGTGGGGAGGGTACTGCACCTGTATTCCCCATGTAGGACCTAATCTGGGCATGAGGGTGTCCATATGGGGTGCAGTGTCAGCGAGGCACTGTGGGCAGAGTGAGAAGTGGCATCCCTGGAAGAGGTCCCTGCTGCACCCGCATCCCCACAGGGGATTTCATCCCCAAGTGGGACAGTGTGCAGGTGTGGCACTGGTGGGATGCCCTGTGTGGGGTGAGTACCACAGCCCTGTTCCTGACCCCACCCTGGCACAGAAAAACAGGGTGCTGAGCTATCTGAGCACCCTGTGGGGTGGGGCAGACAGAGGCGGTTATCAGGGCAGACCCACTGCTATCTGGCCCGTGGGGTTTGCTCCCATGGTGGGGCCAAACTGGCAGTCTGTGTGGGTGTAGGGCTGGGGATGAAGGCGTGTGGGACACCCTCGGTGGCTGCCCACGTGGTCGTGGGGCAGCCGTAGCCTCCATCTGGTTCCCACAGCTTGGTCAAGGAGGTTGTTCTGGGCGCGCTGGCAGCCTGCCCAGCCGCTGCTCCCGCTCCACCAGCCCTTTGTGTCCCACCCTTTTGGCACTGGGGTGGTTTTCCGTCATCCCATTCCCACTTGTGGCTGAGTCACCTCCCAGATTCTCAGCCGCCAGCCTCCTGGGGAGCTGGGGCTCTGAGCCTGGCACAGTAGCACTGCCTTCCTGGACACTATGGCCTCGAGTTCATGGGGCCTCTGCAGGACTATAAGTAGATGGGATCACGGCATGGCGGCATCCTCCCCCTTAGCATGAGGCATGTGGAGACCTTGGCAGGGGTGATTTTTCCAGGGGGAGAGCCTGATGGCTGCAGACACTCTGGCAGGGAGCACAGCGGCTGCCCCAAGCCAGCTCCCACTGCCTCCCAGGCTCTCAGGACTGCAGGAAAACCCTTTTGCCGGCGTTATTAGTCATCGTGGGCCTTAAAATAGCAGAGTGTGTGATCCCAGTCTGTGATCCCAGCCCTGAGGAGCTGCCAGGCTTCAGCAGGCACTGCTTAATGTCACCTGTGGCCACTCTGCCACCACCCTCGCACCGTGGGGTGGGAAGGATGGGTGAAGGAAGGGCTTGTCTACCCTTAAACAGGCACGAGTGCCACAAGGGGTTGGGGGTCTGCCTCCTCCTCCGGCAGAAGCTGCCCCAATGGGGAAGTGCAAAGCCCTCCTGGCTCCCTAGGGACCCATGCTCGTGATGGGCAGGGGCTGGCGCTAACAATAGCATGTCAGGAAGCTGCCTTGGGACAGTGCTTCCTCTGCAGCCATGCAGCTCCCTGTGCTCCCGAGCTGCTTTGCTCTGCTCCCAAGCTGGTTTGCTTGGCAGAGAACTTGGCGCTACGTTTCTGAGTGCTCTGGGTCTGCTTTCAGCTCCTGCACCAGTCCCAGGCAGATGTGCCCCAGGTTTAGGATACCCACTAAGAGCACATGGCTGCGCTTGCTGCAGTCCCTGCATGGTGGTTTTGCTTTCAGAATCCTGTGTTGTTTGGTTTCCGCTGGGATTGGGGTGGGGAGTGTGGAGCTGAGCATGACCCTTTGCAGCCTGGCTGCTGCTTTAGTTTTCCAGGCTGGATGTTGCAGAGGGGGACACACAGAAAAACTCACAGTTCCCCTTGCACCTTTCATGCGAAGCCTGATAGCAAGGTCACAGTCAAAGAAGGGGCTGTGGGTTGAATTTAGGGAGAAACAAGGTCCTCACCACACCTCCCTGCTGCTGGGATCAGGAGATGGGCAGAGTTCAGTGTTTGTCCCTCATGCCTGCAGGCCCAACAAGCCAAATTCCTCAGCGATGTGGACAATGAACTGGAAGAGCTGGCAGTCACCATTGCACAGGCCAAGAAGATGGTGGAGCTCATTAAGGTGACTCTGTGATAGCTTTACTCCGTTACCGTGGCTCTGCTGGGCTGGGGAGCAGAGGAAAAGGGGCTGTGAGCTTTTGGGGGTTCATGGGGCATAGAGGTGCTGCTCACCAGGGAGCAAGCATGCCATAAAACCCTGGTGACCCTGCAAAGATCCCCCAGGGTTCTTGTTTCTCATCTCTGCTTACTTCTCATGGCATCTCTGGTTGCTTTTGTTTGCAACCTGAGAGGAGGACTGGTCCATGCCAGGTCATCTGCTGGCCCTTGCAGCCTCTCTCCCCAGTTTCGTGGGGTTTTGGTCCCCTTTGGCCCATGTGCAAAGATGTCACTTCACTGCTTGAAGACACCAGATGTGGTGGAGCAGTAAGTGGCCATGTTCAGCCAGGTGCCTTGCTCTGAGCTCCTGGGGGAAAGGGGTTACAGGGTGTCAGGGGGACCCCACAAAGCAGAGGGCTGGGTGCTGGTCAGGGAACAGGGGCCCTCACCTGCAGGAAGTGACCCTGGTCACTGTCTCCCTGCATTTAGAGCACTGCCACAAAGGAGAAGGAAAAAGTTGAGAAGCTGTTTGCAGAAGCCTACGAGGCCCTGGCAACGCTCCAGAAGGAGGTTGCTGGTTTCATCGAGGATGGGGAGCGCTCCATGCTGGGAGAGGCTGAGGCCAATCTCCACTGGAAGGAGGAGAGACGAGCCAAGCTGGCCCAGTGCAAGCAAAACCTGGAGAACGTCCCCAGTACTGACACCATCTACTTCCTGCAGGTGGGATGGGGCAAGGAGAAGGAGCTGCTAGTGTTGTCTTTAGAAGTTCTGTCCCGGTTTATGTGGAGCTGGGTGCCAGGAGCCCTAGGATGCAGTCTCACTCCTGCTGGCACAGTCCACAGTAGAGGCTACTCCCTACTCCTGAGGGGACCATGCAGCTAAGTCTCTCCTCCGCCTCCTTCCTGGCTGTGACTCAGGAGAAGGTGATGTGCTGCCCAGGATGGCTACTGATGTGTAAGGGGCAGAGAGCAAGAGGTTGGGGTGCCCTACTGCCCCTGCCTGTCATCCCTTCACCCTGACTGCCTAGCAAGAGGAGGTGCTGCTGAATGGGAGATGGGCATGGTCTAGGTCCAGATTTGAAAGGGAGCGAAGAGAAGGTGCCAGGAACGCGTGGCCGGGAAAGTGTTCTCCTCCCTTCCATGAGTCTGTCCTTGAGCCAAGTCCTGCAAGCTGCCAGTTCCCAAATCCTCTGGGGCAGGGTGGGGCTGTGGAACAAGACAACTTTGGATTGTTTGAAGCCTCCTCAAACTTTGTCTTTTTGGCTCAGGAATTTCAGGCCTTGAAAGTAGCCATGGAAGAAAATCTCTGCCCGGTTCCAAGCTTCCAGAAGGAGCTGAACTTCACCAAATGTACCAAAGCCGTGGGCACAGTGAAGGATGTGCTGTCTGCTGCCTGCAAAAACCAGTGGGACCTCTTGCAGGGGAAAGGAATTGATGGGCTCCCAGAGACAGAGACAGGTTTGTGTGGCACCCAGCCCCTCTGCCTGGAGGTCACTCTGGCACCCTCCACCCTCCCCATGCGGGTGGGAGATGCCTGCAGGCTGGAGGGCTCTGGCAGGCGCTGGCCTCTCTCCCGGCTGCTGTGGCACGGTTGTGCTGCACGTTGCACAATCCCTGTCTGAGCTTATGCCTCGGCCTTGAGCTGTTATGATTTTTTCCACAGAGACCAGAGCCTGGAGAGGCAACAAACAGCCTGGGAGTTAGGCAGGGCCCTGTGGGAGGGAGCAAGTGGCCAATGTGGCCTCTCACAAAAGGGGACTCTTTCTTCCAAGGACAGATGATCCTCTTCATAGAGCAGGCTGTGGTCTCTCAAACCTGCCAGGGTGAGGAAGCCACAGAGGCAGCTTCCTCCCACACCCTCATTTTGCCTGAGCTCTCTCCCCTCTTTCATTTTTTGGATGCTTGTGGGAATTGTAGTCAGGTTCTTGTCTCCCCCCTTGTCCATCTCCTTTGGGTGGCAAAGGTGGCATCTGCCCTCTCTCATGTCCGAGCTGGCAGGGATGTGCAGGGGGCACTGGGGATGCTGGCTGGGGCTCAGGAGCTGCAGCAGCTGGGTACCAGCAGGGTGTCAGGCGGTGGGCGATGATGCCCAGTAGCACCCACAGTTGTGGTTTCTTTGCTGATGACAAACCCTTCTGTCTCTGCAGTGCTGTCCAAGTCCCCATCTGCAGACAAATCAAACAACCCTGCCTGCCTGGAGAACCGTGATTACTTCCTGAAATGTAAGCCAGGGGCTCTTGCTTTGGCAGTTGTTGCTAGGGTCCATTTCTCCCTTCCTCTTTCCCCCCGGCCCGCTCCTTCCCGCATGCCCAGCTGGTGCTGGTCCCCAGCCTGGGAGCCCATGGCTGGCAGGAGCACTGCCGCCACCAGAGGAAATATTGCTCAGCTAGTGAGGAAGCCTCCTTGCTTTCCTGACAACAATCACAGTCTGTTTAGGTGATAGTTTTTTCCCTTCTCCGTGGTTCTGCCAGACCAGCTGCCAGGAGGGCTGCAGGCGTACTGTGTAGTTTCTGCTGCCTTCCAGCCCTTGGTGACTTGGTTCCTCCATTAAATCAGATCCCAGTTTGAGCATCTGCCTTGTTTGCTGCAGAGCACTGACGTGGTGAGAGGCAGCAGCAGCAAGCAGAGGGACAATTCAGTGGCTGACCAGATACAGTGGGGCAGAAAAGGCTAAGGCTAGAGGGTGCAGGGCTGGGTTTGGGCTCCAAAACCCCACACATCTCCCCACAGCCTTACAGGGGATGTGAGGTCACCCACTGAGATGTCTATAGAGGATAAGATTGGCCCCAGCAGCACTGGTGCACCCCACGGGAGCCAAAGTTGCAATGCAATCAGCAGCAGTGCATCTCCAGGGCTGTTCCTGCTGGGCATCCTATCTGTCAATTGGTGCTTCTCATGTGGCCCTGTGTGCTGGAGGTGCCACTGCTCCTGTGGGAGCTGTGAGGCAACAAGAACTGGCCACAGCAGCAGTTGCTTTGTATCCATAATCATAGAATTAAATCATAGAATTGTTAGGGCTGAAAGGGACCTCAAGGATCATCCAGTTCCAACTCCCTGCCATGGGCAGGGACACCTCACACTAGATCAGGTTGCTCAGAGCCACATCCAGCCTAGCCTTAAAGGCCTCCACTACCTCCCTGGGTAACTTGTTCCAGTGTCTCACTACCCTCATGGTGAAGAACTTCTTCCTAACATCCAGTCTAAATCTACCTACTTCTAGTTTTGCTCCATATGATGTGCTTGGCTGTTCTCCTATCTTCTTGGAGTCCTTCCCTGCTATTTTTGTCTGTGGTTGCCTGAAACCTGCTTTTATGTGGATTGGTTCTCTTACCACTCTGCAGGTGGATTCTCTGTTATCATGATTAAGCTTATTGAGTAGTTCCTCTGCTCTCTCCTCTGCCTGATTATTTGCATCTATCCTTATTTTGGGAGTAGCAGCTATTCCAGCCCCATATCCTCATCAGCTGAAACTGGCTGTGGGATAGCCAAGAGGACAGAGTCATGGTGGAAGGCAGAAAGAATTGTTCTAATTGCTGAAAGCTGGAGGAGAAGATCAGAGTGGGGAGGCTGGCATCTCTTCTCCCAAGTAACAAGTGATAGGGCAAGAGGAAATGGCCTCAAGTTGCACCAGGGGAGGTTTATGTTGGACATTGGGAAAAATGTCTTCCCTAAAAGGGTTGTCAAGTCCTGAAACAGGCTGCCCAGGGCAGTGGTGGAGTCACTATCCCTGGAGGGATTGTAAAGCTGTGTAGGTGTGGTGCTGTTGGATGTGGTTTAGTGGTGCACTTGTCAGTGCCGGGTTGATGATCTTAAAGGTCTTTTCCAACCTCAATGATTCTATGATCTCCTCCTGTTTCCCTCCTCATCCTCACGTCTCTCTCTTGCCTCACACAGTTGCCTTCATCATTGACCTGGACAGTGACACAGCTGACCAGTTCATCCAGCTGTTTGGCACCAAAGGGGCCAAGCGGGTGCTGTGCCCCATCCCCTACCCGAAGAGCCCAACCAGGTTCATCAACTGTGAGCAGGTGCTGGGGGTGAACCTCATGAACCGGGGCAACTACTACTGGGAGGTGGAGCTCATTGACGGTTGGGTCAGCATCGGCATCATCGCGGAGGACTTTGACCCCTGGGAGCCCTACAACCGTGGGCGCCTGGGGCGGAACGATAAGTCCTGCTGCCTGCAGTGGAATGGGCAGAACTACGTGGCCTGGTTTGGTGGCTTCGAGTCTGTCATCCAGCAGCCCTTTTTCCATACAATCGGGGTCTTCCTGGAGTATTCCGAGAAGGCCCTAACCTTCTACGGAGTCAAGGACTCCAAGATGACCTGTCTGAAGCAGCTCAAGGTCTCCCCTTTTGCCAAGGGTCAGTTTGACCCGTTCCAGAACAAGATCAACCACCAGTTTGCCTCTCTTTTCTTGTACAAGCTGAAACCTGCCTTCTTCCTGGAGAGCGTCGATGCTCACCTGCAGATTGGGCCGCTGAAGAAGGATTGTGTCTCGATGCTAAAGCGTAGGTAACCACCCTGAGAGCAGGAGCACAGGCAGGCTCGGAAGAGTCCCTCCTGCAATCTGTTGTCACCTTCCAGCCTCTCTTCGGTAGTGTTGTAGTCCTCTGTGGCAGCTCTCCCTCCTTGCTCTGTGCTGTTGGTGACCCAAGGGTGGATGAAGCTGTCTGGCGGGCAGAGCTGTGGGCTGGGAGCCAGGAGGCAGCTGGATCCAAGTGCCAGCTCTGCTGCTGGGCTGCTGAAAGAGCTTGGGCGAGTCTCTGTGCTGCTTCCTGCCCCTCAGTTTCCCTTTCTGGACATCAGGGACTGTGCTACAGCCTTTCTTGGTAAAGTGCACTGCTCAGGAGAAGTGCCATGTAGATCTGAAGCTGTGTCTTGGCCAGCTGCCGGGCTACTCGCTCCCTTGCCTTCATGTCTGCTCACACTGCCCTGGTGACTTGCACAGAACCTCTGCCTTGTGCCTTATCTCAGCCTTTGTGTCACAGCTGTTTTTTTTAAGTGCTGCCTCATCGATACCTTCTGCATACATCTTCACAAAGTGCCTTCGAAGCAGCAAGCCCCCAAAGCACATGTAGTCACTTTCCCTGGTGCCCCATCACTCTGTGTGCCTTTGTGTGGGTGATGAGGGTGCTCTGGGGTGGGTGGAGTGCAGAGGAGCCTGGCTGGGCACAGAGGTGGTGCTGCAGTGACACAGTACCTCTCCTTGCAGGGCTGACCACGCATTAGCGCTGCAAACGTGAAACAAGGACCTTTGCCCTCCCTGATGCTGCTGCCGGTGGGTATTTGTGGCCAGGCTGTTTGGGAAAAGTCATCATCCTGCCTGTGTTGGAGCACCATGGCCATGGTATTGTTCTCCATTACAGCTGGGAAAGGGGAGAAACCTGCCAAGAAGCAGCAGGACCATTCCTGCCCTGAGGTGGCAAAGTGAGCAGCACGAAACACTTTTGAGGATGTACTTTTAGTAAACACATTCCTGGGGAAATGCTTACTGAAGCTTTCCAGCCAAATTTCCCCTGCTGTGTTTCGATGACTCTACTCTTTTAGGGGAATTTTAGTATTGTTTAACTCCCAACTCTTGAAATACCTTGGGCACACTCGAGCTGTAGATGTACCCCTTAGCTTAGAGAGGTGTTTTTTGTAAGTGATAAACAGATGCTGTGAGTATGTGCCAGAGGCAAGTGGTCTGTTTTAGGGGCAGTTAAGAGCACATCAATAAAACTGTGCAGCATCAGCCAGGCAGTCAATGACCCTTTAGACTCTGCCAAGAAATAGGTGTGGTGCTGAGGGATGTGGTTTAGTGGTGGGTTAACAGTTAGACTGGATNATATATATATATATTCCCTAAAGGATAAGCTGGAAATGAGAGTGGTACATTCAAGGGGAGCCAAGGGAAAAAGTGAACGGGAATCTAAACGGCAGTCACAAAGTTGAGAGGTTTAAAGCTAAAGCCACGTTTACACAAACACTGAGGCTCAGAGGTCCTCTACTGTAACCCCTCTGTCAGTGCTGCCAAAAGGTGCCGCTACTCAGCACCGGCCACTGCTGTGGGCTCTTGAAGAGCCCAAATGCAGCTGCCCCCTCCCCAGGGTAGGGCTGATGAGTCGGTGTGGGAGGAGGGCCGCTGGTATGTGTCTGCAAATCTCTTCTCCTCCTCCTCCTCTGCATGTGGCAACTCCTAAAATACTGCAGGCAGTGGGAAAAGGAGAGGTAGGGCTTGAAATCTTGGGATGAAATCTTGGCCTTTCCCAGCTAGCAGGAATGCTGCCCGGACTTCTGTCCAGATGGGAATTCACTCCCTGTGTCCTGAGCTCCTACCTCAAAACTGCTTTGTTTGGCTCTTGCCAGTCGCCCTCCTGCAGGGCTCAGCCCTTGCAGGCGATGTCAGCGGTGACACAGTGCAGGCAGCGCTGCTGTTTTGCTGATGCTGCTAGCAGAAAGCCCTGAGAAGATCAGAGAAGCAGAGTTGTACAACAGCCCCGGCACGGTCACGTCCCGAGAGGACGAGGAAGGTAACCTCGATCCCTGCTGTATGTCAGCAGGAAGAGGTCTCAGATGCTGGCTCTCATCTCGGCGCTAAATCTCATTTATTCAGGCACAACTGCCCCCACTCACAGCCAGGAGTTCTGCCAGAGTAAATACAGCAGCTCCGGGCCTCTGCCCCTTTCATTCCACTGTAGGCGGATTGATTGCTCCATCTCTCCCTTCTCCACGTTGCCCAATGCACAGACACAAGTCTCTGAACTCCCTCGGGGTTTGGGATGGTTCAGAGGGATCCCACATCTCTCCTTTTCCATCCTGTAACCACACAGGAGCAACGCAGGAGGGCACGAGAGAGAGCTTTGCTTCTGCTTGTGCCTCTGCTTTTGCTTAATTCCCCTCTGCCCCGGGAGCTGGGGTTGCAGGCATGCATCTTTACGATGGGATTTGAGGGCTCCCATATGTGCAATGCAGCTGGGAATTGCTATCCAACCCTCTCCTTCCTGCTGCTTGCTCCTGGTTGGAAGCACTCTAAATCCTCATCATTTAGAGCATCAAGCAAACGCCGACTGGCTGCAATATCCCCTCGGGGCGTTGAGCCAGAGTTTGCTGTGTGTTGCCAATAATTTGGGGCGTAAACTGAAACGAGGAGGCGATGTGCACTACTCCAGCTCTGGCTTGCTGATTCTGCTGCAAAAGCAGGGCTAAATGTGGGGTGTGAGGAGCTTCGATGGACAGGCAGCGACTTAAACAGCCTTCCTCTGTTCCCTTGAGTGAGTTCTGCTGTCACAGAGTGTTCCTCTTTTTAATTAAGATTTTTAAAATGTAGTTACTGTAGAGTATTTTGTGGTGTGTAGGGGGAAAAAAAAACCCAACCACAACCAACCCTGTAACAGAATAATATGTTAGAGACTGTGATTTGCCATTAAATTCTACACACAGGCATCACTGTGGGTTGTCTTTCCTTTAAATACCAAACTGTTAGAGCTGTCCCATTAGCTCCTGTTTATTTTTCTGTCCCCCGTACATCTGGCATGAAACAACACAGATTTTTCTTTTCCAAGCCTGTCTAAGGGAACTGTGCCAAATACACTTTTTTTTTCATTTTTTTTTTCTTTTTGTTTTTTTTTCTTTTTTATTGCTCGACTGCAAAAAGGAACGGAAGAGCCCTAAAATCCAACAACAATATTGTTAGTCCTGGGCAATCCAAAACAAGGAATTGTCTCAGTTTTCTTTTCTGCTGCTGTCCTCACCTTGGAAATAACAAAGATTAAGAGATTAGGCACTTTTTCCTTAGTGCTTTCAATTTTTTTTTAGAGTGTAAGCTTGTAAAGTTTCTATGTGGTGAGGAGGTCAGGGGCTTCCCAGCACCTTTTAAAAATGAAGGCTGAATTTCTTAACACCAAATGTTCATGGGATCACAGGATGTCAGAGGTTAGAAGGGACCCAAAGAGATGGAGTTCACCCGCCATGCCAGAGCAGGACCATAATCTAGCTCAGGTCACAGAGGAACACATCCAGATGGGCCTTGAAAGTCTCCAGAGAAGGAGACTCCACAACCTCTCCTGGGCAGCCTGTTCCAGTGGTCTGTGACCCTTACAGTAAAGAAGTTCCCCCTTGTGTTGAGCTGGAACCTCCTGTGCTACAGCTTACATCCACTGCTCCTTGTCCTATCCCAGGGAGCAAGTGAGCAGAGCCTGTCCTCCCCTCCTGACCCCCAGCCCTCACATAGTTATAAACATTGATTAAATCCCCTCTCAGTCTTCTCCAGACTGAACAGCCCCAGGTCCCTCAGCTTCTCTTCATCAGGCAGTGCCTCAGTTCCTTAATCATCCTCATAGCCCTGTGCTGGACCTTCTCCAGCAGATTCCTGTCCCTCTTAAACTGGGGAGCACAAAACTGAAGGCAGTACTCAAGATGAGGTCTCACCAGGGCAGAGTAGAGGGGGAGGAGAACCTCCCTTGATCTGCAGGACACACTCTTCCTAATACACCCCAGGATCCCATTGACCCTCTTGGCTACAAGGGCACATTGCTGTCCCATGGATAACTTGGTATCTGCCAGGACCTCCCAGGTCTCTCTGCACAGGGCTGCTCTCCAGCAGACCACCTCCCAACCTGTACTGGTGTAGTGTGGCTGGAGCTAGGCAAAACCAACTTTTTTTTTTTTTGGATGAGCATTAGTTCATGCAAGGTGGCAGTGCTTCAGCTGGACCCTTCCATGGATGTCTTCTACTGACTTAAATAGGAGAGGAATCAGGACTGTTTGTCAGAACAATTTCTTAAAAGGGAAACTTACAGCTTATTGAAAAAGCGGATATGAAAAGCACAAACTTGCTCTGTTCTTGCCAAGAACTGTACAGATTATGTCACTGCATTTATTTAAATCTGCTTTCCATTATGTAGTTTTTCTATTTTTCCCCACCCCATCTGGTTCTCAGGCACTCAGACAGGGGCTGGCCTGCAAACCCAGCAGGGAAAAGGTCAAATCCATATTAAAAAAATAATAAATAAAAAAAAGAGAGAATTTAGGGTCATGTATTCTCTTTATATGTATTTGTGTATTATTGACACACAGTTGTCAGTTATTGATGTTAGAAGCCTTTCAAAGCAGTGAAATGGTTTTGCAGGGTTCCTATTTTTAAAGCAATGATGCAGTCATCTTTTTTTTTAATTTCTTTTTTTAAGAGTTCCTCCTGCTTCTGCAAATCAAGGCAGGAATCTAAACCCTGACTGCAAGTCCTGCAAACACCACAGGTATTTTCCTGCCCCCGGGTACCCGAGAGACATGATCAGAGTGAGGGGACTGAGTGCTCCCTCGGTTGTTTGTAGCTGGGTGGGAAGGTTGATCTGCTCAAAGGCTCTGCAGAGGGCTCCGGCCAGGCTGGATCAATGGCTCAAGGTCAGTTGTATGAGGTTTAACAAGGTCAGGTGCTGCACTGGGGTCGCAACAATCCCATGCAATGCTCCAGGCTTGGGGCAGAGTCCCTGGAAATTGCTTAGCAGAAATGGTGCTGGCTGACAGCTGGCTGAACATGAGCCAGCAGTGTGCCCAGGTGGCCAAGGCGGCCAACTGCATCTTGGCTTGGTTCGGAAATAGCGTGGCCAGAAAGAGGAGGGATTGCCCTCGGTACTCAGCGCTGATGAGACTGCACCTCTAATGCTGGGTTCAGCTTTGGGCCCCTCTCTACGAGAACGACTTTGAGGTGCTGGAGCGTGTCCAGAGAAGAATGAAGCTGGTGAAGGATCTGGTGGGCAAGTCCTGTGAAGAGCCGATGAGGGACCTGCGATTGTTTAGTCCGGACGAGCCTGCCGAGAAGGGGCAGGGAGTGTCATGGCCGCCGGTGTGCGGTCCACGGACCACAACTCCCAGCATGCACCGCAGGTCCCAGGGGCGTCTTAACCGGCGGTCACGTGTCCGAAGACTACAACTCCCAGTATGCCCCACGAGGCCCGTTCTGCCATGACTGCAAGGGCTCGTTTCTTGCGCAGGCGTAGACGCATCTCGTCGCTGTGAGGACGAGGAGGCGGCGGCGGCCGCAGCTATGGCGCTGAACAGGAATCACTCCGAGGGTGGCGGCGTCATCGTTAACAACAGCGAGAAGTGAGTTATCATCCCCTTCATCCTTCAGCAGACACCGGGGGTTAGCGGGGGGCTGCCTTACCCCCCCAGCCCAGCACTTCCCAATCAGTGGGAGACGTCGCGTAGGGAGGGCTCTGGGGTGCCGTGAGGCCTGGGAGGGGGCAATAGGTGGTGGTTTAACCCTCTCATCACTGGGCCTGGCCCTAACTCATATCCTTATGGGGCTGTACGCATCCTCCTGCCTTTGGGTCTCTCCTGGGCCTTAGCTTTTGGCTTCTGCTGCCATCTGCATCCTGCCTGCCCCCTCCATCGCCAGCTCCTGGCTGTCACCGCTGTCCCCAGCCTCTCCCCCGCGTGCTCAGTGAGGGTTGGCAGAGCTCAGCCTCCAGCCAGGTGATGCCGGCCTGGACCCAGATCTTCCCTTTCTTTCACCGCCCGGCTGCTGCTGCACCTGCAGCGTGTTCATGAGCTGCCAGCTTGCCAAGTGCCTGCCCGGTTTGGTTTGCTGGGTTCCTTGCCCACACACCCCCCTCCGTGTGTTCGGGAAGGAGCAACAGTGTTGGGAAAAGGTGCTGGGATATAACCATGGAAACGGAAAGCCTGCACAGAGCTGCCTCTGTCTGCACCCTCTGTGTCTGCCAACACACTTCAGGTCTGACGTGGTAGTCACCTGCTTCTGAGACAAAGGAGTGGTTCATTCTTCAGGGCTTCTTTCCATGAGGCCAGTTCAACATTGGTATAGGAATTCTGTGACTGGCTTCCATTTGGGATGTGACCTTTCTTGGAAGAATTTAGTAAGATCAACTTTGAGGCTTAAATTTGTGTTCACTGAAACAAACAACTAGTGTTGACTGTTGCCAGTTGTCAGCTTGGCTTGGATTAGGACTTACGTCTCAGAAGCAGCCCAGGCTGCTTGTGGTGGTTGATTTAGCTGCAGTCTGAACAGTGCTGCTGGTTCCAGTGCCCTTCAGGAGCATTTGCTGGAGGGACAGGTACCTGCTGGCAGAAGGGAAAGG
>WBNM01016503.1:0-40384 GCA_013399055.1 Ramphastos sulfuratus | reverse complement strand
GAGTGAGGGGACTGAGTGCTCCCTCGGTTGTTTGTAGCTGGGTGGGAAGGTTGATCTGCTCAAAGGCTCTGCAGAGGGCTCCGGCCAGGCTGGATCAATGGCTCAAGGTCAGTTGTATGAGGTTTAACAAGGTCAGGTGCTGCACTGGGGTCGCAACAATCCCATGCAATGCTCCAGGCTTGGGGCAGAGTCCCTGGAAATTGCTTAGCAGAAATGGTGCTGGCTGACAGCTGGCTGAACATGAGCCAGCAGTGTGCCCAGGTGGCCAAGGCGGCCAACTGCATCTTGGCTTGGTTCGGAAATAGCGTGGCCAGAAAGAGGAGGGATTGCCCTCGGTACTCAGCGCTGATGAGACTGCACCTCTAATGCTGGGTTCAGCTTTGGGCCCCTCTCTACGAGAACGACTTTGAGGTGCTGGAGCGTGTCCAGAGAAGAATGAAGCTGGTGAAGGATCTGGTGGGCAAGTCCTGTGAAGAGCCGATGAGGGACCTGCGATTGTTTAGTCCGGACGAGCCTGCCGAGAAGGGGCAGGGAGTGTCATGGCCGCCGGTGTGCGGTCCACGGACCACAACTCCCAGCATGCACCGCAGGTCCCAGGGGCGTCTTAACCGGCGGTCCGAAGACTACAACTCCCAGTATGCCCCACGAGGCCCGTTCTGCCATGACTGCAAGGGCTCGTTTCTTGCGCAGGCGTAGACGCATCTCGTCGCTGTGAGGACGAGGAGGCGGCGGCGGCCGCAGCTATGGCGCTGAACAGGAATCACTCCGAGGGTGGCGGCGTCATCGTTAACAACAGCGAGAAGTGAGTTATCATCCCCTTCATCCTTCAGCAGACACCGGGGGTTAGCGGGGGGCTGCCTTACCCCCCCAGCCCAGCACTTCCCAATCAGTGGGAGACGTCGCGTAGGGAGGGCTCTGGGGTGCCGTGAGGCCTGGGAGGGGGCAATAGGTGGTGGTTTAACCCTCTCATCACTGGGCCTGGCCCTAACTCATATCCTTATGGGGCTGTACGCATCCTCCTGCCTTTGGGTCTCTCCTGGGCCTTAGCTTTTGGCTTCTGCTGCCATCTGCATCCTGCCTGCCCCCTCCATCGCCAGCTCCTGGCTGTCACCGCTGTCCCCAGCCTCTCCCCCGGGTGCTCAGTGAGGGTTGGCAGAGCTCAGCCTCCAGCCAGGTGATGCCGGCCTGGACCCAGATCTTCCCTTTCTTTCACCGCCCGGCTGCTGCTGCACCTGCAGCGTGTTCATGAGCTGCCAGCTTGCCAAGTGCCTGCCCGGTTTGGTTTGCTGGGTTCCTTGCCCACACACCCCCCTCCGTGTGTTCGGGAAGGAGCAACAGTGTTGGGAAAAGGTGCTGGGATATAACCATGGAAACGGAAAGCCTGCACAGAGCTGCCTCTGTCTGCACCCTCTGTGTCTGCCAACACACTTCAGGTCTGACGTGGTAGTCACCTGCTTCTGAGACAAAGGAGTGGTTCATTCTTCAGGGCTTCTTTCCATGAGGCCAGTTCAACATTGGTATAGGAATTCTGTGACTGGCTTCCATTTGGGATGTGACCTTTCTTGGAAGAATTTAGTAAGATCAACTTTGAGGCTTAAATTTGTGTTCACTGAAACAAACAACTAGTGTTGACTGTTGCCAGTTGTCAGCTTGGCTTGGATTAGGACTTACGTCTCAGAAGCAGCCCAGGCTGCTTGTGGTGGTTGATTTAGCTGCAGTCTGAACAGTGCTGCTGGTTCCAGTGCCCTTCAGGAGCATTTGCTGGAGGGACAGGTACCTGCTGGCAGAAGGGAAAGGCGAGCAACTGAGAATGGTAACATAGAATCATAGAATAGTAAGGTTGGAAGGGACCTCAAGGATCATTTAGTTCCAACCCCCTGCCATAGGCAGGGCCACCTCCCACTAGTACAGGTCACTCAAGGCCTCACCCAACCTGGCCTTGAACACCTCCAGGGAGGGAGCAGCCACAACCTCCCTGGGCAACCTGTGCCAGTGTCTCATCACCCTCACTGTAAAGAACTTCCTCCTAACATCCAGTCTAAATCTCCCCTCTGCCAGTTCAAACCCGTTGCCTCTTGTCCTGTCATTACAAGACCTTGTCAATAGTCCCTCCCCAGCCTTCCTGTAGCCCCCTTCAGATACTGGAAGGCTACTCTAAGGTCTCCTGGAAGCCTTCTCTTCTCCAGGCTGAAGAGCACCAACTCTTGGAGCCTGTTCTCATAGGAGAGCTGCTGCAGTCCTCTGAATATCTTTGTGGCCCTCCTCTGGACCCACTCCAACACTTCAATGTCCCTCCTGTGCTTGGGGCTCCAGAACTGTACACAGCTGCCAAAGATAACAGTGGAGGAAGTTTCTCCAGCTTTAGGGATTAGAGTCCCTAATGTGGATGCTGTTATAATACAAGTTACCTGCTGTATCCATACAAGGGGATTGCATGCAATCAGGTCAGTTTCTAATTGAGAGTTCAGGAGTCAGCACAGACAACACAGGGTAAGGAAGTCTGGTGGCAAGAAAGGGGAGTTCCTCTTGGTCACATTTTTGTGACACAGACGCTTAAGCTGCGGTTAGACCTTTGACAGCCGTGTTGCGTAAGCCAGCCTGAGCAGCTCCTGCTTCAGCAGCCCTTCCTCTGTTGTGTTGCTCGTGGTGAACCAAATTAGGGAACCAATTCAGCAGAAATGCAACACAGAAAAAAAAATTAAATATTGATGTGTCTCGAGGTCTTGATCAGTTCAAGTGACTGAATTGCCTGGCTACACAGGCAGCAGTAGCTGTGCCAGCACATTGAGGAGGGAGCACAAGGCTGGGAACATGCAGCCAATTCTACTTAAGGTGGTCTACTGCCAACAAAAAAAACCAAAACCCATGCAAAGCCAGAGCGATTCTGTCTGCTGAGCACTGGCCTGAGGGTAAAGGTAGTTTTGGTAGGTCAGTGAAGCTGCATGCACGTTGCCCTTCTGCCTTGAGCTGTAACCCTGTCACACTTCATCTCTTTTCTCACCTTGCTTGCAGTGTTTTGATGACTTATGATCACGTAGAATTTACCTTCAGTGACATGGAGCCCATGCCTGATGCCTTCAAAGGGACCAAGAAAGGGAGTGTTTTCTTGACTCCCTACCGAGTGAGTAGTAAAAAGCTTTATCTTGTGTAAGGAGGTAGAGGCTCCTTGTTGTTCTGTGTTTAAATGCTCTCGATGCATGCAAGTCAGGATAATCTATGACCCCTTGCAGTATGGCTCTTCCTCTCCCTCTGGGGAGCACTATGAATTCATTGCATAGCTTATCTGTTTGTCAAAAGACAATAAATCTGATTAGTTCTTATACAGGGAGCTGGTTAGTCCATCAGGCATCTTCCAAGACTGGGAATTTGCAGTGATCTGGAAATGCTGAATGTAACAGCACAGCTCCTAAATCATAGCTCTGTGCTGCAGTGAGTTCTCTGGAGGCTGGGAGGGGTAATTATCTGAGCAAGGGTAGTCTATGCCTGGAAGGCTTTATTGCCTGAAGGCTTCAGATGTACCTGTATGGCTGTTCTGTGTTCTTTTGGCTCACAGGACTGATGAGGAGTTTCAGGTGTGGGAGGGTGTTTTAGTCCATCAAAAGGCTCTTGGGATATTAAAGCAGGGCTGTGTTTCCTGTTTGTTTTAAACACCCTTTGCTGTGTTGTTTTCCTTGCAGGTTATCTTTGTGTCGAAGGGGAAGGATGCTCTGCAGTCTTTCATGATGCCCTTTTATCTGTTGAAAGATTGTGAGATTAAGCAGCCTGTCTTTGGGGCAAACTATATCAAGGGTACAGTGAAAGCAGAGGCAGGAGGTATGTATAGTACAGGTACATGCTCTCTGTCTTAGTCCAGCTACACAGTTCATTGCAAAGTAAGTATCCAGAGTAACCCATTTGGTGCTGCTCAAATGGGTTTTTACAGTGCTGCTAGAATGTGTTTCTTTGAAACTAGCAGCTAAAAATACTCACTTTACCTGCTGCTTGTACACATGCCATGAACAGATCTGTTCTGCACCTGCTCTCCTGCCTGCCCTCTGTGCTAAATACAGAGTTCAGTTGGCCAGGTGATCTCAGAGAGCAAGCACCAGAGTCAGCAAAAGCAAGGATGTCTTTTTGCTTTGGTTGGGCTTACCTGTGAATTCACCATCCAGGCTCTCCCATACCAAAGCCTCATGATCCTTTCTGGAGCTGTCTGGGTTTTCAGGTGCAGGTCCCCAGAGCAATGCTCCCCACCTCTCACACAAGCTATTGCTCTGGTGGACCTTAGCAGTGAAAATGACACTTGGGAAGAAACAAACTGTCTTGAAACTAGGGAATCTTCAAGTGGTGGTTTCATATTAGGTGAGAAGGCTGCAGTAGATGTTTCCAAGAATAATGTTTTTAATCACTGTTCTGTGCTTCCCTTTTTACCAAAGGCAAGTAGTTCAGTAAACCCTTACACCTCCAGCAAACCCTTTCACCTCCAGCTCAAATGGGACTCTTAGTTGTGACATTGCAGTCACAGCGCAGTGCTGAGGAGACTTCAGTTTGTAATCCTGAAACCAGCACTGTGGCTTCTGTATGGCAGCAAAGTGGGACCCTCCAGCAATAATGACAAACTGTCAGCTGTGTGAAAGGCAAATGACTTTAGCTGAATCTTTGTGATTTTTCCCCAGAGGCCATCTCTTTTAATGAGGATGTTGCTTTAACAGCCATGGGAGTCTGGTTCAGCTCAAAAGGCTCTTTAATCTCTGTGTGCCTGTTTGAGCAGTGCCACAGTGCCTGCTTTGATGCATTGTTGGGGCTCTGGGCTGTGCCTGCTTTTCAGTCTGTAATGAGATGTCACTATTTTTTTTTTTTTTAATTTATTATTATTATCCTGACTTGAAATATCTCCCACGGACTCTAATGGCTTTGTGCAGACCATGTTTTTCATTAAGCTCTTTGCTTGATGGGGCACTCAGACTCCCAAACTAATTTCTAGCTGACAGTTAGGTGTAGCTGCAAAAGGCTTTTTTAGCCAACAGGATTAACCAAATCCATGTCTTCTGCACTAATCTTATACACAGCTAGAGCAAATCCAGGGCTTCTGAGCTTGCTCTGTCACCACCTGATGTGGTAACAGGCACAAGTTTAGAAAGCTTTTGAATGTCTCCCTATTGATGTTTCTTCTTCAGGTGTCTCCTGACCTGAAAATACCCCAACGTGAGTTTTTCTGATGCTAGGGTGACTCTGCCACTTCATCTCCATTTTTTTTTTTTCCCCAGGCATTTTGGGATAAGCTCTTTAAAGAACTACATACAGGGCATCTGTAGATAAAGCAAGGAAGCTGAAGAGCACTTGGCTTCTCCTTGGCAAGGAAATGGCTTCTCCTTGTGTCTGAGTTCTCTCTTTCTTCCCTGCAGGTGGCTGGGAAGGATCTGCCACGTTCAAGCTGACCTTTTCAGCTGGGGGTGCTATCGAGTTTGGGCAGCGTATGCTGCAGGTGGCATCACAAGGTAGGGCAGTCTGCCCGGGTCTGCTTTCAGGAGGCCTCACCTCTAGCTCCCAGCAAGGGCAGCTTTAGGTTGCAGCAGGTTGGATTCAAATCCATCTTGCACCTGGAACTTGCTGCTTTAAAGATGCTGTGTTGATTGGAGTTGCTGGGCTGTGTTTGCTGTAGGCTGGGTGGATTGATGAGATTACCTTTGCTTTTCCAGTCTCCAGAGGTGAAATTCCCAACGGAGCTTATGGCTACTCCTATATGCCAAATGGATCCTATGCTTTCGCACCACCTGCTGCTAATGGAGGCTATCCCTACCCACCACCTCCTCCTGGTAAGGCTGGGGACTGGGCATGGGCAGTTAGGGAGTGCTGGGTCCAGCAGGAAGAGATCTGGGGGTGTTGGTTGATAGCAGCTGAAGATGAGCCAGCAATGTGCCCAGATGGCCAAGGAAACCAACAGCATCCTGGCTCGTGCCAGCAATAGTGTGGCCAGCAGGTGTGGGCAAGTGGTTGTTCCCCTGTACTGGCCACAGGTGAGGCCCCACCTTAAATACTAGGTTCAGTTTTGGGCCTCTCACTCCAAACAGGATGTTGAGGGGCTGGAGTGTGTCCAGATAAGGGCAACCAAGCTGGTGAAGGATCTGGAGAACAGGGCTGGTGAGGAGCAGCTGAGGGAGCTGAGATTGTTTAGATTGGAGAAAAGGAGGTTCAGGGGAGATCTTCTGGTTCTCTACATCTCCCAGAAAGAAGGTTGGAGCCAAGTGAGGGTTAGTCTCTTCTCCCAGGTAACAAGTGATAGGACAAGAGGAAGTGGCCTCAGGTTGCTCCAGGGGAGGTTTAGACTGGACATGAGGAGAAACTTGTTCACTGAAAGGCTTCTCAAAGACTAAAACAGGCTGCCTGGGTAGGTGCTTGAATCCCCATCCCTTGATGTGATTAAAACCCATGGAGGTGTGGTCCTGAGAGACATGGATAGTGATTGAGCTTGATGATTTTGCAGACCTTTTCAAACTAAAATGATTCTATTTTCAAATAGGTAAAATGAGGGAGAAACACAAATTCTACCAAGTCTCTTAGGTTGGATCTGATGCCTTGTGAAACTTCAGTTTCTGAGCCTAGTTCTCTTTGCCCTCAGCTTGGTTTTGTCTCTGTGCTGTAACCCACCCAGAGGTGTTAAATCTTTTGTTGTTTTTTCTCTTTCTGACAGAGTTTTATCCTGGCCCTCCACCTGGGGACATGGGTTACATGCAGCTTCCACCCCCACCCTACCCAGGGCCCATGGAACCCCCTGTCAGTGGTCCAGACCTGCCCTCCACTCCTGCAGGTAAGGAGAATCTTCAGGTGAGTTAGCTCACAAGGGGCTTGTTACTCACAAAGCAGACATCATTTCTTGTCTGTTACCTCTCTGGGGGACCTCAGAGTCAACTTAGAAGCTCCACTTAGAAGGTAAAATCATTTAGCAGAGGGATTAGGGAGCTCCTCTAATCTCTGGGCCTTATGTATCCAGCTCAGTTGGAGGCCAGTGTGGTTCTCTCCAGGCTAGATGCCATCAGTGGGTATTTTACAGCTGGATTTATTCTTCTCATGACAGAAAAAATACTCTTGTTGGGATCATCTTGCTCTGATAGGTGACTGCAAAGAGATTGATGGAAAAATGTGTCCCTAGTCCATTTTAGTTAGCAAATGTGGCTCCCCCTTCCCCTGTTTAACCAGGCTGCTTTTACCTAAACATGTATGAGAGGAATAGATGATGGGAAGGAGCTGGGGAAATCCTGGTCTTAACTTTCACTCATTTGGGATTTATTGAAATGATTTTGTACATGGTCTTAAAAGGAGCTTTGGTTGGATCCAGCCATAGGTCTGTCACAGGTAAAGGGTATTTGTCAGGGTAAGGATTTAACTTCTCTCTTTGGTTTGAATAAAGAACTCATCCTCTCTGAACTATTACTTGGAAAGTGGCACTGATGCAGATGCCTCTACAAGAGTTTTGTATTCTGCAGAAAAAGAGGATCTTCATGAATTCCCATTTTTGAAGTGTGAAACCCCTGAGCTGCTATAAACTTGTCCTGATTTTTATTTTGTCTTGTGGATCATTTGACTGCCTTTTTAAGGAGTATTGTCTGTGTGCA
This sequence comes from Ramphastos sulfuratus, assembly GCA_013399055.1. NCBI lineage: Eukaryota > Metazoa > Chordata > Aves > Piciformes > Ramphastidae > Ramphastos > Ramphastos sulfuratus. Next base: position 32,792 of record WBNM01016503.1, on the reverse strand, counting down.
GGCAGAGCAGCTGTTAGTATTTATTAACTGGCTAACAGGCAAGTCCCAGGTGACTTTTCCAAAGGAAATCTTGGCCTGTTTCATGCTGGGCTTGCCAATCCTCTGGCAGCTAGGACAGACAATGCTCAATGTCCTGATTGTTGTAGCCACTTTGCAACTCAAGTAGTGCTTGATTAGTAACACTTGATGGCCAGGACTATGTAGAGTTCTTGGCAGGTTGTAGAAGTTCTCCAGAACTTCTGTAGAAGTCACCAAGCCTGTACCTTCTCTTCCTGTGACAGCCGAAGCGAAGGCTGCTGAAGCTGCTGCCAGTGCTTACTACAGCCCTGTCAACCCACACAATGTCTACATGCCCACGGTGAGTCCTGCCTCATTCCAGTCTTGCAGTGTGAGCCCAGCTGTGTGTTTGGCAGTTGTTCTTCTCAGTGACACAGCAAAGTTTTTGTCTGAATTTGTTTTGCTGGGTTTTTTTTTTGGCGGGGGGGGGGGTTGTGTTGCCTTTTGTTTTAATCATAAACTGAAATTCTTTTGCCGTCTTTTATTTCAGGACCAGCCACCCCCTCCTCCATATTTCCCACCAGAGGACAAGAAAAACCAATAAACAAACACAGAAGTCCTTCTCCAAAACTCATTGCTTCCTTCCCATTTTGGCAGAATCCTGGAGCACGGTCCATAGCACTGAGTAGAGCCTTCCCCCGAGGCAGTGTAGCTTTCAGGGACTCTAGTGGTAGATCTGTGCAGAGCAAGAGGAGAGATCTTAGCAGCCTGGGTCACCTGGCAGAGCTCTGAGGGTTTGCTGTGCTGCTGGGGTGTTTTCCCTCTCCCACTGCACAGCATTGCTGGAACTGGAGGGTCTCTTCATCTCTAATTACATCTCTGTCTTTGGAATACTTAAATTTGACCTCTTCAGAGTAAGCAACTGCTCCAAACTGACAATTAACATGCTCATAACCTGGAAACAGGGCTCTTGGAGGAGGGTAGGGGGTGACTTGGATTTAACTTAGTGTGCAGCCAAGAGCATCTCTGGGCACAGGAGTGTCTCTGGGTATTCCTCTCAACACAAAGGAGTACCTTCAAGTTTTCCCTCTGCTGCTGAGAAAGGGCTTCAGAGGGAAACTTTGGCACCTCAAAGGCAATGTGTATCAGTTACTTTTTCCACATCTCTATTAAGCTTTCTTGGGTTTGTTTTTGGTTGTTTTTTTTTTCAGCTACATCTTTCCTGACACTCTTTGTGAATAATCTGGTAGCCCTTCAGATTTCCCTGCTGACCAGCTCCCCTTAAGGAAACACACCTCTCTGTAGCATCTAATTAGTTACAGATGTTGATAGAAGGATCTGATTAGTTACAGGTCATATGAGAATGCTAATCAAAGAATTGTAAGGGTTGGAAGGGACCACAAGGATCATTTAGTTCTAATTCTCCATTGTCTTTCTTTTCCAGTTATAGATGTTGGCTTAAGGTCACTTTTGTCTCTTTTCCAGTTAGAGATGTGGGCTTGAGGTCACCAAGTCCTGCCTATTCCCTTTCTATAATGCACCTTTTTTTTTTCTCTGCTGTCACACAAGTTAAGACTTTTTGGCCAGTGAAGCATCTTAATGCTGTGATGTAACCAGTGAACTAATAGTTAATGGGGAGAAAACATAGCTGCTGTCCTTCTGCCCTGAAAGCTCTTGAGAGAGCATGCAGAAGGTAGGAACAAGCTGTTGGTACCACTGGGCTGCCTCTGTGAACGTTGTTGAGTGCTGTTGGTGTTCCTGGGTCAGCTGTGAATTTGCTTCCCAGTAACCTGAAGGAGGTTTTCCTGCCTGCACTGATTAATTGATCTCATTAGCAACGGCTCCAGCACGCAGAAGCTCTGCAGGGCCGAGCAGAATCCAGGCTGTAAAACTTGATGTTGTACAAAGCTTTGCACAAAAGGGACTTTGCTGACTTCTGAACAGCTCTGAGATCCAAAGTCCTTCCCAGCAAGTATGAGGAGGGATCGTGTGCTAGGGAACTGCTGAGACTTGCTGCATGCAGCCTGCTTGGAGAGAGAGAAAAATAAACCCACCTCCTCTTTTCTTTGTGTTTTGAGTCCAGCTGATTAATCCAACTGCTACTGTCTGTGCACTGACTTTTCTAGGATTGCTCCTGCAGTGATGTAAAGAAATGGTTATTTTAAAAAGATATATTTATTTTGGAAATGTTTGATTAATATATTCGTGTCAGATGACCTCTTGAATGCAGATTTGTTTTGCCAAGACTATGAAGTAAAGAGAAATCAGCTTGAAAAGTAGCAGTGTTCAGTGTTTGTGTATTTGTGGATGGGAGGAGGCAGGCATGGTGGTGATTTGGTAGATTTGGGTGGGGAGGGGGAGAATTAAACAGCAGAAGAGAATCACAGAATGTTAGGGGTTGAAGGAGCCTCCAGAGGTGGTAGAATCCAACCCCCTGCAGAGTCTGGTGGGGAGAAACTCCCAAACTACCACAAGGGGTTTAGGCAGGCTGCACAGGAATGTGTCCAGCTGGGTTTGGAAGATCTCCAGAGGAGGAGGCTCCACAGCCTCTCTGGGCAGCCTGCTCCAGGGTTTCTTGTGTTGAGATGGAATTTTCAGTGGTTGAGTTTGTGTCCATTGCCCCTTGTCCTGTCCCTGGGTACCACTGGAAAGAGGCTGGCTCCATCCTCCTGCCAACCACCCTTCAGATGTTTGTAGATACTGATAGGGTCCCTGCCTGGAAAAGAGGAGGCTCAGGGGTGACCTCATTGCTGTCTACAACTACCTGAAAGGAGGTTGTAGTCAGGTGGGGGTCAGGCAACCAGCAACAGAACAAGGGGACACAGTCTCAAGCTGTGCCAGGGGAGGTCTAGGCTGGATGTTGGGAGGAAGTTCTTCACAGAGTGATTGGCATTGGAATGGGCTGCCCAGGGAGGTGGTGGAGTCACCATCCCTGGAGATGTTCAAGAAAAGCCTGGATGGGGCACTTAGTGCCATGGTCTGGTTGATTGCCTAGGGCTGGGTGATAGGTTGGGCTGGATGAGCTTGGAGCTCTCTTCCAACCTGGCTGATTTTATGATTCTCAGCCTTCTCCAGACTAAACAGCCCCAAGTCTCTCAGCCTTTCCTGATCAGAGAGATGCTCCAGGCCCTTAGCCATCCTCCTAGCTCTCTGTTGAACTCTGCAGTAGTTCCCTGTCCCTCTTGAACTTGGGAGCCCAGAGCTGGGCACAATATTCCAGACGTGGTCTAGATAGGGATGAGTAGAGGGCGAGGAGAACCTCTCTTGACCATGCTCTTCTTAATGCACCCAGGTATACTCTTGACCTTCTTGGCCACCAGGGCAGGTTGCTGCCCCATGGAAAACTTATTATCAACCAGAACTCCAAGGTCATCTGTGCAGCTGCTCTCCAGCAGTTCAACTCCTAACCTGTCCTGGTGCAGGGGTTGTTCCTCCCCCAGGTACAGGACTCTACACTTACCCTTGCAGAACTTCATTATGTTCATCTTTGCCCAGCTCTCCAGCCTGTCCAGGTCTCACTGATGGGGTGGCAGCACAGCCTGATGGGGTGGCAACCCCTCCTTCCCAGCTGAGGGTCCACTCCACCTCTTCCTCTAGGTCCTTGATGAATATTGAACAAGGCTGGAGCCAGCACTGACCCCTGGGCAACACCACTGGCTACAGGTCTCCATCTGGACTCTGCACCATTCACCACAGCCCTCTGGGCTCTGTTGCACAGCCAGTTCTCCATCCAGCCCCTTTTCTAAGCTGTGCTTCCTGAGCTTTCCCACCAGGATGTTATGGGAGACAGCATCAAAAGCCTTTCTGAAGACAACATCCACTGCTCTCCCTGTGTCCACCCATTCAGTCCCACCACTGTAGAAGGCTATCAGATTAGTCAAACATGACTTGCCTTTGGTAAAACCACTTGGATTTTGTTCTCAGCTGTTCATTGATGACATTAGTTGCTTGGCTTTATGGTCCTGCTCTGGCAGGGGAGTTGGACTTGATCTGTCCAGGGAGGTGGTGGAGTCCCCATCCCTGGAGGTGTTTAACAGGAGGCTGGATGAGGCACTTAGTGCCATGGGTTAGTTAATTAGAAGGGTTAGGTGATAGCTTGGACTCGATGATCTCAGAAATCTTTTCCAACCTGGTTGGTTCTGTGATTCTGTGATTTATGGAGGTCCCTTCCAACCCCTAACACCCTGTGATCTGTGACATCCTTCTGGCTGCCTTTGTGATGTGGAGAGTAAGGTGTTAAAATCTTCTGATAAACACCCATTTTGCAATTCCTGTTGTAAACTGTGAGGCAACTTAGCCCATGTGTTACCCAGAGGGCTTTTGCAGACCTCCTCCTAAGGGTTGCAACCTGTAGCTAGAAGGAGTTGAAGGATGCAGCATAGTTGTTGCTTCTAAAATGGGGAGGGGAGGGGAGAGAAGGGGAGGAATAAGCTTCCACGTGGGATCTGCTCCTGTGGCTGTTGAGGTGGGGTTGGACTAGATGGTCTCCAGAGGTCCTTTCCAACCCCTGCCATTCTGTGTGATTCTGTGAGTCCCTTCTCTCTGCACTGCCACATGTCAAATGAGTTACTCAAATGCTGCTCTGCAGGTAACAGCCAAACCTTGCTTGGCCTCATTCCTCTTACAGGTTGCCACCAGCTGCCTTAATTCTCTTGAACACCCTGATGAGCTGTGGACATCTTCCAGACTCCTCTCTCCTACATGTCTTTTGACTCTCATGTCCTCCCACTTGGCTGGTTTATTGCATGTTAAGTCACTTGGGATTATTTTCTGTAGCAAGAGGAGGGAAAGCATTAAGAGATAAAAAATTTACAGCCCAGTAGGAACCTAATAAATCCTGGTTTGTGAATTAAATTGCTTCAGTCTGAGGTTTTCCCCAATCACATCAGCCCAACTGTGAGGTGCTGCAGAAGCCTCTCTGTAGTCTGCTCTGTTTTAAAACACCTCCCTCGCAGTCACCCTCTGCTCCCAGACAAATTCTCCTAGAAAACACAAATTGCACCGTTTCCAGGTCTCATGCCCAGCAGCACACACTGCAGCTGTCCTGCTGACCACCACGACAAACATGAGGCTTCTTTTACCTCTTTCCTCAATTAAGTCTGCTTGAGAGAAGAAATCTGCTCTGAGGAGGACTTGGCTCCGTGGTTCAAGCTGAGTGTCTCTTCCCCTGGTGGGTGAGTGGTGAGATCTGCAGAGAAGCCATGGGGTTTGCTGCCTGGAAAAAGGAAAATATGCTGAGAGGGTGAGTCAGGATGGAAGAAATGATACAGCCCTTTCCCCAGCATGAGTGTGAGTGAGCTAAATGAGCAGCTTTTGAGCTGTGAGCTTTTGGCAGTGGTTTGTTGGTGAATGTCCCCATTCCCCCAGGCTAGAGCTTGGGGTGATCTATGGGGGTGGTAAGAAGAGGCAAGTCAAAATAAAGAGCATTCTTTAACTTGGCTGTAAGATAACATGAGGGTTCTTTAATGTGAATCAGAGAATCACAGAATCAATCAGGGTTGGAAAGGACCACAAGGATCATATAGTTCCAACCCCCCTGCCATGGACACACTAGATCAGGCTGACCAGAGTCTCATCCAGCCTGGCCTTAAACACCTCCAGGGATGAGGCTTCCACCACCTCCCTGGGCGACCCCTTCCAGGGTCTCACCACCCTCATGGTGAAGAACTTCTTCCTAACATCCAGTCTGAATCTACCCATTTCTAGCTTTGTTCCATTCCCCCCACTCCTATCACTACCTGACAGCCTCAAAAGTCCTTCCCCAGGTTGCTTAGGAGGGTGGTTGAGGCCCCATCCCTGAAGATATTCAAGGTGAGGCTTGATGTCCCTGCTGACTGCAGGGGGTTAGGCTATATGGTCTTTAGAAGTCTCTTCTAACCCAAACCATTCTATGATTCTACTCTATAAATGTTTTATTTATGATGGTCTTCTCAGCCTGCTCTTTGGAGCACTCCAATGAGAATTGTAGCAGGTTTTGGGGATGCTGAAGTTGTGGGGCCATCAAGCAGGGCAAGTCACACAGCAAGGCTCAGCCAGATGTTGAGTGAAGCACCAAGGTTCGGGGAGGGTGCAGGTTTTGACCAGAGAGATGCTTGTGAGAATCCCTGCCCCACTCCTTAGAACCTGGAAACCCAGATTTAGCTTCAATAGCCCTCATTGCCATCTCCCTGATGGGAACTGGGAGCTGTGCTCTCTTCTGGAATGGGCTCAGCAAGAGTGGAAGGGTCAGCTGGTCCTGCTGCCCAGATAGGACACTTTAAATATTCAAAGCAGGAAAGTGCAATTGAAAGTCTGCTTCTGCTCTGAGAGTGGGGTTGGGAGCAGGGCAGGAGAAAATGTGGTGCATTAATACATCTCCAGAGCTGGTCCCTGCTGGAATGATTAACCAGCTCTGCAGCAGCTGTCATGTGAAAGCTAAAGTGGAACCATTAAACTCCAATATCTGGATGGTGTATTAGTGAAGACACAGAGTGGGCACAGGGAGCAGTTAGTGCTGGATCCAATTAGTCTTCTGGCACAGGCAGATTTTCTCTCACCAGGTACAGTTCTGTGTCCTTGACATGACCCAGGCTGAGTTCAGAAGTCAGCACTGCCCCTTGTGCCCACTTCCCTGTTGGCATCTGTGGCTGCTCCCCTCCTTCACAAGCAGTGTGGTGTAACTAGAGAGCTCTGAAGTGCTTTGAGAGCTGGTGCAAAAACCTGTTCCTGCAGGACCTGCAGGTACAGCTCACAGGTTTGCTACTCTGCCCTGAAATCTTGCTTCACTCCAAGGGGTGCTGGGGGGAAAGATCTTTGAGGGATGGGGCATGTCTGTTCCTGCTTGGGGCTGTCTCCACCCAAAGGAGGAGATGAAGCTCTCCTCCTCAGCCACACCATTCTGCCTTTTTTTTTTCCCCTACTTTTACCAGGAGTTTACCTTGAACACTCCTGCTTCATGCAGCCTATTGCCAAAAAAACCCAAACAAACAAAAAAACCCCAAACCCAAAACAAAAACAAAACCCCAACCAAATCAAACAAACAAACCCAAACAAAAATCAAACCAAACAAACAAACAAACAAAAAAACCCCCAAAACCCAAACAAAACCACCTAAACCACAAATCATTATTTAACCTGAATTCATTTACAGCTGGAGGGGATGCAGTGAGTGGTTGTAGGGACTGTGGTCATAGGGATGGTTAAACCAGCCTGGCCAGAGCCTTCCTGCACCATGCGTCTGTTTTCTTTTGGGGACCACGAGGACTTTCCACCACTCTCCAAGCAGTAGGTGGTCAAATTGCATCTCTACCACCACGATGTATGAGCTGTGTACTGCAGTGCCAGCTCCCTCCCCTTAAGCACTGCAGGGGGGGCATGGAGCGGAGTTTGGAGCCAGCTGTGATCAAGAGGTGGTTTCAAGTTGAAAGCTGTCAAATGTAGGGAGGGGTTTGTGGGTTAGTGTGAAACGCTGTGGGGGCACAGGTGCAGACCTTTATCTCGGGCAAGAGTTTTCTTTGCAGCCATACTCAGCTACCTGCTCTCCTGCATGAGTCAGCTCGGAGGAGCCTGAGCTGCAAACCTGAATTTCAGCACCCTCCTGGCTCGAGGCTCTCACACTGTGCTGCGAGAGAAGCCACAGCAGTATGCGAAGAGACTCAGGTAGTGGCCAGCAGGGACTTAGAGCTGCCGGCAAGAGCTGCTGGGTGTCCCACTCCAGGGAGCAGACCAGGATCCATCTCTGCTGTGCCCTCCCAGCTGCCTGCCATTTCCTAGCATCTCTGGATACTGGAGCAAAAGGTACCAGCTTGGATTCCATCTGTGAGCTGGGCTCAGCAAATCTCTTCTTTCTAAATCTTTCCTTCCCTTTGCTCAAATTCGGTGCCTCCTCCTCCTCCACACTCCCCCCCACCCCCACTCAGTGTACTTTGCTCCATGAGGGCTGGGCTCTGTCTGGGGCACAGTCATTCTCCCCAAGGCAGGAATCGGCTGCAGGAGTCTTCCCTGCTTTGGCACGTTTTGGCACGTTTATCTGGGATCTGAGGCTGGGTCAGCCCTGCAGCCTCCTCCTGTCATCCAGCTGCGCAGCCCCGTGGGCTTGGTGGGCTCCAAGGGGGGCTCTGACACACGTGTGGGGAGAAGTGGCAGTGGAAAAGCCAGCGAGGGGCTGCTTAGATGCTGGAGCTGGTCAATAATTTGGTGGGTTCACTCCAGGATAGGCACAAAAAAAAAAAAAAAGCTTGATATGTGCTGTGGGGCAAGGCACTGGGTGTCAGCATCAGGTTCTGCCACTTTCACAAGTGCCTACCCTGGTCCCTCTGCTCACACATGTGCTGCAGATCCTGTTGCTTTGAGTTTGCTGCCCCATACCAGCAGATGAAGTGACCTTGATGTTGGCCACTGGCCTGGCCCCACGGTGAGAGGAAAATAAATCCAGTGGCTGACACTGAATTCATCTCACTGGGAGAGAGAGAGGAGGGTGAAATATTTGCTGCGCACACATAGCACATGGCAGTGGTGTTGTAAATGGTTTAAAGCTGTTACAGGGTGCCCCAAGTCAAATTAATGGCATCCAGGTCAATATGGGAAGTCTGTCACCTCCAAAAGGACAAGCAGGGCTGCTCCTGGGGGGTTTGTGCTCTCCCCCCAGCCCTGTTCTGCTGTGCAGGCAGCCAGCCGCAGTGTTTGAGCCAGGATGGTGCCCAGGCAGGTCAGCCCTGAGCTCTGAGTGCCGGGGGCATGGCAAGGAAGTGGGATCAGGGTGGACAGGATGTGATGTGCTTTCTCTTTTGAAACCTACCCATCTCCCTGGGGTGTTGGAGCAGCTCTAAGCAGAGCTTGGCATCTCAGCAGCGTTTCTGGAGGGGCCAGGGCTGGCTGGTAAAGCCCTCCTGGGTGACCAGGGTGCTGACTCCTCATGGCCAGAGTCAGCCTTGCACATTCCCTCCATGGTGCCCTCAGGTCCAAACTCAAGGTCTTGCACGACCATCTGGCCCTGCTTGGGTGGCTGGAGGTGCCCTTAGCTCCTCCCAAAAGGATGGAATCTGCCTTGACCATCTTTCTGAGATGATCCAGCTGGGATGGGGGTGCTCCGTGTGTGTCCCACATCATTCCCTTCATTTTTTTGTGCACCCAAAGCTCTTGGGAGAGCCTGGGGGAGGGAAGATTGTGGGATCAGGACAGGAATAACTGACAGGTCCCATGCTAGACAAGGAAGGCACTGACTGACACCCCTCTAGAGCATGAAACCGCTGGTGCCAGAGCACACAGCAGCTGGAGGTCCCTGCGGGGGTGCCCCAGCTGGGCATGTCCCCAGCCTCATTTTGAAACCAGCTTCCTGCCTTCTGTGCTGTGTCCCTGGTGGCCTTGCCAAACCCCGGCAGGCACAGCAGGGTTTTGCAGAGTCACTGACAGCCGTGCTTAAAAGGAGAAGTGAGGGAGGGACATGTTGAAATCAATTTTTTGACTATTTGCCCATTTCCAGCCAAGAGATTGAGGTAAGGCTGAGGGTAGGCTGCAGCTCCGCGACCATCAGCAGGAGGTAAGGAGATCAACCACTGGTGGTGCTTGTGGGGGGTCCTTTCACACCAGCTCTTTCCTAGAGGGAAGCTGGCACCCTTTAAAGGGGGTGGTAATGCTTCTTTCAGCAGTGTCCTTCACCCTGAGTACCAGTGAGTGGACTGTAACCCCCCTCCAGGAGCAGTTTTCTTTTCTGGATGAGTTGTTCACTCCATGTCATGGTGTGAGCCCCTGGCGAGTTACTCTGGGGGACAGAGAGCTGATGTGAGGGCTGGGGGATGCTTTGGGGAATGCTGATCCACTCCCTTTGGAAAACAAAGTCCTTTTACTGGTCCTGATGTCTGGGGTGTTTGGCGAGGTCCTGGCCGGTTGCTTGCAGGTTTGGGGTGTGGAGTTTGAGGAGAGTGTCTCTAAGAATCAGAAATCTGTGCTAGCTCTGGAGCTTGCTTTCAGGGCTTTGTAGCTAGACAGGGAGGCATTCGAGGTGCAGAGGTGATGACAGATGTGAGCTCAGGGATTTTTGTCACTGGTGTTTTTCTGGAGTAGGTGGCTGCTGGTAAAATCCCAGGAGGGAAAAGGCTGTTTGCTGTTATTGAAGCAGGGNCCTTTCACAGCCTCTAATATAATTTTCTCTATTAAAATATTCCAATTAGCTCAAACCAGCACACCCAGTAATGTTCTCTTGGCACCCACAGAGGCTCAAACCCGTGTGAGTCCTGCAGAGATCTTCCATTAGGACCACACAGGTCTCTGATGGGGGGTGGGTGGGTGCTGCCCACCCTGCTGGGCTGTGCCCGAGGGTGTCCAGTTGGGGATTTACAAACCAGCCCCAAGCAAGGCAGTGCCCATCTGGGGAACCTTCAGGGGAAGTGCTGTTTAACAGACACCCTGAAGCTCCACACTGAAGCTGAACTTTTCCTCTCCAAAATCTGCCAAAGCCTAGCCACCAGCTCCTGGCTGGACAGTAATTGCCTGCTGCTGAACAAGATTTCTGCTTGCAGTGGGTTTTATTTCTTCAGGGCAGGGGAGGTAGATCTGAGGACTGACTAAACTCTTACCAGTTGTTCTCCCTGTGTTGGTTGAGGCAAGAGAGTTTTCTTTGACACCTGTTATTGTGTTTGCAAAAAGCAGCAGAAGGTGTGAGGAGCTTAGGGATGCTGTGTCTGTGTCCTGCCTTTATCTCTGTGGTTGCTCTTAACCAGGGCAGACTTTGCTTTTGCAACCAGAGCTAAAAGCAAAGCCAACAGCAGCCACCTTTCAAATGCCATTGAGCACTTTGCATCCCCACCTCCCACTGACAGCATTTGTCAGTGGAGTTTGGTGCTGATGTCCCAGATCGATAAACAGCATTTGTCTGTGTCAGGGGAGAGGGATGCAGGACAGAAATCAGCCCTTCTATCCTGGTCCTCTCCCTCAGCAGGGGAGGAAATGCTTTTAAACTCCTTGCCCAAGGTGAATCAAATGCTAGGCTGGTTAGAGCCAAGGTTGGGGCTGGGCAAGTATCTCTGAGCATCTCTGCCAGCAAAGGGGGTGGGCACCTTCGCTGGGCACGAGGTGATGAGGTGGCTCCACTACCAAACTGGGGAGAGCAGAGGAAGTGGTGCTGAAGCTCAGTTCCTCCTGGTGTCAGGGGGCAGTTACCAAAGAGCCCTCCTGATCTGGGAGAGAGCAGAAGTGTAAGGAGAAGCATTTTTCAGACCTCGGGGGATGATGCTCAACCTCAAGCTGCCCCAGGTAGAGGTTTAGGTTGGACATGAGGAACAATTTCTCCCCCAGAAGGATTGTCAAGCCCTGGAACAGGCGATGTAGGGCAGTGGTGGAGTCCCCATCCCTTGGAGGGGTTTCAAAGCCGTGGAGATATGATGCCAAGGGACATGGTTTAGTGGTGACCTGGCAGTGCTGGGTTAACAGTTGGGTTTGATGATCTTCAAGGTCATTCCCAACCTAAACAATTCTGTGATGGCTGTGAGAGGAGGGATGGAATTGAGGTTTTTGGTGTCTCATTGTCTCTCTGGATACAGACACTCCCTGCCCCTGGCAGCTCACTGTGTGTGCACTGTGCAGCCCCTCATGGCTCCAGTCCCATGCTGGCTGAGCTGGACAAAGCAGACCTTACCTCTACACTGCTGTGCTGCCACCACCAACAACCCTTTTCCCATCTCCTGCTCCCTCACTTCGGGGAGTCCCTGCTCTTACAGGCTTTCAGGGCAAAGAGAAGCTGTGCCTCTGCTAAAGCAGCCAAGCCATTGCAGCCTGCCTTAATTAAAGGTTTAGATGATTGCAAGGTTGAAAGTGGCCTCCTCCCTGTCTCTTCACAGGGCTGCTGCTGCCAGCTGCTCTTGACAATCCTGACTCAAGCCAATGTGTTGCAGGGTACCTCCAATGTCATCTCTTCATAGAATCATTAAGGTTGGAAAAGATCTCTAAGATCATCAAGTCCAATCATCACCCCAACACCACCATGCCCACTAAACCATGTCCTAAAGTGCCATGTCTACACATCTTTTGAACCCCTCCAGGGATGGCGACTCCAGCACCTCCCTGAGCAGCCTGCTCTTATGCAGTTCCTCATGCAGCAATTAAAGTGGACAAATTTCCCAGTGCCGTTTCCATGGTTGTCATTTCCTGTTTGGATTCAGTGGGAATTCCCGACAAGGCTGCAGAGCAACCTTGAACCTGAGGTGGAGCCTCTGCCCCCAGCCCTGCAGCATCTCCGTTTCAGCTCCCAGGAGTGTCTGGCGGACAGAAAGAGGAAGGCTGGGAAGGCAAAAATTCCCCTCAGTGGAGAGTGCAGCATCAGCTCTGCTTCCCAGGGCTTCGGCATCACCTCCTCTGCTCTCCTCAGATTGGGAGTGGAGCCACCTCATCACCTCGTGCATCCCCTTTGCTGGCAGAGATGCTCACAGGTACTTGCCCTGCTCCTCAGCAGTGACCTGCAAGCCCCGAGTACAGGCTGACGTCCTTCTCTGGGCTGTGGGTCCATCTGCTGAGCAGCAACAGCCCCTACATGTCCCAGGATGCTCTTAGCTCCTCCTGTTAGACATCCAGGAGCACTCCAGCTCTTCCCATGGCCATCTCCTGTGGTGCCTCATGTTGCTCATCCTCACCTTCCCCCCACAAGTTTGCTACCGTCACAGGCTTTCGGATAGGGATCTCCTCCGAGGATGCTGCTGGGACAAGGACTTCCCTGCGGGCTGCGCTCAGATAAAGCCTCTGCAGAGCGAGCACCGACACTAAAGCTCCATTTTTTTTTTAAGCTCCGTTCCCTGCTGCTTTTACCCTCAGCACCCAGCTCTGCCTGGACAGCTCGTTGGGGATCTTTTCCCAGCGGGTCCTTTCCCAGGGCTGCCCCCAGCCTGTGCGCTGACTGCAGCAGTTCTCAGCCCAGCCTTGTCCAGCACACCCAGGACTTTCCGCCCTGCAGCTTTTGCGCCCGGTTGCAAATCCTTCTAGCCCCCAGGGCTGAAGATGACTTCTGCTCTCTGCGGGGTCCCTGTCTGCACTCTCAGAGCTCAGATCTTCCATGTTGCCCCCAGCCATCCTCCCCTCCCTTTCCCTGCTAGGTTTTGCTTCCCTAAGAAGGACGTAGAACTGTTGGAGCGAGTCCAGAGGAGCTCACAGAGATGATCTAAGGCCTGGAGCACCTCTGCTATGAGGACAGACTGAGGGAGCTGAGGTTGTTCAGCCTGGAGAAGAGAAGACTCTGGGGGGACCTTACAGCTGCCTTCCAATACCTGAAGGGATCCTGCAGGAAGGCTGCAGAGGAACTTTTCATAACGATTTCTAGTGACAGGACAAGGGGGAATGGTTTTAAGCTGAGGCAGAGTAGGTTTAGACTGGATATTAGGAAGAAGCTCTTCAGTATGAGGGTGGTCAGACTCTGGAACAGGCTGCCCAGGGAGGCTGTGGTTGCCTCCTCCCTGGTGCTGTTCAAGGCTAGGATGGATGAAGTCTTGAGCAACCAAGTCTAGTTGAGAGGTGTCCCTGTTCATGGCAGGGAGGTTGGAGTAGATGATCTCTAAGATCCCTTCCAACCTCAGCCATTCTATGGTTCTCAAGACTTCCTGCCCGTTTGCTCTCAATGCCTTGCTCACAGACAACACCACAGCCTGGATGTGACACCTTCCTTTCACCCTCATCCTATCTGTGTCCCGGACGCCCATCTGCAAGGGGCTGCCAGTGCAGGAGGGAATGGTGGGAAACAGAAGTGGGGTGCCTGTGTCCCCCTGCTGCTCTGGAAGGAGGCCCTGCGTGCGCTTCCGCTCGCTGCCATGGCCAGGGGCAGATAAGGGCTGTGGTTTCCTCTGAGCATGCGGCGAGGCGCAGACGGCAGCGGCACACAGAGCTGCTGCCCTGCCCCGCACCCAGCCCGCCCTCGCCATGCATGCTGCCCGGGAGACCCCCGCCAGGACCCTCCCTGGGGATGAGAGCCCTGAGGTAGGTGGTCTTGACCCTGTGGGGCTGGGGAACATGTTTGGGGCTGGAGAGTGTGTTTGGGGTGTGATGGCCCCAGAAATGGGGTTGGGTGACTGCACCCAGAGGAGCCCAGGGTGCAGAGCTGGGTGCTGAGGCTGTGAAGGGAACTGAGAGGAAAGGGACCGAGTTCATGTCCCAGCTGGGATGGTTTCCAAGGGTGAGCAAGGAGTGCGAGGTGGGGTGTGGGGGTACCATACCCACCCAAACGTGCACCAGGGGCTGTGTATGGCATCAGCTACAGCTCTGTGCTGGCACTGAGGGTCCCCTTTTAGTTTGGCTACAGCTGCCCAGTGCCTCCCAGTGCCTCTGGAATCTGCTCTGCCAGCAATTGGCCAACCTAACCCAGCCCAAGTGACTTCCTTTGCAGTGGTGTCACTGCCTCTGCCCCTATGGAGATGGAACGTGCAGGTCTGCAGGCTGGGAGCTTGTGCACAGGATCCCCTGTGCAACCCTTCTGGTGGTGTCCTCTCATCCAGGGATTTGTCCTCTCTCTGTCACCATCTCCACAGCCAGCCTGGCATCCCGCCCTGACGACACTGCCACAGCTACTGGGGTGTTGGAGGGGGATGCTGGTGGTCGTATTTGGAGCTGGATTTAAGCACTGCTCCTGGATTTGGGCTGGGCTCTTGGCGTGGGGATTAGCAACAGTAAACACATCCTGGTGGCTCAGCCCAGCTTTAGCTTAACCAGTCCCGTGCACAGATGGGCGAGCAGGAGGGTGGAAGAGTTGAATTCAGTCCAGATGGCCAGGGGATTATGCCAGCCTCAGATTTGCCACAAGCAAATGTTAATGTTCCAGCTTGGGGGTGTTTGGTTTTTTTTCTCTGTCAGGGGGCTCCTGAGGTCATTTTGTAGCCTGGGCTGACCCACAGGTAGGGCTTGTCTGTCTGGCCAGCCCCGCTTGAGAGGGGTGACCTGTGTGGACCCCTTGACACAGAAGAGGCCGCATTAATCTCAAACATTTCCATTCTGTTTCTCAGTGTTGTCCCCCTTGTAATTCAGCAGCTCTAGGAGCTGTGATGGATGGCACAGGGGCACTGATCCCTCTCCCTCCAGCTGTGTTACCTGGCTCAGGGTGGTGGCAAACTCACTGTCACCCAGCCTCACCCCACAGCAGAAGTCAGTTGCTCAGCACAGTGGTGGCCAGATCCACCCCATGGTTAGAGAAGCAGGTGCAGGACAGGCTCAGCCTCAGCAGCAGGGTGAGGACAGGCTGAAAGATGGCATCTGTCAGGGCAAAGGATGTTTTTTGCCCCAGAGGTTGTTTGATCCTCAGCTGGACCCACATGGACCTGAGATGAGGGAGAGGTGACATTTGAGGCAGGGGCTGACAGGGTGGTGTGGGCAGCAGGACCCCCCCACCCCAGCCAGCACCAGGGCTGAGGACCACCAGAGCCGTGTTGTGCCTTAGCATTTTAATTTCATTGCCTTTTGGGAAGCAAAGGCTGTTGTAGGTCATCCTTCAGGTGGGGAATGGGCCTTCAGCTCAGCAACAAGCAATGCACTGCTGCAGCAGTGCTTGTTTTGCTTTCTGGCAAGGGACCTCATCACCAGTCCCAATGGTTTTTTGGTGCCTCTCTGCCTACAGCTGCCTTCCCCCCACCTGCAGCTCCTTGCTACACTTTGGCCACCTGCCCTCTCCTGTGGCTGGTTTGCTCTCCAGGCTAGTCCTGCTAGGCCTGGCTAGGCCAGCAAGCAGCTCTGCTGGCAGGCAACTGACTTTTAAAGCCTCCTATGGGTCACCCTAAATTGCTGTTGGCCTCCTCTCTGTCCCCTCTTCATTAAATGGGGCTTGGAGGCAATGCTCTTATGATGTCCTGCTGGTCAGTGATGGAGGAAGTGGTCTGTGAGCCACAGGACATCTGTGGGGTGTCATAGCATCCTTTGGGGGCATCCCACCCTGATGGGTTGCTGGTAATGCCACCCTGTGCTGCCTGGCCTGCCCAGCTGAGGTTTCCTCCTAAAACCACCTTCTAGCAGGAGGCCTGATGGGAAACCTTTCTGCTTCTCTTCTTTCTCTAGATGGATCTGTCCCACCGGTTCAGCAAGACAGAGGTATGAGCATGGCCCCACCACAGCCTCCCTTGGTGGCACTGGAGGGTGACAGAAGTCCTGAGGCCTGGGGACACAGCTCAGCTTCTGAAGATGCTCCCTGGGGACAGGCAGTGGTGGCCAGGCAGGGTTGAATGTTGGGTAGGGGTGTGACAGAGACTAGTGAGGAGCTTGGGAAGCTGGGGGAGGGATCAGCCTGTTGACCCTGGGGAATGCATGGAGCAAGTCATTGCTGGCCTGACCCCACATGGGGTGTCCATGGTCCCCCTGCAGCTGGCCCTGCTCTATGAGGAGATCCTCTACACCATCCTGCACCGCCTGGGCAAGCCTGAGCACCACCACGTCGCAGACCCCCAGGAGCTCTACGCCTACGTGCAAAAGGTGAGTCTCTACCTTACTCATGGGGGGCTCCAAAACCTGTCCCCTGGTGTGTCCATCCTCCCAGCTAAAGGGCTAGTGAGAAGCACTCAGAAGGAGTTTAGTGAGCACCTTCAAAGATGAAGCAGAAGGGCAGGGGCACAGCTCCTGGTTGGAAATATCAGCCTTAGGGAGAAATGTTTCCCTTAGGCTTGGGATGGTGGGAAGGAGACTCTCCCTGGAGAGCTTTCAGCTGGCCCCAGCCCTTCTGCTGGCCTCTTTGCTCCTCTCCTCTCCTCTTGAGCTGCAGCTGGCTCCCGGAGAGCAGAGGAAGGCCCCTGGCTGCTCTCCAGCCATGTTCATAGGGCAGCAGCATTTATTTGCCTTGGTATCTACACAGGCTTTTGGCATGGATGCAGAGGAGCACAGAGTCATCATGCAACAAGTCAAGGAACTGGAGGTATGCAGTGGGATGGTGTCTCCCCAGTATGCTGCAGCACAGTGGGGTGGTGCTGGGGGGAGGGCTGTGGTATCTCCTGGACCCCCTGGTTGTGCTTTGGGGCACCTCAGGCTGTGAGCCATTTGCTGGCCTGAGCAGTGGCTGATGGTGTGAAGCTGCTTGAGTCCCATCCTTCCTCAGAGGACCTGTGACACCTTCCCCCCATGATAATCATTCTTCCAGAGCCCAATTTTCTGCCTGAAAGCAACAGTGAAGGAAGCCAAAGGGATTTTGGGCAAAGATGTCAGTGGTAAGTGGGGACAGGAGGGTGACACATGGGGGAAGGGACAGCTGCTGCTGCCGACAGGGACTTGCAGGCCTCTCCCCTCACAGGGTTCAGCGACCCTTACTGCCTGCTGGGCATCGACACCAAGAGCCAGGAATCAGCCCTCAAGAAGCGGATGAAGGCTGTGGTCAAAGATCTCATCCCTGAAGACCAGATCCACCGCACACAAGTCAGAAGCCAGACCCTCAGCCCTGTGTGGGACGAGACATTTATCCTGTAATCTGCCACCCCTTGGAACTGCTCTTGGGAGGGGGTGGTGGGCTGTGTGTCTGGAGGGGGTGCCCAGGGCTCTCAGGGATGGATGGGGAGGTTTGTAACTCCAACTAGGTGATGGGGCTCTGCTGGGTGATGCCGCTGGGGGCTTGCCAGGTTTCTCATCTGCTCCATGTGGCAGGTGAAAAAACCAAAAATGTGGCAAAAATGCTTCCCTCGGGGCTCTCCCACCACTTCCCCAGGCTGTGTGGGGTGGTCTGGGGTCTCCTCAAAGAAGGAGCTGCCTGACTGCAGTTCCCAGCTGCCCTGCCTGCTCACTGCCCATCCCTCGGGATGCTACTCCAGTAACAGCATCCCACTGGTACCTTGCAGAGAGTTTGAAGACATGGAGACAGCCAGCTTCCACCTGGATATGTGGTGAGCAGTAGCAGCATTCCCCAACCAGCGACCCCAACCCACAGCCCTGCGCAGGGTCCTGTGTCCTGCGAGGCTCCCTGGGGTGGTTCTTCAACCTGCACCTGTTAAAAAAGCCCCAGAAGGCAGCTGGGGACCCCTCCCCCCGCCCCTTTTGCTGGAGTAGGGCAGGATGCATCCAGCGTGAGCAGAGAGATCCCAGGCTGGCTTTGCCCAGGCAGGGCTAGTCCTGAGCCCTCATTATGTTTAGGAGCCACATGCTTGCCTCCCGCTGCTTTTGGGCTGGCCTCGGCCCCAGCGCTTTCCCCTGCACCCTCCCTTCTCTCCGCTGTCACTACCAGTCCATGAACCAGTTTGGTCCTTGCCCCCACTGTGGGTTTCTGTGCCCACTCTCACAGGGACTCGGACACAGTGGAGTCGGTGCGGCACAAGCTGGGGGAGCTGACAGATCTCCACGGTCTCAAACGGTTGGTGCTGCTGTGGCTGCTGAGGAAGGAGGCATTGGGAAAGACTGATTTGCCTGCTGGGGTTTAAAAATTGCCTTTGGAAGGAGAGAGGGTGGCAGCTCTGTGCCGTCCTCCCTTGTTCTGACCACGGCTGGGGGGCTGCAGGAGACCTTTCCACCCTCTCCTTCCTTGATGTCTTCCAGGATCTTTAAAGACGCTCGCAAAGACAAAGGGCAGGACGATTTCCTGGGCAACGTGGTCCTTCGCCTGAAGGTGAGCTCCACGGTGCCTCCTCTTCTCCGAACAACTCCCCGGGTGCTGGTCAAACCCCCCAGGATCTGGGCAGGATGCCAGCCCCACAGCAACACGAGCTCGCCCAGGGTCCCAGCTCGGAGCCACAGACTGATGCCAGGTCCCTCAGTTCGGTGGCGGTGCCCCAGCAACTCCAACAACCACTCAGTGATGAGAAATAATTTCTTCTAATCCAACGCCAGAGTTCCCCAGCACAGCATCTTCCTGCCCTGTTAGTGTTGTGGGACCTGATCCCTGAGCAGGACCCTTCCCCTGGGTCCCTTCAGCCTTGCCTGTGTGCACGCAGGACCTGCACTGCTGGGATGATCGCTGGTACCAGCTGGAGCCACGGACAGAGACCTACCCCAACCGAGGACAGTGTCACCTGCAGTTCCTGCTGACTCACAAGAAGGTGAGAGAAGATGGGTGAGGAGGTCTTTTTCCATTGCCTTGGCTGTCTGTCCCCTGAGGCCCATCTTGGCATCACAGATCCCTGGCCCAGAACCAGAGATGCCAGCACCAGGTTTTGGGTGTGCTGGAAACCAATTCAACCCTCCCCTGATCTCCATACCAGCATGGAGGTCTTGGTGCTGGTGCACCTGCACTCCTTGGCTCACCTTCAGACAGGACTCTCTGACCCAGTGTGTTTTGGGTTCCTGTTCCCCCACACTCTGACTGCACCCCTGCGTGTCCAGGCAGTTATGGATGTCACTTCTATGCCTTGTCACTTCAGAGGGCCACCACGAGCAGCCGCACACAGCCCAGCTACACTGTCCACCGCCACCTCCTGCAGCAGCTGGTGTCCTATGAGATCCTTCAGCACCAGGTACCAAGGGGCAGAACCAGCTCTCCAGCAGCTGGGCTGGCCTGAGGGCTTCCTTTGGAGTCCATCACACCTGACCTACTGCAGTGTGATGGGGAGGAGGGTCACGATGATGCCTGGCCATGCCTGGCATCCTTATGGGGCATCCACTCCTCTTGTGGTCCTGCAAACACTCTGTGAGGTCTCTGTCCCCATCCTGGCTCAGCCCAGCTTGCTCCAGGACACACCACCCTCCTTTTGCACCCTCCCAGGCTGGCAGCATCTCCTGGGATGGGGAGCTGAGCAGACATGCCAGCACTGTGCTGTACCTGCATGCCACGCAGAAGGATCTCTCTGACTTTCACCAGGTCATGGCGTGAGTACCCCCATGCCCAGGGAGCCATGATGCAGATCATAGTCTGGGGGATCATAGGCCTCAGTGCCTTCCTTGGGCCATGTGACTGCAGCCAGTCTCTCCCACGAGCTCAGCAGGGATGGAACTGGCCCCTGCCCCAAAAAGCACCAGGAGACCTGGGTCCTGCCCCTGCCATCCCAGCTATAACCATGAGATGGGGGAGCTTCAAGCCACCCCCTGGGTGCTGCCCAGCCTCCCAGGTTCAGCCCAGCCTCTCATCTTCCCCAGGCAGTGGCTGGCCTACAGCAAACTCTACCAGAGCCTTGAGTTCAACAGCAGCTGCCTGCTCCACCAGATCACCAGCATCGAGTACCAGTGGGCACAGGAGCGCCTGAGGCCAGAGCAGGTGAGCACCTCGTGGGGAGCAAGGAGCAAGCATGGCTTGGCTTGGAAGGGACCTTGAAGATCATCTAGTTCCAGCCCCTGCCAGACTGGAAAGGAACAGAAGCCACTGCCACGCCGTGGTCCTGCTGGCATCTCTGTTGGACATCTCTGAGCACAACGCCTGTTTGCTTCCTTCTCCCCAGAAAGCAGAGCTGGCTGAGTCCTTCCAGTCCTTGCTGACTTATGGGGTGTCCCTCATCCGGAGGTACCGAATCATTTTCCCCCTCTCTGTCCCAAGGTCCGTGGAGAGGCTCCAGTCCCTGCTCCGGTGAGTGCACCACCAGTGTCAGCTGCATGTGGGGTTGGATGGCTTGGCCACCACGAGGGACTCGAGCAAAAACCCACCAGAGCCCTTTGTTCCCCCTCCTAGGCTTCTGTGACCCTTGTCCTGCCCTGTGGGCTCCCCAGGGGAGGATGTTGTTGGGAGGGGAAGGTTTGTTTGAGTAGGGTCTCTGAGGTGGTTGTTTCTGAGGAGTCAGTGCTGGGTTTCACTCAGGGTTTCACTTTGCAGGGTCCTGGTGCAGATGTGCAAAATGAAAGCTTTCCACGAGCTGTGCACACCTGACCCTGACCTCACCCAGATGGTCTCCACAGCGCTGAAGGTAGCAGGACCATGGGTCTCAGCCTTCTCAGCCCCAGGGAGGTGGGACCCTGTAGCTCTCCTTTCCCATCCATCTCCTGCCCAAAGCCACATAGATCACCACAGGAGGTGAACACATCTGCCCCTCTTCAACCCAGCGGTCCCAGCTTGTGGTTCCCACCATATGGAGTTGGCTCCTGGGCACACTGAGGGTACAGGGAGGGTGAAGGGGGCAACAGAGCTGGCTTTGCTCCTCCTGCTTCCCTGCCATCACAGGACTCCTCTCTTGCAGTCAGGCACAACAGAGTGGTTTCACATGAAGAAGCAACACCTCAAGCCCATGGTGAAGGTCAGTTCCCATCTCTCTCTCTGTTACGATAAGAAGTAGTTTGCTGGGCTGAGGGTGTGGGAAGAGAAGCTGAGAGAGAAAACTGCTCCAGTTTTCTGGTACAGTCAAGATGCTTGGGTTTCTAGCTGAAAAATATCATGAGCCATGGTGCCTGAAGCTGCTGAGGTTGCATTGAAGTTTATGGCCTTGGTGCAATGCTCAGGAGAGCAGCAGGTGGTCCCCAGCCCAGCCACCTGAGCACAGGGTGACAGTGGATGTTAGTGATGACTTCTTGGCACACCTAATGTGGGTCTAATGCCCCACTGCTGCCCCAGAGAACAAATCACAGAAATAGACCAGAACAGAGCCCAGATCACCTCAAAATCACTGAGCAACCAAACCAAGCTGGTCCTTCCTTTGCAGAGCATGGAGGAGAATGGCAAAGCCTTGTCCAGACTCCTGCTGGAGGTGATAGGAGATCTCCAGCAGTGCCAGAAAATCTGGAATAAATTCTTCATCAAGTAGGTTTCAGAGCTTGGCCCCTCCTCATCCACTTTCCTTGGGATGAAGAGCAAGGTGATGCCTCACCTCTTGGCTCTTGGGCTCTACAGACAGCACCTGTGGTCCCACCTCTGCTTCTTAGAGCTGTACTGTCCTCCCCCACCCTTGGAGGGTTTGTTGTGTTGTGCTGGGGCTGGCAGGCTCCTGACCCCTCATTTCTCTCTTACAGCACCTTGAAGCTGAATGTCTTCTTCATTGCCTACTTGGAGCTGGACAGTTTGGTGAGCAAGCCTGGGCAGCTCTGCACTCATAGCACTATGGTCTAAAGTCAGGCTGAGTTTTTTTGGCCACCCTACAGGTGGCAACTTGTTGTTGCAAACCAGGGAAACTGTCCTCATCTTTCCCTGTGTGCCCATTGAGTGACTGTTACCTGTTCACTTGACCTAATGAATCTCCTGAAATGCCACCCAAAAGGCAGAGAAGAGGAGCCCCCTGAGCCAACCCTCACCCCACGGCTCTGGAAAGTCCCCAGCAAACCAAACTTTCCCATCCAGACCTTCTTCAAGAGTTGTCCACTCTCCTCTTCCTCACTGCCAGGTTGCAGAGCACGTCCAGGAGCAGCTGCACAAGGTGGACAGCAGCATGTCCAAGCCCACTGCTGAGAGCCTCTTCCAGCTCTACATGAACCTGCAGGAGCTCTATGGGATGAAGGACTTCCTCCCAAACAGGTGCCCAACCCAGAGAGAGGGGAGATGCTGAGCACTTCATTGAGAGGAACTCCAAGTCCTTCAGATTCACCCTAGTCACTTATGATATGACACACAAGGCAGACCAGGCTGCTGGCGCCTGGTGGCAGTGTGAGCATCACCAGAAGGGTTTCAGGCTTGTCTCTGAGCAAGGCTGATGGAAACCTCAACTTCCAGACAAGGGAAGGGTTTCTCCTTAGCATGGTGCTGAGTCCCTCTGCCTTGGTGCAGCTTCTGCTGTGTGAGAGTGAGGAGGGGTGATGGCCCCATGCCATTGCTGTGCAGGGGAATAAGCTGCTGCCTTCATCCCCAGGGATAGTCCTCTGGCTCTGAGCAATTTCCACCAGTGGTTCAAGGAAGCTGTGCCCCAGTGGCTGCAGAAGGCCTACACCATTGCACTGGAGAGGGCACAGAGAGCTGTCCAGATGGACCAGGTAAGGCAGGAGGAAAACATCCCTGCTTTGGGGACACTCCATCTCCCTCCACTCCTTGCCACTGTGCCTTGCTCACAACATTGAGACCACCATGTAGATGCAGCTTGCAGCCCAGGGGCAAGCTGGTTCCTCTCCCACAAAGGATGGGGTCTCTGGGACCACTTTAGCCCCATGCTGCATCCCCATGCCCCTTCCCTCAATGCTCTCTGGCAGCCCAAGTGAGCTGGTGAGCCTGCATTTAAGCCATGCTGTGGGCATCTCCTTTTGCTTCAGTGCTTCCAACAACACTGAGTTGGAATGTGATGGAGCACAGCCTGATGCAGGGACCTTAGGCTGCTCCATCTATCTTCATCTCCCATCCTCATCCTCTCCACTCTCCATAGTGACTGGGCAATGACATTGGTGTATGTGGGATCTGATGGTGGGCCAGAACCTCCTGAAGCAAAGCAGCAGCTGTCCTGTCTGGGGTGGCTTCTTCCTGCACACGTTAAACTGCACTTACTTTGCCCTCTCAGCTGACACCCTTTGGGGAGCACAACAAGCACAGCACATCCACTGTTGACCTGTCCACCTGCTATGCCCAGATCGTGAAGACCTGGCAGCAACTCAACTGGCCAGACCCCGAGGAAGCCTTCATGATCATGGTGAAGCTTGTGGAGGTTTGTCCCCTGGGCCCTGCTGGCAGATGCAGCCCACAAGTTTCCTCTCCTGCTCCTGAAGATAGGTCCCAATGAATGGGGCCAGTGTCCCACACAGATGGAGCAGGGTCCCCATACTGCCCATCTTACTCTGGTTGGCTTCTTCTCTATCCTGCAGGACATGTGCAAAATCGCCCTGATGTACTGCAAGCTCATCAAGGAGAGGGCTGAGGCTCTGTCGCTGAGCGAGCAGAAGGAAGCTGAAGCAGCCAACAGGGTTGGTGTCAGGGTCCAGTGCTTAGGGAGGGGCAGGATTTGGCCATGGGTTGGGGGCAGAGTGGGAGATGAGCTGCTGAGCACCCAGATGACTTTCCAAGTTTGAGTTGCATGGGGATCACTTGGTATCTGATAGCTGTTACCCTGGAAAATCAAGAGGGAAACAGTGTGAGCAGAGGGAGCAGGATGGGGATGGGGCTGAGGATGGGGTGGGGAGGAGGATGGAGATGGGGATGTGGAGGAGGGTGGAGATAAGAATAAGGAGGGGGACAAGGATGACGATGTGGATGAAGACAAAGATGGAGATGGGGATGAGAATGAGGACAGAGAGGGATCTGGCAGGAGGTGTGGGACACCCTGTAGCAAACTCATCTGCCCCAGCTCTGCATCGTGGTGAACAACATCAAGCAGCTGCGGCTGCTGATCCTGAAGCTGCCAGCACAGCTGGACTGGGCACAGCTGGAGCAGCGCACAGGGGATGTCATTGAGCAGCAGCAGTTCCGGCACACGCTACACCACCAGCTTGACAGCACTGTCTCCTGCCTGGACCACGAGATCCGGGATGTGGTGCAAGCCCTGGCCACCAAGGTGACCACCTGCTGCTGACCCTTCTTGGCCGCACCTGCTTCTGAGCCTCAGCCTGGCCCAAAGTGGAGAGGTTTCACCCAAAGGGACCTGGAGCCCACAGTGCTCCTGAGATGGAGACAAAGTGGATCCAGGCATGGGGAGGCTCATGTGGAGGGCAAAGCTCAAGTGCCTTTGTGCATTTCTCTCCAACAGCTGGAAAAGGGCATTGCCAGGCACATCCAGGAGCTCTCCTCTTCCAATGACACCCAGGAACCCGAGGATGTAAGTACTTGGCATGGATCCTCTTGGACCTTCTGTTTTGGACAGTTGTGAATAAACCTGTCCTGCTTGCTGGAGACTTCCAGCACCCTTCCCCACCTCTGCCTTCCCTGTGTCAGGCACATGGGACACACTAGTGATGGGTGCTTCATCTGATGCCCATGTTGGCAGCAGGACTAGACCAGACATAGTGCCCACATATCACTGTGGCAAGCAGTCCCTCCAGCCTCCCCATGCCCTCTACCTCTCACCGTGCTGGGTCCTGCTGGATACACCTCATCCTGCTCTCCCCAACCCCCTGTCCTCTTCTTGCAGTCCATCATCCCACTTATGAAGTTCCTGGAGTCAGAGCTGCAGTATCTCAATGAGCATCTGGTCCAGGAGAACTTCAAAAGGTGACTCTAAGGATGCATAGTAGAGGCCAGCAGCAGCCCTCAGCAGGAGTGTCCCACTCAGCCCCATGGGGCTTGGGGATATCCCACTTTGGGGTTGGCTGCTCAGCCCAGTGGGACCAGCTGGTTCACTCTGGGGTTTTGCAAAGCTCCTCAGCCAAAGACCAACCTTCCCCTCAGTTCACTCTTCTGGACCCCCACTCACAGCCTTCTTCCCTTGCACCCTCAGCCTCCTCACTCTCCTCTGGCATCACACCTTGGCAGTGCTGTCGGCAGCCACTGGGCAGCAGGTTCCTTCGGTCCAGCACTGCAAGAAGCTGCACTGTGCCCTGAAGGTACTAGAGAGGACAAGGGGGCCCCAGTCAGGGGCAGGTGTTTGGATGCCAGCTAACAACAACCTTCTTCCCAGAGCCTGGAGCTGTGCTTCCATGCTGAGGGCTGTGGACTGCCACTGGAGACTCTGCACACCTCAACTTTTCAGGTACAAGGATGCTGGAGATAAAAGTTTTATTTGGATGCTTTCCCCAAGGGTTTCATTTGGATGCTTTCTAGGGAGGGTATTCCTGGGCTGTGGGCTCACCCATGGGTCTTAGCCACCACCTCTTGTCCTCCCTACAGTCACTGGAGGCTCACCTGGCCCTCTGCTCTGCCACCAGCCGCAAACTCATCCAGAAATACTTCAGTAACAGGATCCAGCAGCAGGTAGGAGTCAAGGTGGTGACCTCAGCCCCTTCCCACATCCCACCCTTGCCCACACAAGGTTGTTCAGCACAGCTTGCCTTTGGAAACATGGGATTCCCTCACCACCCTCCCAGTCCTGGGGCTGTTGGGGCAATATTTTGCCTGGTTCAATTACACACCAGAGGGTGTCCATCATCCCTCTAATACCCAAGATGCCCACTCAGCCTCCACCAGACGCTGGGCATCCCCTCCATGAGCGTGCCAGGAGGCAGCACTCTTATTCTTGTGCCCTCCACTCAGCGGGAGACCAGCTCAGAGAAGTATGGAGTGGTGACCATTAAAGCCCTGTACCGCCCTTCGGAGCAGAAACTCCACGTGGAAGTGCTCAACGCTGCCAACCTCATCCCACTGGACTCCAACGGTGGGTGTGGGTGGGATGGGGAGCCCCAACAAGGCTGCCCAGGGAGGTTGTGGAGTCTTCTTCTCTGGAGACTTTCAAAACCCGCCTGGATGCATGCTTGTGATCCTGCTTTGGCAGGGAGGTTGGACTCGATGATCTCTGGAGGCCCCTTCCAACCCCTAAGGTTCTGTGTTTCTGTGAACAATCCCCCATGGGTGGGCTGAGGAGCTCCACAAACCCGGGACCTCCTGCCCTCGGCCCTCAGTACGCCCTTGGGTTAGGAGAGCTGCTGGCAGTGCGTGGAGTAAGGGGACGTTGTCCTGGTTTGCTTTTGCATCCAAGGAGGTGGATATGGTGAAGAAGTGGGGGGTGTTGCAATGGTTGG
Organism: Ramphastos sulfuratus; assembly: GCA_013399055.1. Lineage (NCBI taxonomy): Eukaryota > Metazoa > Chordata > Aves > Piciformes > Ramphastidae > Ramphastos > Ramphastos sulfuratus. Next base: position 6,458 of record WBNM01016503.1, on the reverse strand, counting down.
AGGTGATGCAGTGGGATGTGGCAGGCAGAACTCTATGCCCACCTCCGCTGCCCTCGTTTTGAGCACAAGGCAGCAGTCAGGGCGGATGGCAGCAGTCAGGGCCGGTGGCCGTTCGTCCAACCGTGCCTTAGAAGTAACCGTAACGCGGGGACGGGCCCGCGGGTTGGCTGTCATTTGGGGACGTCTCCAGCAGAGGTCGCTCCTCCTGCAGCCTCCTGCGGCAGATCGCTGTGCGGGGCTGGGTTGGGGATGCTCCTGCACCCTCCCAGGAGCAGGGCTGAGCTAGGGGGTGGCACTGAGTGTGTCCTCATTTCCCCCCTCCCCGTCGTGTGTCAGGGCAGTAGGGAACTGATGTCTGCACCCCACCAGGCTCCAGTGACCCCTTCGTCCAGCTCACCCTGGAGCCCCGGCATGAGTTCCCTGAAGTGGTGGCCAGGACCACCCAGTGCAAGAGGAATGAGCTGCACCCTCTCTTTGATGAAGCCTTCGACTTGTACGTAAGGGCTGACACGCACCACCCCCACCCCTCCAGAACCTCCACTCTTCAACCAAGCCCCCACTATGGGGCTGCTGCTCCAGGAACTGGGATTCCACTCCTGCACCCCACTGGTGCTCAGTCGTGGGGTCCCATGGTGGGAGCTGGGGTAGGGCCACCCCAAACCCCTGGGGCTCACTGGCTGAGGTGAGGCTGTGCTGAAGCCCTGTGCCTTGAAGTGGTTGGGGTCAGTGTGGTGGGGGACAATGCTCTGGGGAAGCCTCTCTGGTCCCTGGAGGGAAGGTTGAATTTTGGGATGGAGGGGATGATATGTGGTGGTCTTCCACATCCCACCCCCTGCAGCTTGATCCCCCCTGAGAAGTGCCGGCAGGAGGGGGCCTGTCTGCTGCTGACTGTGTTTGACTACGACACACTGGGGGCCAACGACCTGGAGGGTGAAGCATTCTTCCCCCTCTGCCACCTGCCTGGCCTGGATGCCAAGGAGGACCAAGCTGACACAGCACGGGTGCCCCAGACTCGCCTCCCTCTCACCCACCCCAAACCTACCGGTATGTGGTGCCAAGCTGGGCTGAAGCCTGCTGAGCCTCTGCAGGCTCCATGGCAGGAGCAGGGGGCTGTGGTGAGCACCTCCCACCATCACTGCCCTCCTTTCCAGCAGATGAGATCCTCCGGCTGCTGGAGTCCAGGAAGGGAGACAAAGAGGCTCAGGCCTTCGTTAAGCTCCGCAAGCAACGAGCCAAGCAGTCCAAGGAGACCCAGTGAGGGGGGCAGAGGAAGAGGGTCCTGGAAGGAAGGGGTCCAGCCAGTGGGACCACAGGACTTTTGCCAGTGCTGGAGCTGGAGACGGCTGCAGGGTTCCCTGTGCCTCTCAGCACCTCCCAGCACCCACCCACCTGTGGGTAGCAAAGCGAGGCTGGGGAAGGGGCACCTGGTGTTTTGGGGGATTCCTTTGCCTCCTTGGGCTAGCAACACTAACAGGAGGATGTGAAAGTGTGTGGCTGTCCCTGCCCAGCCCCCCCAGTACCTTGTCACTGCTGGTGCCACATTGCCTGGCCGTGTCCCCAACCCTCCTGTCTGCAACACTGCACCAGGGCAATGCAAATGCATCATTGCTTATTTGGGGTGGGAACAACTCCTGGCCAAAACTGCCTTTTTTTGTTGCCTTCTCCACTCCCCCTCCCCATCCCCTACCTCCCCCCAACCTTCATTTATCTTTTTTTCTTTTTTTTTTTCTTTTTTCCTTCTGGTTAAGCCTCTTACTTTAAATTAAAAGCATCAAAGCTGCTGCATGGGCTGAGTCTGTGCAGGGGGTGCTTTGGGCAAGAGCCCTGTACTGGCAGGGTGGAACAAGGCATCTGGGGTAGGGTGAGGCTGCCCCTCTTGACAGGGTTAAGCAGGTAGAGGGGCAGCCAGTTGCCGGATTTCAGTGGGAACAAACATCAGATGAGCAAATTTTGTCTGTGTCCTGTTGGAAGTGGGATGGGATAGGCTCATAGGATCAAAGAATTGTTTCAGTTGGAGAAAGATTGAGTCCAACTGTGGACCGAACACCACCGTGACCATCTGAGCCTTGCAGCACTGGTGAAGAGCTGTGCTGGCAGCAGGAGACAGCCAGGTTCCTTGCACAGGGACTGGCAGTGCTGGCTGGAGCTGGCAGCTGCTTTTTCCTCCCCTCTCAGCCTTGCCTGGTTCCTGCAAGCAGCCAAAGCTTTGGTGCGGGCTTGGCCGTGGCCCAAAACTGCTCCCCTTGTACTGGGCACAGCTGAGGCTGCACCTCTAATACTGAGTTCAGCTTTGGGCCCCTCACTAAAGGAAGGATGTTGAGGTGCTGCAGGCTGTGCAGAGAAGGACAAACAAAGCTGGTGAAGGGTCTGGAGCACAAGTCCTGTGAGCAGCAGCTGAGGGACCTGGGGTTGATCAGCCTGGAGAAAAGGAGGCTGAGGGGAGACCTGCTGGCTCTCTACAACCCCCTGAAAGGAGGCGGGAGCCAGGTGGGGGTTGGTCTCTGTTCCTAAGGAACAAGCGATGGGACAAGAGGAAATGGCCTCGAGTTGCCACAGGGAAGGTTTAGATTAGCCACGAGGAACAATTTCTTCTCCAAAAGGGTTGTCAAGCCCTGAAACAGGCTGCCCAGGACAGTGATGGAGTTCCCAGCCCCGGAGGAGTTAAAAGGCACCACTAAAGGCTTTTGGGACAGGCAGTGGGTTGGTGGTTTGGTGACGAAAAAAACAGAAGAGACTCAGGCAGATATGTCCCCAAGGGGGCTGCGCGGTGCTGAGAGAGGTGCTGGGAGCAGGAGCCATCCCTGCCCAGCCTGGCACTGCCAGCTCAGGGCCTGGCACTTCACTGTGTAGCCAGTCAGGGGATTTTTTTTTTGTTGGGCTCTGGGGTTGCTGCTGGTTTTTTGTGGGTTTTGTTTGTTTGTTTGTTTTTTTGTGGTGTGGTTTGGTTTGGTTTTGGTTTTTTGGTGGGTTTTTTGTTGTTGTTGGGGTTTTATTGGGTGGTTTTTTTGCTTTTTTTTTTCCTTTAAATTGTGCACTAAACCAAGCTCTGGTGCTTGGTTTTGTATTTTACCACTGATCAAATCAACCTTGAGGTGCCCACGGGAGCCTGGGCAGCAACGAAGATCAATGCAGATCCATCAGCCAAACCACACAGAGCTTCAGGCTGCTGAGAGCCTGGTCACAGCAGGTAGGTGCCCAGCGTCACCCCCAGCCTGTGCCAGGGTTCCTCTGGCTACAACACAAAGCAGTAGGCAGCTCCTCGGGGTGCACTGCATGTGGGGCGAGGCAGGTGGCACAGCACAAATGCCCAGCAGGGCAGGTGGTTGTTATTTACTGGGGGTTTGGGTGCTTGTTTTCCCTGCAATTATTGCTAACGACGAATCTGGAGCTCCCTCTGCCCCCACCCTGCAAGGAGGTGTTTGTGTTGGAGCTGAGGCGGGTCCCCGGGAGCTGCCATGCCCTGGGGAATTAAAAGCACCCCCCCCCCCCCCGCCTCCCGGGTGCCCGAGCACCAGCTGCTTCCTCGGTGGGCAGAGCAGCCGTTGGGTCAGTTCAGGTCAAGCCCTCGATGTGGGGGTGGGGGAAGGAATAAAAAGCTCCTTTGGTATCTGTGTGACATTGCCAGGCTCAATCGAAGCCACGGCAGGGGGGATTAAGGCACTGCTGGCTCACAGGGAAGCCATTTGCTGGCTTAAATCACTCGTTTCAGCCCCTACCCTTGTTGCTCTGCAGAGAAATAAGCCTCTGGAGAAGGGTCTCTGTGTGGTGCAGAGGTGGCACTGCCCCAGAGTATGGCTCCAGCCAGGTCATTGCAGATGCTGCTGGAGAGAGAGAGAGGGAGGAAAGCCTCTTCCTGCGCTTGGCAGCTCACTCAGTGTTGGCATCCGGCAGCACCCAGTCTGATGTGCTCAGCCGCGGGGGTTGCAGCTCTGCCTCTGGCCTTAGCTGATTTTCAACTGTTTGCTTAAAAATCGTTGTGCTCTGACTCGTTCTGGGCTGCTCATCACTAACTGCCCTCACTGCCACAGTGTCCTGGTGAGCAGGTGGCATGGGCTGGCCTCTGTTCTGAAGCTGTTTGCACTTTATTATCTAAACTGGTTTTGCTTTACTTAGTTTATTCTTGCTCGGCTCTAGGCAGCTGTCTCTGCTCCCACCACAGAAGTAATCATACCCCTGGCAGGGAAAAGGGAGCCTGTGGGAATCTCAGGAGGTTTAACAAGGCCAAGTGCAAGGTTCTACACGTGGGCTGGGGCAGTCCTTGGTATCAGTGCAGGCTGAGGATTGAGTGGATGGAGAGCAGCCCTGTGAGGGCTTGGAGGGGGAGGATTGAGTGGATGGAGGGCAGCCCTGTGAGGGCTTGGAGGGGCTGGACAAGAGCCAGCACCGTCTGCTGCCAGCTCAGAGCCAGCCCTCTCCTGGGCTGATATCCAGCAGTGTGCAGGGATTCTGCCTTTCTGCTCATCTCTGCTGAGACCTCACCTGGTCCTGGGGCCAGCTCTGGAGTCCTCAGCACAGGAGAGACATGGAGTAGAGGAGGTGACAATAATGATGGGAGGGCTGAAAGCTCTCCGGGCTGAGAGAGCTGGGGTTGTTCACCCTGGAGAAGAGAAAGCGCCAAGGAGACCTTCTGGTGGCCCTTCAGTACTTGAAAGGGCTGATCAGAAAGACAGCAACAGACTTTTGAGCAGAGCCTGTTGTGACAGGACTAGGGGTGATCATTTGAAACTTTAAAAGAGGGAGAGAAGGAAGAGACTTGAGAGGGTGGTGAGGTCCTGGCCCAGGTTGCCCAGACAGGTGGTAGATGCCCCATTGCAGGTCAGGTTGGTTGTGGCTCTGAGCAACCTGCTCTAGTAGATATCCCTGCTGACTGCAGAGGGGTTGGACTGCTGACCTTTAAAGGTCCCCTCCAACCTAAAGCATTCTGTAATTCTGTGATGCTAATAAATGATCAGAAGATAACTAACTCCATGGACCAGAAGGAGAAGAGCCTTAGGAGTAAAACATATGGCTTGGAGCACATAAACCCAGCTGCCAGTAAACGCAAGGTTGAGCAGGAACCCCAGGCAGAAGAGGGGAGGGGGCAGGCACTTCTGTCAATTTTTTGGCACCACTAACTCTAAATTGGCTGATTGGATTCTTCCTGTGATGGGACTAAGGGCAAGTGGCTGATGCACCTTCAAATCATTAGACCATAAGCAGAAGGTAATTCTTGGATCCATATGCAAGGTATGCTCAGTTGGGTGCCAACACAACACATGAAACTCTGGCTGTAAGGATTTAAATGTCCATATCCCCCACAGCAGCAGGCAGAGTTCACCTCCACCCAGCCTGGCTCCTGAGGGAGATAAATCCCTGCCCAGACCAAGAATATGGGAGATAAAATCTTAAGAATTAAAGCTTATAGAATGACTTGAATCGGAAGGGCCCTTAAAGGTCATCTAGTTCCAATCCCACCCCTCCCCTACTCTCCATGGGCAGGACACCTCCCACAAGCCCAGGTTGCTCAAAGCTTCATCCAGCCTGGATGAGGAATCCTCAACTTTCCTTCCAGTGTCTCACCATCCTCAAGTAAAGAATTTCTTTCTGACGTCCAGTCCTGCTCTACCTTCAAACCATTGGCACTTGTCCTGTCACCTGGAGTCCTCCTCCAGCTTTCCTGTGGTCCCCTTCAGGTACTAGAAGGCTGCTCTAAGGTTTCCTTGGAGCTTTCTCTTCTCAATACTTTTTGCTCTGGTTTTGCTGTTTCTAGAGGAGGCACTGCCCCACCTCACCACACCACCTCTCCCCCTCTTCATTTACTCATCATAAAGATGAGGGGCAACTCTGCTGGACCAGAGAGGCTGGAGCACCTCTCCTATAGAGACAGGCTGAGAGAGTTTGGGTTATTCAGTCTGGAGAAGAGAAGGCTCTGAGGTGACCTTACTGTGGCCTTCCAGTATCTGAAGTGAGCTAGAAGAAAGCTGCTGAAGGACTTTCTAGGGTGTCAGATAGTGACAGGTCTGGGGGGAATAGAGCAAAACTAGAAGGGGGGAGATTCAGATTGGATGTTAGGAAGAAGTTCTTCACCATGAAGGTGGTGAGACACTGGAACAGGTTGCCCAGGGAGGTAGAAGCCTCATCCAGGGAGATGTTTAAGGTCAGGCTGGATGAGGCTCTGGCCAGCCTGATCTAGTGTGAGGTGTCTCTGCCCATGGCAGGGGGCTTGGAACTGGATGATCCTTGAGGTCCCTTCCAACCCTGACAATTCTGTGATCTCTAGAGATCCCTTCCAACCCCTAACATTCTGTGACAAAGGGGCTTGATGTAAAAGGGAGCTGAGGAAGGAATTATTCTTGGTCACACAAAAGGGAGAAGAGGCAAAACCACTTGGGGAGATGAACTCCATTTGTTACTTGAAAATCTCCACCCCACAGAGCCCTCCACACCTCCCCAAGCCCCTGGGGCAGGGCAGCACACCC
>WBNM01016502.1:54529-147285 GCA_013399055.1 Ramphastos sulfuratus | reverse complement strand
GAAGGCAAATCGCATCCTGGGCTACGTCAAAAGAAGCATTGCCAGCAGATCCACAGAGGTGATTCTGCCACTCTGCTCTGGTAAGACCTTACCTGGCATACTGTGTCCAGGTGTGCTGGTTTGAGGCTAACTGGAATATTTAATGGGAAAACTTAGACCATTGGCTGTGAAAAGAAAATAAGAATGTCTATATTGCCCATTCTTTCTGCTAAGACATACAAAAACAAGGACACAAAGAAAGATAGTCAGTCTGTGGCTGCCTGCTTGCCATATTAACTCCTCTGCCTGAACCTGCATAACTCAAACTAATCAATCTTCTTTTAACACCTCTTGCCACCCTTCTCCATCTCGCGCTGCACATAAAGGGGATCCTGAGATAAGGGAGGGGGGTTGGAAAGGAGGAGGAAGGAGGGGAGTAGGTTTGAAAGCTCTCCTGTGCAGCTCTTCTACTGGGAGGGGTTTATCTCTGTATTACTTTTAACTTGCATATCACTGTATATAGTTGTAAATATATCTGTACATATTGCATATATTTCACTTGTAAATTGTGCAAAGCTATAAATACAGCTTCGGTCCTTAACTTCCAGCCAGCTGAGTTTAGTCTGGGTGAATTCCTAACCAGGGCGGGGGGACGGGGACGTACATAACTCCCAAATCTGCACACCAGGTCTGGAGCCCTCAATATAGAAAGGACATGGACCTGATGGAGATGGTTCAGAGGAGGGCCAAGAAAATGATCCGGGGGTTGGGGCACCTCTACTGTGAGGACAGGCTGAGGGAGCTGAGGTTGTTCAGCCTAGAGAAGAGGAGGATCCAGGAAGACCTAATAGCGGTCTTCCAGTACTTGAAAGGGGACCTACAAGAAGGATGGAGAGAGACTGTTTACAAAGGCCTGTAATGACAGGACAAGGGGCAGGCAATGGCTTCAAATGAGAGAAGAGCAGATTTAGATTGGATGCTAGGAACAGGTTCTTTAATATGACAGTGGTGGAACACTGGAACAGGTTGCCCAGGGAGGTAGTTGGGACTCCATCCCTGGAGATATTCAAAGTGAGGCTTGACAGGGCTCTGAGCAACCTGACCTAGTTGAGGATGTTCCTGCTTACTGCCAAGTGGGTTGAACTAGATGATCTTCGGGGGTATCTTCCAACCCAGACCATTCTATGTTTCTGTGATGAAAGACTTCTACTTGATAACACAAGTCTTGAAATGCTGCCTTCACACACATTTGTAAGAGTAAATATATTTAAAATATTTTTCAAATTTTGAAACATCTCAAAAGGCTTCAAAGTTTTCTTAACTAAACCCTTACAAAATCCATGTAATACATTCTGATCAATTCTACTAGAGTGCAGAGTTACGAATTGTTCCTGTTCTTCAAAGAAATCATCTTCAGTTCAAGTTTTCATAATCTATGTGTCATGACATCAGCAAGATTATCTGCCTGGGAAGGTTTTTTTGTGTTGTTTCATTGTTTTTGTGTTTGGTTGGGTTTTTTTTTAAGTAGCTGAACTCTTACTTGAATACTGTGGTAAGCTTAACTATAGAACAAGTTGCCATAGCAGTATATAATATTTTCTGGAGCCTCCTAAAAGGAGAGAGACTTTGCAATCCTATTGACAATATCATCAAAAGTCAGAAGACTTCATTCCCTGAAGGATAAGGTATGATTTAGTTTCTCAGGCTCAGATGTGTGTATCAAAAGAGTCACAACTGAGTAGTCATTCTCTCTCTACAGGGAGTTACTTATTGCAGTTTGCTGTATGAAAGAGAAAACCATTTCAAGGTAAAACCAAAACAATTACTTCTGCTCTCTTGTAAATGAACATTTTTTACTTTGCTACAGTACCTACAGAAATCTCCAATAAATATCTTAAAATTCCTTTCACCATTTACTAGGGCATGGTCAGCAGAACAAGAAGCTGTTCACAATGTCAGATGGTTATGCAGTAGTAACTCACATTAAATATCTTATAAATCAAGAGCAAAATAGCTTTCACTCTGTCAAAAAGTGCTCAAGTGGTAACAAATACATGAAATCTGACCTTTACATCAAAAAAGCTCTTTAGGTTACCACCAAGAAAAACAGGTTCTGTTACAAAAGCTTTCAGCATTCTGCATTTCTAAACCAGTTTGATGAATATTCCAATGTATTTTCCCCCAACTGAGGCATGGCAAGACTTTTTTTTTCCTCCCCTTTGGAAAAAGAAAATGAAAAAGAAAAAAGATGGACTGAAATCCACAGCTAACAGATGTACTTCAGACCTACTGCTATCCACATCCACCAGACATACCGATTTGGAGAACACTGCCAGTCATCTTGATTTTGGATTCAGGTACACTTTTTTTTTCAGTTCAGTTGTTCATAGATCCAAAAGCCCAATTAAAACAACCACCAAAAACACTACGAACAAGTAAAAAACCCACAAAACCTCATTAGATATTCATATTGAAATCCATCCAGTTACTCTAACCAGCATCAGTCATGCACCAGTTATGATTTTTACATGCTGATTATCAAAACAAGTAACTGCTATGTTTATCTTAAATGAAACCCTGGCAGTTAAAAGTTTCCAAATATACAATGATTTTCTCTCTTTTAAAATTATAAACACTAACAGAAACAGTGCAGAATAAAGACTAATATTTGAGGTATTTCTAAACATTAACTTACCTCATTCAACACCTATTACAGGATTCTGCACTTCTAGGATTATTTATATCTATCACAGTTTTCACTAGATACTACTGAGTTTCATTTAAAAGAAAAAAACAAAAAAAAAAAAAAAGAAAAACACCACCACCACCACAGCATTGCCAGTATCTAGCTTTTAAATCGCTGCTCAAAGCTTTCTGGCAGACAGGAGTTCCACAGAGGACATGAAATGATGCAAGGATTCCACCAAGGCACAGAAAATATGTGTGAAAGGAGTGCATTCACCTATACTGGGATCAACTTTCTCTTTCTTCACTTATATCAGGGTAAGATATGGCAACAGAGGTGAGTGCAAGCTAGTCTATTACAGCAGTAACACATTATGGTGTACTGTAGCACAATGGTAGATAACTTAATGCATTTCATCTTCAGCCTAGAAATGAGCTAGAGTCTGGTATTTACCTCCACAGACACAATCTTAAGTGTGGGAAGATTTTTTTTTTCCCCGACTCTGAAACAAAACAAAAAGACAGAAGGCAAAACCCCCACTATCTTTGATTAGGAGGGCAAAGCCTGTAACTTACACAATTACCAATAATGAAATGCTCCTTTTATTGCTGACTTAGCTCACTGCAAACAACTCACCTCATGAAAAAAATTTAACTGGAAGAAAGTGAATATCAACTACATTTGAGCAATCCTCAAGTATCTGAAACACAGAAATTGATATTTGCTCATTTCTAATGTTTACAACTCCCCAGTACATGCACTGGCTGTTCATAACTTGCTCTCTATTTGCATAGAGCCTTTCCCACATAGCTAGGCAGAAATGTTCCAATCTCTAAATATAAAAAGCTTCTCTTATTTAGGAACTGAGATCAAAGTACTACCAGTATTGCCTAACTACTAACGTACACAAATGTACATAAATACAAAACAAACTTTAGAAAGCTCCGAAGTTTCCTCCTTATACACTAAGTTGATTAACCTTGTTCAACCTGAAATTTATGTGTTCACTTATTCAAGAAAGAAACAGCTATACAGCTAGCAGTTAAAAATACACAAACCAGAGCACTTCCTTCCAAATTTGTCCCATAACAATTCTTAATTGAAAGGGAGAAAAATGTTTTCATCTACTCCTCGAGCTGCTTTTACAATCTCAGAAGGTGGACTCTAAAGAAGACTGTCACCAGACCACTTATTCAGCTTCAGCACTTCTGATCACAAATGAGACAGAGAGTCTGAGTGCAATGCATGACCTGACTGCAGCCCAGGAGTTCAGAGCCAACACTCCTCACTCATGGTTTCCAAATGCTTTGGCCCTGTAACAGTTACAGATCAACATAACTGAATTACACCAGACATATGGGGGGAGCTTGTGAAGCGTGGCATTTCATGTCGTCAAAATCCCACACTAAGCTTGAGAAGTCAAGCAGTCTAAAATCAGGAAGTATCTGAACTATATTCATTTAATCATAATTGTGATTTGGTCTCTTTAATTGATTTTCATCGTGCATGCAAGCAACGGCATTTTTTTGTTTTAGAGGACCCACAACTGGCTTAGTGAATTAAAATTTTGGGGAAAAAAAAAAAAAAAAAAAAAAAAAGGCGGCAAGCAAACATGCAATCAGAATTTTATAGAAAGTAAGGCTCCTTTTTGCTAGACTTGACTTTAACTTCCAGGAATATTCTTACAAGAAATCAGAGATAATTAAATTCTGCCCACTGACTGCTGCAGAATTCTTACATGACTTTTACACGATACTCTTATTCTTACTTTCAGGATGTTTAAACGGGTATATCTTGGGTCCCCACTAGCAGAAGCATTCAATACTCTCACAGTTCTGAAAGGGTAGGAAGTGTTCAGCGTTTTAAGCATCATATATTATGTATTTTGGGTGAGAGAGGTTAAGGTAGGACTACAGTCCCAAGGCTACTCAAAGCTGATATCCTGTATCTCTATGTTTGACATTTGCGCTTTCGATTCTTATCTATGTCTAGTAAACCTTCGCTCACAGAAATGTCAAGATGCTAAATTAACTTCTTTTTCTTGAAGCGTTCGTGGGCTAATTAGTTTTCTAAAGAAATTCTATAAAGAAAATAATTCTTCTCTATTTAGGTCAATGTGCAAGTGCTATAGTAAGAAGATATAGGGCATGACAATGTCTTAACATTGCTTCCTATTCAGTACAATGAATGAGTAAAACTCTATGGAAACATCCTTACAGTGTTGCAACTAGAAACGTGTATCTTTTTTTCTAACTTAATAGTGAGGGAGATTAGAAATACTACTGACTGTGGTGCATGCAGAACACCCAGTGTCTTCACGTAAGAACAGAGAATGTGTTTAAAGGTGGCATTTTCAGCAAACAGAGCTTACCTAGATGACACTTAACAATCTGTGATTTAAACCAGGAGATTAAGGCACTAATCATATGCTTTCTTGTACTATTTGATCTTTCTAGCACAATTAAAAGAAAATTATTATGTATACACACAGATTGGACCAATTATTATGGTACCATAATCTGTCTTGTGATTTCCTAAATCTTCAGTGCCAGATTCAGTCAACAGGCTATGCTTTTTGTAAAGGAAACGAAGAAAATCTTATGCCTTCAGTTACTAGAGATGCAGCCAGTTTTGGTATCTTTTCAAGAATGGTCTTACCTACAGTCCCGCAGTCTTAAAGTTCTCTCCTTCTCAGTTATGGAGGATCATCTGCTCCCAAAAAAGGTTAAAGCCAGATTCCTTATATAAACTATTTTAACTATTTTAACCTACTGTTACTCTCTTTGACCAATCACTAACTGATATTTTGATGTGATCACAAGAAAAAAGAATTATCTAAACGAAGATTTTTTTCCCCTAGAATTCTGCAAATTAGCCCAACAGTTTAAATGTTAACTTCAAAACATTTCCTTATATCCAAAGAAGATAGGCATTATACTTTTCAGTTTCCACTATGTAACACTACAGAAAAATTCTTTGGATACAATATTGCTTCATTTAAAAAAAAAAAAAGTAAAGCTATAGCTGGGTTGACTAAATCTGCATGAGTAGTTTGCCCTCTGGTGACTAACTCTGTGAGAATATACAAGTTTTGTAATAGGTATATGAGGATTGGTATGAACAAAGAATGACTGGAATGTCATTCTGCGGGCTCCAGAAGAAACAGTATTAAAAGGTTTAAAAGAAATGGTACACATTAATTGCAACAGTGCAGTGTGATTTCACTCAAATTTAGAAGAGAAACAAACTGAACTAAAGATAAAATGTCAAGAAGATGAAGAACAGAACTGCAGCTGTGAAATAGCCACGTACCAGAAAAAAAGTAAAATTCCAAAATTCTGCCTAAGACTTAGGAAGGCTAAGACAAAATAAAGAAACCAAAGGTGCCTCACAGCATCTGTTCCTCAAGGTTATAAAAGGGAGTCCAAAATCAGCTTATCATCTTACCGAAGGCTCAACAGCAAGAAATCCTTGTTCTGTGTCTCACACAGGTGATGCTGGCCAGACTACTTGAACATAATTCACCTTGGAGCTTGTGCATATATGGGTGTTAATACAGATAAAAATCAACCTAATTATAGATTCTGTAAAAACACAAAACCAAAAAAAACACCCCAATACACACACAAAATTTTCCTCCTCAGTAAGATGTGACACTAATTTGTTACACTAATTTCCTGTGCTATCACTAACACTAGTTGAGGGGTGGGAGTGGTATGTGAATCTGGATCACATACAACCAAAAGATGAAGCTTCTCTCCCAGAGTTTGGGCAATTTACTCAGCCTGAGGGCCTTGACTGACTTTAAAGGCAGCCAATTTCTATTTTAATCTAATATGTGCTAATAGCATGCTAACTTCAAGTTGATTTGGAAGAGGAAAATACAGATATAGTTCCTCAAAATGACCTTTTGTTTCCCAAGACAGGGTTCCAGATTTACCTCAGCTCCTTAGATTATCACTGAATGGCACTGAACATCATATATAATTTTTGCTTCTAAAACATTCCAGGAAAGTAGGGAACTCATCGGTCACTGATGAGGAACAGAAGTGGAAGACAAAAAAAAAGGGGCAGTTTGCATAGTATCGCAAAGAAACCCTTACTGACCATAAAAAGGAAACTGTGTTTCAAGTTTTATAGCTGCTAGATCACATTTCTTCAATAGAAAACAGATTATGGAAAAGTCATGAGTAATATTTTGTTCTGTTATGCAGATCATGTTTGTCCTGTATACCTACTTACCTAACAACTTAAACCAACTTAGCAAGCTGCTGTATTTCCCTTACACCTAGCTCCTGAGCTGAAAGGTTTTCACAGAAGTTTTCCTTGATCTTGCTTCGCTTGTGCATGCAAGGACTGTTGAAATGTTGTCTGAGTTAATCACCATGACTCTTCACCTCAGTTCTTTCTCAGTGTCCCTAGCTAAAGGTTGTTAGTGGACAGTAACTTCTCTTTGAAGATGCACAAGCATGTACAGTAAACTTCCAAAACTGTAACTGTCTTGCTTGTATTCACCAGGAAATTTAGTTACTGTAAAGACCAGTAGAATTCTAAATAATTTCTGCAACAATCACAAATATTGATGGTCATACATGTACCCTTTCCCAGTTACTTCAAAATGGTAGAATAACAGTGAGCCCTTCCTCATAGGTCAGCTGGAGCACCACATTCTTACCTTTATTCAGTAAGTATTGCTTATGGATTCCTTCCCTTTTCAAATACATTTTGAAACTACCTCTTCTGCCGCCTGGCACTCTTCCTGTCCTATATCAGCCTCTTGGGCAGCAGTACAAGCCGAAAGAGAAAGGTTACCTGCTAGTCCTGCACAATTTTCATATGGCATTAGTGACTAGAATCCTAGAAAACATGCAGTCAACTCAACAGCTATCACTGTGCATTCTTTTATCATGCATGCAGTACTGCACAGCACTTGCCAATGACAAACTAAATTGTATTTACAAGATGAAATATGAATCTCAAATTCTCAAAGGAGTAAGTTGAACATTTCTAAAACATGGTCCCTGATACGACCTCTTTTCTCAGAGAGAAAGAGTTAAATAACCTTTTTTACTCCCCAAAGGCTGCTGGTCCCACGAAGAGGTGCCATGTTTTATTTAAAACATGCCCTCTCTCGGTAACCATTTGTTCTAATTGGCAAGGCAAGGCTGGGTCCCCAAAGCACACAGCTCGTTACATTCAGTTTGGATTACAAAAACACGATGAAACAAACTGCATTGAAATGTACAAATTAACAGCTCAGGAGTGCACGACACACATGGAATTAGATTGTAATATGGAACAAACTCCACAGGGAGGCTAAGGAACAAATCACTAGTGTTTCTATAAACTAGAGAAGGTTTCCAAATGAGCAAATACACAAAACTGAGCACAGATTTTTCTATAAAGCAAGCAAATTGCTAAATGGGAAAAAAAGAAAACTCTTCCTTCTCCCAGCTTATCCACACATTTATAGGAGAATGGAGCTACAAGAGAGTTTAATAAATTAAACCTATGGATTGCAAATTGTAAATATGTAACTCTGCTTTCACGCTCTCAGTGTGCAAACATCATGGCATTAAGGCATATCTCTAAACACTTTTTTACACCATCAGAGAACATATACACAAGAGACTAAATTACAGCTAGTGTTTCAACAAGTCATTTAGAAAGGTCACAAGTTAAAAGGTGAACAAACTATTAACAACACAGAAAGAAACTGGCTTTACCATAAAGAAGAAAGCATACTAGAAGACAGAGCCATGAAAAACTAAAAACAATGCAAGCTTGAGACAAAAAAGGGCTAAGCTACGTTCTCTGCTTGTAGATCAATTTAGAAATCCCCTGACAATAAAAAAAAAAAAAAACACACATGGAAAGTATCAGTGATATTTTTCAAGACAGAAGGGGAAGAAAAATTTGGCAGTCTTCTCAGATAGCAAGCAATGAGGTCATGTTTTTGTTAAAGCATAATTAATATTTTTAACAAATGACCACCAGGCTACTAGACTATGAATTTAGCAAGATGCAATTCAATGAAATAGTCACTAATGTCCTACAGAGTTTAGTGATAGGATTGCTCTTGATGCAGCCCAGGATTGATCGAGTGTGAAATGTTAAAGACCTTAACCAAAAGGCATTTAATTTTCCTACACTGTGTTAGTTGAAACACTTTCAAATGTGACCAGAGAAACTCCTACTGACTTGAACTTCATAGTAGTCAGAAAGAAGGAAACTGAAAAAGAAAAAACCTGCCCTCTTCAATACAAGTGGTGAATGAAATTCTTTTTCTTCCACTAAAGACTGTCCTCCATCACTGCTTGCCCCTTCTCAACATTTTATATGGGGAAATATGAGAGAGAAAATGCAAAAAAAAGTTGAGCAAATTGAACCAGCAGCTGAGCCACTGACACTACTGACATTCTACACTGCACTGTTGTGCACACAATGCCTTCACACAGTCAGGTCCTAGGCAGCTGGAAACTGTATCTTCCATACAGCCTCTTAAACACCTTTTCTATATGATGCATGGCAAAATCATATCAGTATTGCCACAAAGGAACATAGCAACCCTGTACTCCATGAATACTATAGACAGGAAAAAAAGCAGACTCCTCAAGTAATATTATACTACCTTTGCTAAAAATGTCGTCTCTTAACTCCTAAACTTTCAGTAGGCCCAGAAAGCTTGAGGTATTCTTCTCTCCCATATTCTCAGTTCTGTGTAAATTGAGTACTAGGAACAGATAGCATAAATATGCTTGATTATTTGGTTGATGGTATTATTTTTTGACAGAAGTAAAACAATTAGTCCTAAGCTTAGATAATACTTGAATAAACTCATTTTCTATTAATTTCTTCTTCCTCATCAAACCTTTAAGACAGGTTAGAGGAAAACAAGTTAACTAAAAACATGTAATAATTTGTGGAAGGATTTAGATGTTCTAACAACCCAAACAGAGCTAATACTCATATATTTGTTTTTTTTTTAAATCTGCAGAATAACACATACTAACTTAGTAAAAAGACTCTTTGGGGTCAGGAGTGCAAATCAAGCTTATAAATAAGTGAAGGCAAATTAAAGTAATTCATCCTTTTTTTTTCCCCTTAATGCTATTTCATGGTGATTGCCTTTATCAAGCTTAGTATACATCTCATCTTTTTAAGTTTACTAATTATGCTAAGACATCTTTTCCCCACCAGCTTTCCTCTTTAAAAATTCTTTGAGTATAAAGTAGAAGAAATTAAATGTATGCCATACAGTATCTATGCTTATATCTGGAAAGTTATAGTTCTTTATTAGTGAGTACTCTATAAATTAGAAATATTTGCTCTCACTATAACCAGCAATACAATTTTCCAAAGAATTCTTTAGCTGCAAACTTGACTGTCTAATAAAACTGGAAGATGAAGCTTGATTACTTTAAGGTGTTAGCCAGTGAGCACCATCTTCTGTAGTGAGCCCACATACTTCAAAACACAGACATGAATACGGCAACCAATTCTAGACTAATGAAGCAACAAATTGAGGCACTAGTTTCCATTAGGAGACAACAAAGGGAATACCATACTGAAAAAGAAACGTTTTGTGTACAGATAAAGAAAGCTAGTACGTGGTGCTGTTTTCAAACTTCTGAAAATGCTTGCTGTCTTTCCAGCAAAATAACCAAAATGTGGATTCTCATTAGAAACTACTAGGATATGGAAAATGCAAACTCATAAGGCTTTTAATCATTCATTTAGGAATGAAAACTTAATGAGGATGAGAAGGACTGAATAAAGAATAATTTATAATTTATCACACAACAGGATACAGCAAACACAGCAAAATTTGAACCAGCAACATGCAAGATGCACCTGTTGAAAAGGTTTCCAGTAAACAAGCTGAAAGCCTGACTGAGGATCAAGTTAGCAGTTGATTTACAGCAAAGTCTGTTTAGGCAAGTATGCAGATTTTTGCTAGCTTATGCTTACAGTAGGTGCTATTACTGCCGGACAATGTAGCATTCTAAATAAGAAGAAATTGAGTTATTCGAGTGATTCTGAGTCACATTAAACTTCCAATTCTGTAAGCTCTGAAAATTATGAGTGGCTTGGGAGGACAAAATAAAGGTCTGCTCAAGAAAAGCAGAAGGGTTAAGATGCACAAAACCATGAAATAACTCTAGAAGCATATGTCTGAGTGAGTTCAGGAACAGAAAGAAAAGCAAATAATTTGATACTTCCAGAATGAGATGATAACTAGAAGTTATTAGGGTTGGGGGTTTTGTGGGGTTTTGCTTGTTTGCTGCTGTTTTGCTTTATTGGTTTGGTTTTTTTTTTCCCCCCCATTTATCTGATCTTTCACATTCAGAAGAATGGAAGGTAACACTGAAGTTACAGGAGTTCTTAATCTGGCATAGACCTAAGCATATGTTTTCAAAATATATATATGTGGTTCCAGCAATACTGATTTCCTACTTAAGAGATAGAGATTAGAAAAAAACAGCAATTTTTACTCATCAGGATATCCATATGCAAAAACATGTGTTTGATTTCAAACTGAAAAATAAAACTGACCTAGGAGCTGAGGCTCTTAAAACTTAGAGAATTCTCTGGTTATAATGGTTGAAGTATTTTTTTCAAATTCAGTGATGCTGATCAGGCATTTCACTGAACAAGAACATAAACATTGCATAGCTGGATTAAGAAAGAGGTGGACACCGACCTCTAGAAATTTCAATTACACGTTCAGACAAAAGGGCTATGAAATTGACTCACAAATGCATGAATGCTCTACCATTTTATTTTCTTCCAGTTTCCAAGTGTGTCGCTCCACCAACCCATCCATGCTGCACTTACCTTCAGCTTCACATGCTATTGAACAACTGAAATCCACTTCCTGCACCCCTCATCCCAATGCTGACAGCACCGCAACAAATTGTACTTTCTAGACTTGTAATCCAATGAATTAAAGGCAGACTGCATTTCTTTGGATGACTTAAGTACAAAGTCTAGTTTTAACATTTCATCTGTTTAAATATTTGTTCTTACTCTGTAATAGTTTGTTCTGTACAGGACTGTTCCCAGAGGTTCTAATTAAAATAGACTTCTTGAGGTACCAGGTGTTGTTTCTGTGAATGTCTATAGAATTCCTGCCTGAAAGACCCTACTTTGTAAAAATGGCTTTTCAAAAGTACTCAAACAATGTCCCTTTCTGAAATTGGTATTAAAAATTTCATAAATCTAATGGGAGCAAAGATAGATTAATAAAGAGTGCTTTTGAAAATTTTCATTCCTCAGTGTCCTGCATTTTAATAATTTAGATTTCACAGTTTACCATATTGGAAGAAGAGAAGTTGCAGTATTAACAAAAGATGTGGTGTCACTAAGGGAAATACTCTGGTCACAATTTGCATTTTTTCCACTTACTAGCCTGTATTCTGATTTATTAAGAAAAAGACAGACCCTCAAGTTTCATTGCATTTGGATTCTGGATATGCAAGAAGTCTGAAGCAACTGTGCCTTAACCATCTGAAGAGCAAATTTATTTGAAGCAATTTAATAAGTAGTATTACACATACTGTATCTGGAGACTTCACGGCATTGCTATCGCATGGTCAGCACCAAATTAGAGACAGAATGTTGTAAGGTACTTTGCAGAAGTACAATTAACTTGAAATTATTTCAGAGAGGCTCTTGAACTTTTCAAAGTCTGCAGCAAGTTATTTAAGCCCTGCTTCTACAGGACTTAAATAAAACATGTCAGATACTCCTTCTTGGAACAGGCAGATGAGGTGAAGAGGAAGCAAAGTTGGCTGAAGAGGATAGCTAACTTCACGCTCCGCCCAAGTACTTATCAACCTTTATTTGCAAGCCAAGAATTGGTCTGTGGCAATGAACAAATTTGTGGTTGCACAGAAGAGCTCAGTGACTTTTCTAGATCTAGATCAAAACATTGGGCACTTCTAGGCAAAGCATTGCAGGTATTGGTGCAGTATCCAGCTCACTCTTGCCATAGAAATCTAAACAACTTAATCTCTATAATAATCCGTGAAAAGTATTTCCATGTTTAATGTATAGTCAGACAAAACAAGAAATTCCAGTCTCCAGACTATAATCTAGTTGATTTTGCTGTTTGTTTCACATCTGGACAAATGAGAGTGAAATTTCACTGAAATCATATTGATAATAAATTTAGAAACCACAAGGATTTGGTCAAACAAGAAGGTAAACTAATAGCCCCTGACCACTTCCTTTTGTTCTATTTCAGCGCTAATTAACATCACAGACGTGAAAATATGATCGGGGATGGGGAAGAGGGGAAGGGCAGAAGCAAGGAAGAGCTCATGATCATGTATTTACAAAATTATAGGTAGTTCAGAAAGTCTGAAAAACCAGTAAAGACAGGAAGGTTTCATGCAATAACTCAGATTGCAATACAAACCCAGTAATTTATATTATGTTACTATTTATAATCCAATAATGTTTTAATCTCTTGCTGACTTTTTTGCCCTTCTCCCTCTGCCTACATAGGAAGGTAATGCTTACACAAACGTAAGGAGTTTTGCTGCTATCTGCATCTGAAATATTTTTTAAGAGGAATACTGGATTCTATCTTTTATCTGACAAAAATACCCAGTCATTCAACAAAGGTACTAACCTTTTTCGTTGTGTGGATTTCTTTTTTCTAAAATAAAAGAGAAAGGAAATGACAGTCAAGAGGAAGAATAATTTCCAACTTTCCCTCACATACAAATCTTCTTCAAGATATTTGAATTAATAACTTGCTCTAGTAAAAGAGAACAGAAACTTTTTTTCACATCATATCTCTGGAGTGTCTGGAATAGTAAAGAACATCTTGCAACAGCTTACTTGCTTAAAACATTGCTGTTGTGGTGATTAAATTTACAGGAACACAAGTACACATCTTTCTATTTCAACACTGTGTCTTGAAACCCAGTATAAAAAAACATGATAAAGTATTTCAGTTATATCACCAGAAAAACCAGCCAACCAACCAAACAAAAAACAACCACACCAACAAAAAGCAACTGAAACAAAAAAATGCCTTCAAGCCTAAAGGATGTTGGGATGATGACATAGAGAAGTTTTAAGTTAATACTCAAACAGAAATGGTTATTTCTTCTTCTACTTGTTGAAGGAATCATAGTTAAGATCTAAAAAGTAAATCTGTCCTTTTCCACAATATTTGGTTTTGTCCCAACTAGCATTGTTTTTTTAAGTTACTCAAACTCTTCATGAGCCTTCTTTAATAAACAGGCTGTAAAGACAGTCTCAAAAATTCTAAAAATAAACTTCCTTGTCCATGAAAAAAAATCACACAAATACATCTTGTACTTTTGCCACAGAAAAAAATGAACTTGATCAGAGGTAATGGTATTTCAGGAACACTACAGAATATGAAAACAAGAACTCTTCTTCTTGTTAAAAAGACCCCAAACAAAAAACTAAACAACAACAACAAAGGCAAAACAAAGAAAAAAAAATTACACACAACCCTGTAAAACCAAAATAAAATATGCTTTGCTTAATGTATGGTTTGCTGGCTGTGAAGTTTTCTATGCTCGGTTAAACTCTGAATACAAAGGATGGATCATTTTAATATTTCTGAATCAGAAAATCCACATCTCTGAGGTACGCAAAGGGAAGATGTTTACAGTGCCAATATGAACACAACAGTTGTACTGAGTCAAAGACCCAGTAGCTTGTTTATGACTGTGGTCAGCTGGGAAAGAGTACAAGAAAGTACTTGCTCTTTTTCATTTTGCCCTTTCCCATGGATTCATGGCTTTGGAAAACAACCAGGTAAGTACATACATCATTTTACTGAACACTCTTTGACATCCTTATTTGCCATGTGTTTGGTTAATGAAATTACCCTGAAGCCAAGATCTGAAATCTAGAAGTTAAAATTCACTTTTTTATTTAAAAACTTTTTAGGGTGTTTGTTTGTTTTTCAATCTGAACTTTTTTATATCGTATCTGCTCCCCCAAAAGGAATTAAAAATCATTAACTATGACAGCACTTTAAACACAAATAAAAATAGGTTTACAATACTAAACAACACTCCCAAAAACTAGGAAGGTAAGGCTAAAAGATGGTAACAGGAAAAGGTCAACAGCAATTCCTCATCTTTTTACACAGTAGCAATGACTTTGTAATAAGAAAATAATGTGCTGCAATTAGGATTAGCCTGCTCATGAGATACTGGTGATTTCAATTTTCAAGGGTTGCAAGTTAAAGAGAAATTAAACAAGAAGTGTTCTATACCGACTTACTGGTTTTTACCAATGGCATATTTCAGAGGTTATTATAAAATAACTCCTACAAAATTCAAAATTACAAATCTGACATAAGCATTTTGAAAGCCACGTCATCTGTATAGGAGCTGTGCTGATAGTGGAACTCCATAGAGTTCAAGAGTATTCCAGAATTCCATAAACTTCAAGAACAGTGTGTGTTTGGTACATCACAGAAGAGGTTCATGATCAGCAAATCAATGAAGCACTGAAGTAAGGGGGATCCAATTACATATACACACTGAAGAGAAGCCCATGCACAAAGCCTAAATGAGATGCCAACAATGTGGCTTTGATAATCTAACAAAAAAAAAAACCTTTTACTGCACTTACCAGCAAAGCATTTGGAACAGAGATTCATAGTCTTGCTGGACCTGGGGCAAAAATAAAAAAAAAAAAAGAGCTAAAAAATTCATTGTAATTCTAATCAATACAGGAAAGTTTTGGGGGAATGAAGCAAGGGTACAGAGAGAGTAAGAACTTAAATGCCTAGAAATCAAATGGAAGTGGCTAAAGGTGCCTGAACTAGGAAAAGGGACAAGGGGAAGAGACTTCATATGCCAATCTCTTTCCAATTTGAAGAGCTTCCCAAACATGACTTCCACACATTTACCTCATATATGAAAATAAGCTCACTTCACCATTCCATGAATATTATACACTAATTAAGATCTTTCTATTGCAATATGATAATAATGATAGACAGGAAGAGCCAACACATTCCACTTCAATATTAGACTCCTCTTGGCAACAGCTCTGCAGTCCTGACAAATCCTGACTACAGTACAGCAATAGAGAGATTTAAGTATTGCACTTATAAGGACATAAATGTACTCTTGGAAGTCTAGTTCAAATGACTTCAAGAAGTTATTGCCTCAAGCTGTTCATTAGTAATTTAAAATAACCTGGCTGCCTTCACACTGGATAGCTCATATGATCCATTAGTGTGGCTCAACTTTGAGGACAGAAACCTTTAGCTAAGAGAAAAATCAGCTGGAGAAGGACAGCAGTATCTTAAGCCTCCCAGATGCCTCCTAAGGGTTTGTGCAATTACATCACAAGTGTTCACCCTCATAAAGAAAGCCAACAGGATCATCCCAAATAAATAAGTTTATGACTTCCCTAGGGCTACTGTGAAATCACCCAAAGTAATACAATATGGAAGAAGAAGTTTCTCCCAGTTTATGAAAAATTTTCTTTTAACATCACAACATCTCCTTCACAAATTGAGCTGGAGAATATTTTCTGAAGTTCTTTGAGTGTTGAATTATGTTTAGGTAACAGCAACTTGGTTTCTGTTCCCGATATCTGATTTGTTCGGCGTTTCTCAATTAGCTCTGCCATTACCTGTAAACATTAACATCACTTATGCAAATTAATTCTGCATACACAAAACCAATTGAAACTACAAAAACAACTGTTTTCTATTTCCAGTATGGACAGAATTTTGAGGTGAGATCTGCATCTTATGATACACATATTACAAAAATCAGAACGGCTTATTATCTTGAAAAGAATTTTAATAGTTTTTTCAATGCAATTGTATCACAAATGAACACACCTATCAGAAGAATCACAGAATTTGTCCCTTTCCTCAGAGTTTGCAAGAGGATATTTTCAATGACTTTCAGGTAACAAAGTCAATCCAGACCTGGTCAATCATATCTTAGTATTAGTCACATCAAAACATTACAGATACTTTTCTGCTCATGCACATTTGAAAGCTGGTTTACAACAGGCTCAAAAATTCTAGAAGAACACGGTTCACTGCATATATGAGACATAAGCATTTGCCAGCTATAGCAAGAGCCACAGACACATGAAAGCTAGTTTTAAATGCAAACAGTATGTGCACAGGACAAAAGTTAATTCCCAAGAAAAGAAATGCGGAACAGCATTTGTAGCCATACAAATACATCATTAAATTGGTACATACTCAAAGATTCAATATCTACGTTGACAGTCTTTACAGATTATCTACCTTCAAAAGAACTGCAATTAAAAACAGCATGGTGAGTCAACACCTACAGCATTAGTGTGCTGCAGTTCAGTACTCACTGCTTATGGGTTAGACCTTCTGGAGCAGCTCAATATGCCAGGCAGGAGCTTCTCTGCAAAGCCATTAAACCCCAGGGGCAGCAAAGAAAAAGAAAGGCAGAGTTCAGATGGTTCATATTGATGACATTGGAATGGGCAATGACAAATGTTTTCAGTGGTATAATCAACCATCTCAGCTGTTAAATATCAATTCAAAGCCTCATACGGTATTTAATTGTCAGCACATCAACACTGGAAAACACACACACACACACAACATCCAGCTAGGTATGTGAAAACAAACAAACAAACAAACAAACAAGCTGCCAGTTATTCATAACACCAAAAAAACCCCCAGATTTTCTGAATGGGCAATGCTATTGGAAGAGTGACCTTGCGAGCTAAACAACTTCACTGTTAGTTTCGAGGATTGCTTTGTCTCTGATCCTTTTATGTGCTTTTTTAAGGCATGCAAGTCAGTCTCAGACTGCTATATGAGAATCTAAATTATAAGTGGTCTGTTTTCAGTTTCTTTTACACAGTCACATGTCACTGTGGATCCATCAATACTAAACTAGAACTAAGAAAATTGTATTTTTTCATTACAAACAGAGTAGCAGCATTGATCTACAATCAGCTCCTTTTTGAAAAGCGCAGTATTTAACTAATGCATTTTATTCGTAAAGCTTTTGCTTTAAGCAGCTTACATATGTCAGATTCACTAATTATCAGAGAGTCATGTCAATGTCTGTCAAGTAAAACACATTTCTGACAGCTCTTTGTTAAGACTGCAAATCCTTCCTCTCATTGCTACGTTTTCTTCTTTACAGGATGCAAGAGTTCTCTCACCACACTCTCAAAACTGAGCAAACTTGCATATTGCTATCTTCTCTGTGAAATACATTTTGTTAACCACATTGCTGTTTTACATTTAATACTTCCCAGTGACTTCAACATTCATCAGAAGCTCATAGTGCCAGGTAGGAACATCAAAATACAAAATTTACTTGCTACTGATAGCCTTTTCAAATATATCATACATCTGTAATATCTGTTCTTTCTAGAGGTGATTTTAATTGAAACACTCAAAGCTTTAAAGTACTGAACAGTACAGGTCATGACACAGTCCTGTTTCCACTTCATAAGAAAGAGATGGTCACAGCAGCCAACTCCACTTAGAGCAGGTGATTTGCAGGGAAAGCAAGACAATTCACATTTCTAGGAACATAAAGTAAAATCACGAGTCTAAAGGTAAGTAAGGCACAGTGAAGCTAAAATTCAAACTAAGTCCTGGCAACAAGAATTGCATGTTTTATACTGCAAGTCTTTAGGTTGACACTCTGCTGTCAAAGGCTGGTGATATTTGACATGCTTCTGAATTAGATATGAAATTACCACCATGTTTTTTAACCAGACACATGAGGATAATTGCTAGATTTCTCTCCTATAAGTCAGCTTCACGCTTAGTGGCACCTAATCCGGATTTACTTCAATATACATTTTATACATACAATATCCCTAGAAAGTCAGTTTTATATTGATAATTTACAATCTCAAATTGTATATAATTTAAGCTGCTATTTAGAAAGATATTAATATTTATCAAGTCTGATAGAATGGTATTATCTCCAAGGCAGAGTATAAAGTTGAACCCTATTTGAAGGTACTTCCATCTGTCAGAAAGAAACCATTTAACTAGAGGGTCACACCAAATTATTATGCAGATTGGAAACCACAAGGTGAAGCAAGCTCAGAAGGTCAAGTGGCAGAGCAAGTTAGAGACAGAGGATACTTCAAGCTTGCTAGAAAACCCCAGAGGCTACAGAATGATTGCATACAGCAGTTCTACAGGGCTCAGTCTGAAATGAGTGTAGGTATAAAAAGTGCTTCCATTTTCAAACAAAACCCCGCACCACTTTAACAACAGCCATGAAAATAGTAAAAACAACATAGGGCCTTTTGAGAGGAAGACATTTACAGAAATGGGAAAACTTGCAAGTTAAGCAATAGATAAATTACATGTGAAGTTAAAAAGAAAAGAACATTTGAAGCTATTCAAACTACCACATCTTACTTGCACTGTTGTGCAACGAATTTCCATAGCAAAAGAAGAACTATTTGAGCCTTCAGATAGATACACAAGCAGACCACCATAACTTTGGTGCTATCAACATCTGCATCTCCAGTTAAAGGTGCATAATGCGAAGTGAGAGTCAGCAAGAGGTATTAAGTATTAAAATAGCATATTTCAATTTCTATGTATTGATATATAACTAATTAATAAAACTGAAGAGATTGCTTCCCTGATTTTATTTTCACTTGGTACTTCCAGTAATTTTCTATGAGGATGTGCCCTTATCTAGTCCACTAAAAGCAGCGAAAGTCACTTTCTCAAATTTATGGCCTATATACTGTGAATTACTCCTTTTTTTTTCTTGTCNGGCGGGTAACTCCCAAATCTACATCATCATTTAAGAGTATACCATTGCAAGGCAGCATTCAAATCAATGTGTATTCTTCTCTGCTTCACTGGAAGTTTGTTCTTCCTTCCCTCTCTCCCAGTACATGACTTTATCATTATGAAACCGTATCTATGGTGGTGTTGTACGGAAACCTATATAATGGAGTTGAATCTTGAAGACTGTTATTATGTACAGTAGTTGATGAGAACAGCCGTAATCTACAAAAATAAATAATCTGAATATTCAAGAACAAATTATATGTGGAAATTATGTACATGTGAAGAGAGTTACAAGAAGTATACTGAAATTTGTTTGGTCTCAGGATATTCATTCTCCCTAATGCAAATGCCTTCTACCAAGAAACTTAAGAGTGGTGCACCTAATAAATACTGGATGTTTTCTACCTAAATCCCATGTTTTCCAGTTCAGCACTTCCAAGCTTCTTCGTCACATCTTTAAAAGGAAAGGAAAAAAGCAAACCACAAACACTAAGACCTAATACTAGCTTAATTTCACACAGGTGCCAAAGAACAATACAAAATGTTCTATTTCATCTGTACTAGGACGTCTCCTACACTTTAAGGTAACGGTGAGCTGCTTTACTGAAGTAAATTCCCATCAATAGCAAGAATTGTGCAGCTGCACTAGAGTAAAAATAAGCAAACACTGCAGTATAGGTGTCATATTCTCAATGCTTGATGAACAGCAGCAGAATAATAGTTGTTCTTGAAACTATGGTTTGTTGAGTTGTTTTTTTCAGGAGAGAATAATAAGGAGTTTGGAGAAAAAATGCTTTCATATATCATACACAAATTAGATATTTAAGCCACATATGTTAATTAAGTATGACTGCAAAATCACAGGTTCTTCATTTTTATTGGGAACAAAGTTTTCCAGCATATCTAGAAATAATTCTTTAGGATTCAGCCTATGACTTAAGAGTAGGAAAATGCATCTGCTCCATTGGCACTCTAATTGTATTAGGGATTAAACACGTCATGTTAAATGTTTCTTGGTCCCCTTCCCGTACAGCAATTTGAGGGAGATCACAGTCACTACTGCACAAATATGTCTTAGCCCCTGAATGATACCTGTCCAAGACTGTCAGGGGCTACACGTTTAAAGAATGTTAATGCAATATGAATCACATAATTAAATAGCTAAAAACTACAAAGAAGCCTCCTCCCTATACATTCAGCACACACTGTTTCATGTATTCAGCAACACAGGACAAATATATGTTACTTCGAGCATTTAGACTACTGTAGTTAATGGTCTGTCACCATTTCCATTATAAAGCAATTTTCAAAGGTTTATAACACTGCTGAAGAATTCACACTGAGCTGTATCCTGGCACACAACAAAAGGAAAACTATAGCCCACATATGTTTACTTTCACCCAATCAGACTAGAGGATTACTTATCATTAAAAGAAAATTGATCCAATTTTGTACTGCCCTTACACTTTTCATCATCCACTTACAGCATACAACATTTCACCTTGTACAGAAAGGGGTTAATTATACTGTGTTAATAAGACCCTCAATTGTGCTTTGAAAGTTCTGTATATCCTGCGCGTTCACTTCTGACAAAAGCCATTTAAAAAAAAAAAAAAAAAAATCACAAGTCACCTCATCAATTTCATATATGCTGCGAATCTGGTATTTATAGTTCCTCAATTTATGATCTTGCTGAAGAGATACAGGCAAAGCTTTTTTTAACATTTTAAACAATTATTCATATTTTCAGACTGAGGCAGCTCAGAACAATGTACACCAAACTCTTTTTGAAAAAAGAGCAGAAGTGGAGCATGTCAAATGCAGGTGGACCTGCAGAGAACTTGGCAGTCAGAAACAGGACTACAGAACATTAGGGGTTGGAAGGCATCTCTAGAGATCAAGTCCAACCCCACTGCCAAAGCAAGATCGCATAACAGAAAGCCTCACAGGGACACATTCAGGCAGGCTTTGGAATTCTCTTGGGAAGGAGACTCCACAACCTCTCTGGACAGCCTGTTTCAGTGTCCCATCTCCCTCAGCACAAATTGTCTCCTCACACTGAGATGGAATCGCCCCTGTTCTAGCTTGCACCCATTGTTCCTTGTCCTACCACTGGGCACCACTGAAAAGAGACTATCACCTTCATCTTGGCACCCACCCCTCAGATACTTATTTATAGATGTTGATAAGAACCCCTCTCAGCCGCCTCTTCTCAAACACCCACATACACTCAGAAACAGATTTTTAAGTGAATTAAAATATCAAATTAAGTATTGTGCAAATGCAGTCAATGCCCTCTGCTCCAACAGTTGCTCTATACCCATATGCTCAAGGATGAGAACTCTAGTTCAATTAGAAAAGTGTTATCAGTAAAATTTTGTTATTACTATTACAGTGAGTTTTTGCTTGGAAAATATGTGACTAATCTGCTCTTGGACGTTGCATTTTGCCATGAACAATTTAAGTGTCAGGTATCATTTCTAGATTTTTGTGAAGCTGCTGAAAATGATGCTTTGGTTAGTGAGTCACATTTGCAAGGCTCTCATCATCCTGACCTCAATTTGAAATTAAATGGAGGGTAAACTTTATGCACAGCGCAGCCTGCTAGTGCAATGCCCCTCTGGTAGCTTTCCACACTCAGGAGATATGCTGATGCATCCCAATGAAGCAGCTGTATCCGATTTATTATTTTTTTCCAATGGCTACACTAAAGCATTTTTTAAACTCTATGGCTTTTTAACTTTTCGTGGTTTAAGTATACAAAGACATTGAAGTCCTTTGTTGATGGCAAGAGCACAAATACACAAGAGTAGAATGAGGAAATGGGGAAAATACACAGGAACAAAGCGGCTCCTTACTTTTACAAAGCATATCAAAAGCACTGATAGATTTTCAATTTAAAGCCTTCTCCAAGAATTAATACAATAAACTGCAAGGAATCCAATGCATCTAAATAAGTTAAAGCAGGTTGTAAGAACTTAGGTTTTATTCAGTTTGGTTTTGCGATGGTTTGGGAGTTTTTGCTACAAAATGCGTCGTCTGCTTTTTAAAGCACAGTAAAAAATCTGGAATAGTAGGTATAAGCAGAATCTGAGAGGCCTTCATAAAGTAGGAATAAAATGTGAAAATTGTGATCTAGTCATCTTCCACAAATTCCTCAATGACATTATTATTTATGTGCACTGCAGGAAATAACCAACGTTGCTTACTGACAACACAATCATCTTCTTCACATTAACAATATGAAATCATATCAACTTTATCTTTTCCTCCAGATCAGGAACTCTAATGACAAGCAGCACTCAGAAACCTATTCCATTTGCGTTACTCCTTTTACCACAGGGTCAGTGATAGATACTACATGGTAACATATTGTTAAGAAAAAAAAGGTGGAAGAAACCTCAAGAAAGTATCCATTTTGTCCCCTGATCTAAAGACATGGCTAATTCTACATCAAGCCTCCCTAAGAAACTTTCCTGAAACACTTTCTGACTTCAACAATAAGATTTAGCCTAGAAAACATGAAAACCTTTAGGTCTTGCTCATTTTAAGTCCAGTGTATCCCTTCTCTATGCCAAAGCACAGAGAAGCATTTTTTAAACCACAGTTATTTTTCTGTACCAAAAAAAGAAAAAACGTACTTTTAAATCCCCGGCATTATAACGGGTTAGAATGGTTAGAACTCCTGAATGACAGAAAAAGAAAGAAAAAAAAAAAGCCTTGCAATATGTTTCAAGTACCTTGCCTGTTGTATACATGTTAAATAATATTTCCAAGGTCAAATTACATAAACTGGCTTACAAACAAACAAACAAAAAAAGGTGTTGCTTAGTATTAACAAAACACACTAATGAAGTCTGGTTTCAGTACTATGTCACAAGTGTTCTCACAAAGCTAGCAGAACAACAAAGTAAGATAAAATCCCCTGTTGCATAATCTTGTATGTATTAAGGCAAACACTAGACAGGCAAAAAAGAGTTTGAAATGTTGACCATCCAAAATATGGAGACAGAAAGCACATGAAGGTGCACTATATGCAAAAGGTTAGAACCCCAACTATTATTTTGCCTATTCATTTCCACGAGTTAAAGCACAGTAAGCTGGTTTCAAAAACAAGGCAGTCAGAAAGAAGAGGAATGAGTACCTGTTGAACAAAGCAAGCATTACTGTTCCAGGACTGGTAAGGAGCTACATCCTACTCAGTAATAAGCAGGTTGTCCAGCAGGGCATCTGACTTGCAAAGACCTCGCTAAGCTATCCCAAACAGCATCAATAAAAGAGTGTATTGGTGAATGAGTGACGATATCACTTTAATAGTTCTTTGCACTTCTCTGCCTATTGAACCCTTCTGGAACTGCATGCTACAGCAGAATTGTAGCACTCCCTGAAAAGCAGTTGAAGAATTTTGACAAGGTGCCTACGATTTTCCTATGTGACTTACTCTAGGTGGTCTTGCTCTGGCAGGGGAGTTGGACTAGATGGTCTTTCAAGGTCACTTACAACCCTTAACATTCTGTGATACTATCTTATAAGATAATACACATCTGTAAGAAGCTAGTAGTATGTAAGTTAGCAGACACTTTTTCTCCTCCTCATTTAAAACAGATTTCAGTAAAGTCTTAAAAAGGTTATCAAGAGGTTCACAGTTAGAAACTGACTTTCTTTANCCTTAAACCAGCACACCTAGCTAGTTTTGTACCCAACTGTACAGCAAGGAAGCAGCACTGCCCTTACTTAAGCCAATCCTTCCTCTACACCTGGACTACACACAGCCATTTTCTGTTCTCCAGTGGGAAATTGTAGTCACATCTCATGATACTGCCCTAGAGAATGAAAGCACTTCAGATCTCCCTTTAGGAATTTGAAATTAATCATATCAGAAATTAATCATATCAATGATACGTCTACACTAGGAGCAATCTGTCAGTTAATTATCGAACAAAGCATTCCTAAAAACAGATTCACCTGTAATGAAGAAAACAGTTCTGCCATTCTGGTACAATAAAATAAAAATAAGAGAAAGAAAAAACAAACACCACTACGAAACAAACAAACAAACAAACCCCAAACAAAACCAAAGCAAAACCAAAAAAGCAAAACCTAACAACAACCAAATATCCTAAACAAAAAGTCACTTTCAAAAGTAGAAGGAACCACTGGAAACTCATCATAACCACTGCAAAAAATAGAGGTCCTTTCTAGCAGACTGTCAGTTGTATTTCATCTACCCAGAACTATCTTGCCTACCACTAGCAGGTTTGAGTGAGTCTCAGTCACTCAGAAATTTTTGGTCAACTTCCTAATAACACTCAAGCAGAAGTCTGTACCAGATTTCACATCTCTCAGGTAATGAATGCAAACTCCTACCCTAAAAACCCACCCCAGAGTGGTGAGAATCCCACTAATTTGCTATATAGCAGAAATGTTGTAAAGCAATATTTGCACCACACTTCACATAAAGCTTAGACCAGAAGAATAGTCTGTATATTTAACCTTGAAAAGAGATCTTCTCTCATATGTAACTCAGATTTTCTACCAAAGGCAGTTCAGCACAATTCCTGAACCACAGAAACCTCAAGGATGATTTGCTTATTTGCTTACCAGCTGAAAATGCAGACAGATCTACAACATCCTTTAATCAGAAATAAAATCTTTATTTTTTTAAATGTGTTAGGGTGATTGAAAGCAAAAGAAATTAGGCAGGTGTTGTGATATCACAGAATCAACCAAGTTGGAAGAGACTCCAATATCATTCAGTCCAACCTA
This sequence comes from Ramphastos sulfuratus, assembly GCA_013399055.1. Classification (NCBI taxonomy): domain Eukaryota; kingdom Metazoa; phylum Chordata; class Aves; order Piciformes; family Ramphastidae; genus Ramphastos; species Ramphastos sulfuratus. The sequence continues at coordinate 122,056 of WBNM01016502.1, read as the reverse complement.
TCACTCAGCCCAATCCAATCAACTAGACCATGGCACTAAGTGCCCCATCCAGTCTTTTCTTGAACATCTCCAGGGACAGCGACTCCACCACCTCCCTGGGCAGCCCATTCTAATGCCAATCACTCTCTCTGTGAAGAACTTCCTCCCAATATCCAGCCTATATTTCTTCCGGCACAACTTGAGACTGTGTGCCCTCGTTCTGTTGCTGGTTGCCTGGGAGAAGAGACCAACCCCATGTGGCTACAACCTCCTTTCAGATAGCTGTAGACAGCAATGAGGTCATCCCTGAGCCTTCTCTTTTCCAGGTGAAACACCCCCGGCTGCCTCAGCCTCTCCTCACAGGGCTGTGTTCCAGGGCCCTCACCAGCTTCATTGCCCTTCTCTGGACACATTCCAGTGCGCAACATCTCTCTTGAATTGAGGGGCCAATTACAGCCAATTTTAAAAATGCCTTCTAAAAACAAGCACTTTTTAAAAATTATGTATTTTCCTAAGAGAAGTTTCTGGTATAAACTAGTACAGGCTTAACTTAAAAGTTTCTAAGAAAGATTAGCTGTGTCCCACAATGCTCTCCACCAACACAAGAGGTTAATTTAATAGTAAATATTCCACCTTTCTTTTTTTGAACACATCCCATGAAGGACTGTCTAATTATTTCAGTTTTAATTGACCTTCTCAGCAAATAAGGCCTGGACTCCAAATCTCAGATGAGCTCTTGGCATAAAAATTCTGCAGAACTCTTGGGGGGTGTATGTGTGTGTGTGAAAAATCACAGGATCACAGGATGTCAGGGGTTGAAAGGGACCCAAAGAGATCGAGTCCAATCCCCTGCCAGAGCAGGACCATACAATCTAGCTTAGGTCATGGAGGAATGCACCCAGATGGGCCTTGAAAGTCTCCAGAGAAGGAGATTCCACAACCTCTCTGGGGAGCCTGTTCCAGTGCTCTGTGACCTTTACAGTAAAGAAGCTCCCCATGTGTTGAGGTGGAACCTTCTGTGCTGCAGCTTACATCCATTGCTCCTTCTCCTATCCCAGGAAGCAAGTGAGCAGAGCCTGTCTGCCCCCTTCTTCTGACACCCAGGCCCCAGATATTTATAAACATTTATCAAATCCCCTCTCAGTCTTTGCTTCTCCAGACTAAAAAGTCCCAGGTTCCTTTACCTCTCAATCAGATATGGTAATACAAAAATGGTGAAGGCAGTTGAGGAAAGACTGCTCACCATATTTAGGCAGTGCTTACTTCCCCTTGGCCTTCACACAAAGCTGAAGTTTGAAAATTGACTGTTTATTCAATAAAAACACTGATGATCCTATATACTTTCAAATACACCACAGGTATAAACACGCAGTGGGTTGTACCTACACCCCTAACCTGATGAGGTATCACAGAAAAGCACCCACATGAGACTGAAGTTCAGCACACTGCCTTTCTGCTGTGTTACAAAATCTGCACTCTGCACATCTCTTGACAGTTTGTGCTGAACATCTGTAATGCTCTGGGTACTCTAACATCTGTGAAGCATTTTGTAACTCAAAATATCAGTACACAATGGTTCTTGCCATTGTAAACAACAAATCAGCTGAACCACTAGAAACACCAATAAGAATTTACTGCATAAAGGAAATGTATTATAGAAACAGGTTATCACACTTTAGTACCAGCAGATGAGTCAGATGAGTCAGAACCAGTTCAGAAGATCATCCCTCAGTTCAACAAAATCCAAGTTAAACCACAGCCTGTTTATATTTGTGTTGCAAAGCTGTGGTGAATGCCATCTGCAGTGGGCACTACCATATGATAATCCAGCATACAACACCTGCAAATAAATCTACAGGGAATAATTACCACTCACGAAAATTGGACTCTACTATTAAGAGCCTATCAGTAGTACATAGCAACCAAATACATTTATTGATGTAGCAGTCTTGTACATTATTGATGAAAGAGGAAATATTGAATGCTATATGAAGAGAAACAGGACAAATCTTACAATTCATTACAGAATTCAGTATCATATATGCAAAATAAATCAGAAGATTTCCCCAGTAAACAAAATAAAATGGGTAATCTACACAAAAATGTATTTGTTTGCCTCCTGTATTACAAGAGTTCTAGTCTACTTTTTCCTGCTTCTCTTTTCAGCATAAGAAATATGAAATCAGAAGATGGGACAATGAATACATTGGGAAGTTATTATGACCAAGAAAGAAAAAAATCCATTAAAGCAAACATGAATATTTAATATATTTTAATAGAATAAGAGAGGCATTCACAAAATGCTTCAGCAGTGCTAAATTGAACAATACCATGTATTTCAACTCACTTCCTGCTCCCTCAGCAAAGGTTTGAGAGCTCCCACTTTTGCTTGAGACTTTATTAAATTCAACAGAAGCAAAGAAGTAGTTTGACAGTTCCAACAGTTCCATTAATAAATTTCCAAGTCTTTAAGTGTCTCTATAAAGATTAAAACAACAACAAAACAGAAAGAAGAGACACTTTCCTTCAGCAGTCCCTTTCTAAAAATGTAAGTGGCTCAGGCTTTTCAACTGGTCAAAGCTTCGGACTTTAGAAGAAAATTTTCCTAAAAATTTAATTTGTGGGTCAGCTGAGAATTAGAATTATCAGAACTCCTAAACATTGATAATGCTATGCATCACAAGAAATTACCAGATTTTGCTTTCCTTTATGCAAAAGTTTAGAAAAATATAACATATCTTCTTGGCTGAAGACAACTATGTAGATTAAATGTTTAGGCAAATAATAACTAAGGCACATGGCTTCAATATGTGATTTATACGTGTGCTTACATAATAGAAGAACATTGTTAATATCATCAATTTAGGGCTTGAGAAACATGTTATGGAGAAACCTGAAACTGACTTGAAGTCATACAAGGAACATAGCATTGCAACAGTCAAGATCATGCAGTCAGCACTTGTTTTTAGTAGCATAGGAGTACAGATATAAAGATGTATTGCTTAATAACAATTTTCTCTGACAACTTTCTAAACATACCTAAGAATTTTATATATATATATATATATAAATAAAAAATTTTATAAAAGTGTCTCAAATAACTCAAAGGTTAGTCAATGGAAAACACACCCCTAAAAACATTAGCCCCCTGTAAAAAAAAGCTACATTGTATCATTATATAGAAGTTTTACATTCTGTTGATACTGCATGTAATTACGAATGCAGCATTGGTGTGAATAGAAAAATGCATTTTTTTTTCATCACTTACTCATCAATCTTTCAAGTTACCAAGGCTTTTGAAACTGTACTGTATCAAATATCACACTCTACAATGTTTAAAGCTCCTCTGGACTCAGAGACTATTTCTTGCTCAGTGCAGACATCCATGTCTCGCTGAAATTAAAAGAGCTTTTTTGGTTGCATGTACCAACCATTTACTATGGTAAAGACTGATGGTAAAAGTATTCCAAACTACTTCTAAGTTCATAGCATTGAATGTTAAATATCCATACTAATGACAGCTATTGCCCTTCCCTTTTTGCCCTACCACCCTCTGAATTTAACAAGAAAGTATGTGAATTTGAAAACCTGCTGATTCGGGATACTTGAACTTAGGTTGTATTTTAAACATCTTTTTTGGATCACCATCACCTAAGTTATTCCCCCTACAGTAGCCAACATGTTCAGTAATTCCATCTTGTTCCTTACTAGAAGCAATGTATTTTACTGCCCTGCTATGGAAAAAATCCTGTTGCTACCAGGGCTCCCCACATGCTTTTACAGCATGTACTCTAAAGCACAAGGAAAGGAGTTAAGGATAGGAGAAAGTTTCCATGAGACACTTGAACGTATTTTAAGATAAGGCTTCCTAGAAACTTAAATTGGAGTTAAAATGCAAGAGGGGAACGGACCTACTAAATTTATGATTTGCAAGTTTTTTCTTTAAACATACTGCTGCAACTGATCTGCAACATTTACAGAGAAAAATTGCTATATGTTTCTGAAACACAAGAAATACTTCAAGTTGCTTCCAACACAAAACTGTTAGGAAATAGGCTAAATGACATAATAATCAGGTACAGTGCTACAGAGTCTGTAAAAAAAAAAAAAAAAAAAAAAAAGTGATAAATGGAATATGAACATAGTGCTGAGAACATACGTCTCCCCAAACAGTTTGTAAGCAGAAATAAATTATAATAGAGCGATGCATCTTACTACTGGAGAAAACACATTTTTTTAATACATGAGATTACTTCTGCCAGTAATTAAACACAGAAGAATAACCAGTGAGAAGTAACAAAAAAAAAAAAGTCACCTGCCATATGAAGTTCAACAATTAATAACAACATTTTTGTTCGCTAACATAGAAAAACATTTCATATTGAGATTAAAAACACTAATAATGTCTCACCGTGTGTTTAGAATTCACACACATGCAAACTATGCACAGACCTTTGGTTAATTATTCCATTTTATGTATTCTAAAATTTTACTACAAGACTGAATGTCAACTACAGAGGTAAAGATACAACAGCTTTTGTTTAGTTATCTTGCCAGTATGTATGCCAACATGCAACTTATTTTGAAGCTGCTACCAACTGGTACAGTATTATATACATACATGCATTAAGAAAAGGACTACACAACTACATTTCAAATGTGCTTAAGTCATACGCAAGTGTATAAAACACTTTGTCTGTTACTGAACTAAGCCACCCCACTAAGACATCCACCAGAATTTTGGCACTGGATTTAGTCCTACAAGCCACTATTTGATCACACTATATAAGTACATAATATTTTCAAAAGCTCCCAAGTATCAATGGAATTTGATACACAAGACATTTAAATGCTTTGAAATAATCCTTTGTATGTGGATTTTCAGTGAAGGACACTCGCTTACAAGAACTGTATTTGCCTTGTTACTCACAAAAGAGTGGGCTTTGATTTTAATCTGCTTGTGCTACTTTCAGGGCTTCTCTAACTAGGCCCTCCCTGCAAAGAAACGAAAAAGTAACTTTCACAAGACATTAAAAAAAAATGAACTTTCCATTACACGGTCAGAATTCATATGGGTTTCTTTTAGTCATAAGATCTTCAATATTTCAGCGTGTACCAAAAGGCTAAACAATCTGAGTGAGATAAACCCAGAGAGCTGAGACTGCAACACTCTCTTGGATCAAGATGTCTATTGATTCACAATCTCTTATCAATGTAACTTTTTTTTTTTCCTACTTCCATGGTCCAAGGTGTATAAACAAGTTTCAGCTATTTTCCTCACAAATATCTTTCAGCATTCCTTTCTTCTTAATGACGTGAGAGGTAAAATAACTTTGAGTTCTTTCTTGCTGCTTGTCCCCCAATGCTGCAGTTTGATAACAACCATCCACTGCAAAAGAAAGCTATTCTGTGCTCCATAGGTTGTACAGCATATGAGGAACCCTGCCCTCTACTCTCACCCAGTCACCATTCAAATTTTGCTCATGTAAGTAGCACATGACATACCCAGTGGAGAGCATTCATATACACTCTCCATTCATAAATCACCCTTAATATTAGTAGTACAATTACAAATAACTTGGTTTCCAATCTCCTACGTATTTTCCCCAGCTTCATAACTAGACTTTCGTAGTTGAACTCATTTGTACATCTACTAGCCTCAGGTATCTCCCAGTCGATGTTGTCAGGTTTCTCTTTTGCCCAACTACTTTGGGAAGCAATGCCATTTTAGGATTTTGAGTCATTATCATGCACAACACTCTGACTTCTTAAGAATTGACAACTTCACATAATGTTAACATGATAAATTATGTTTTCAGTTGAGGGGGCTCTTAGTACAAATAAACATTGTCATATGATTGTTGTTCCAAATTTAGGTTTACCAAAGTCAAAGTTTTAACGAAAAAGACATTATCTTATATTTTAGTCTCTGTGGCAGCTCTGCAAAGCAGAATGTACATGGCTAGTACTTATAAATAATAATGTTATGTAAAGCTCAAAGAAACAAGTAGAAGGATAAAAAAACCAAAACAGAACAAAACCACATTTCCTTACTTTTGCAATCTTAGCAATGCAGCAGTACAAGAAAGTGTTATACAATACCATACCAAAACATAAATAAAACCTGTTAATCTCATCTCTTCTCAGATCTAACTAATGAGAAATACAACTAAGTAAATACTATGCATGCTAAATCACAGGAGGTTAGTTAAGTGTTTGGCTTAATAATCAAACATACTATCAACAGCAGTTAAGTCTTGTTTGGAAGCAACTTTGGCATAAGCAAATCTGTTGAGATAATTAGTGACCCAGAAATCTAAACTCCCAAATTTTAGTTTGATCTACATCAGGCCACTTTTGCATTTTAAGCATTCTGTTAATAGAAGACAAACACTAGATTACTCTTCTGAACTACATAAAGCGCATAAGTAGCCTGTTTCCAGTAAATAATCAGAATCTCTCAAACATCTTGAATAATACACTTCAATATGCCTGCTACTCCCTCAATATCTACAGTAAAACTGTAGAAAGTACTGGTATTTATCATTCCATAATGTGTACCTTGTTTTGTCATAATACAATTGCACATAAGCAACAAGCACTTCTTTTGTAAGGAGCGTGACTTTAAGCAGTATGTGGAAAAGTCTGCAGGATCACCGTAATTAACAAGAGAGATCAAATTTTGTGCCTAGACACTTGACATTTTCCTTATAAATTTATAACTAAAGCCTTTATGCAAGTACAGCAGATCTAAAAATTAATGGCTGCAGGACAAAGAACAAGGTCACCCAAAATTGTTGAGTTTTAATCTCTGACAAAAATAAAAGTATATACTTTTTCTTTTTTACTTCTGAGGACTTAAAAGGTAACAAGGAAACTAAAGCAATAACCATAATGTGAACATGCTTTCACCTGCCCCTCTTCCCACCTTCTTCAAAGTTTTGCTAGAGTCTAAATTAATACCAGAGTATAGATGTTTGTCATAGCCTCTCTCATGTTGTGCCTTGAAAGCTCAGCACTGCTCCCGAGGTGACAGGCCCCAAGTAAGGGGTCTGCCCAAGTACTGCAGAGGGCAACAAGGACCAGCTGTACACCTAGCTCACTTTTCTCTAAGTTTGTACTGGTCACCTAGCCATGAAAAATGAGCTGCTGCATGTGCTGTTAAATGGATGACAGGGCAGAGAGTAGCACCTTTCAAAATGGGATTCACACAATAAGTTGGGAAGAGACCCCTAACTTAACGCATTGTGCCTTTCCTCTTGTTTCACACACTGCACTTCCCAGGTCTCAGGGAATTCTGTTTCGATTACTAGGGGAGAAAGAATTCAGCACAAACGTTTTGCTTTAAAGTTCAAGGGTTTTAAATATTTAGTGGAAAAAAAAATCCTTGATTCCATATCCTTCATTCCATGACAGGAGAAGGAAACCTTGACACAGACTGGTATTTTGTTTTTCCCACCTTTGGTGATCCAGATTAAAGCAAACAGTAATCTTCACAGATGTCATTTTCACAAGGTGAACATTTAGTAAAAGTTGAAGTAGATCCAAACAGAAACAAGGGTATCACAGCAATCTCAGGAACCATTATGCTATTCTCATAGTATTCCTATTTTGAAATAACATGAAGTGAGGGAATGCATCTCAACTTCTTATTTTCCTCTGCTAATCAAGACTGAAGGGATAAATTACAATCAATGCACTTATCTAATTCAGATGGTGGGAAATCAGGGTCAAGTTAAAGATATAATTTGCATGCATGCAGCACAAACAGCAAAGGTTCTTCATTAGATCAGGATTTTTATGCATTTCTGAAGGTAATCTTAGGCAAAGGTACAATAACCAAGAGTGATAATTAACAGTAGGTAATGAAAAACGAGCCTTGCAACATTACCTCATCTTGAACTCTCATCCAAGCCATGTGCAACCTTCCCAGTACACAAGGAGAAAAAACGAGGTTTAACTATCTAACCACTGTGACAGGCTGCAGCTGCAAACTGCAAGTCTACTCCATCATTAACTATGTAAAATTAATGTTGAATCCTAAATACAAGCAGGAGTTAAAAGAAATTTTAAAAATTAAGCAAGCAAGCAGCAGTATTAGCACATACCTCTTCAGTCATTTCTAGTCACCAAGAGAAAAAAAAGAAGGCAAATGAGTATTTCCACACTTCTGCTTAACTCCAAGCTTTAAATCCTACAGCTCTGCAGCTTCTTCAGCTGCACCCTTAACTCATGGAAGATCCCTTCTGAAAGGAGACCACACACTCTTCTCTCACTCTCCACTTCCACCAAAGCACCACCACAGTCTGGAAAATTGTGGCAGGTAACACAATTTTTAGAAAAGTAAAGCATCTCCAACTACGAAGCTAATTAATAGCAAATATGTAAATTACAAACTTCACACACGTTTGTTTCTTGCCTCCCTTACTTCCCAATACTTTTGCTTAATGTCCTATTCCCTGCAAACAGCAGACCAGCAAATGAAAATTTTGGATTTTTAGCTCTCTAAACATCATTTTTTTAATCAAGACAGTTTACATAGATTTTTTTGTTCTGTTATGGGAAGGTTAAATGCGATCTATACACTTTTAAAGAAAATGTTTACACTTGACTAATTCAGCTAGACTCAAAGTGAATTAAACACATCTGTAGTTATCTTTAATGGTACAAACTGAACTAGGAGTTTTTGTCTTTTGTGGTAAGAATAATACCACATTCAGTGTTTGCTATGTATCGCACTACATGTTTTTAGCAGAAACAACAGCAGGTTCTGAAAAACAGTTGAAAACAAACATACAGAAACATGAACTCAGGCCATCTGTCCAGCTAGCTAGTAGGAGACACCTGTCTTTCATGTTCTAGTTGTACTTTTGTTGCAGTCATGATAAACTAAGGATATAGGCAAGACTGATTTTGGAGACAGAATTAGCATCTAGAAATATACTTAGAAAAGTAGACCAGCTTCTCCATGTACAGAACAAAAGCCTGTGCCTCCTAAAACTGGTCTACTTTTCCCAAACTAGGTACTCCGTTATGCTACTCAAACAGTAACCTCTACCTTCAGAATTTGTCCTGCATAAATGGTTAGGGACAAGAAAGCTGAGCAGAAGAATGGAAAGCACCATTGGTTAAAGAGATAATAAATTTCAAGATGAGGATTAAGTACACCATTTCCCTTACTGTCTTCTTAACTGCTTTCACACTCAAAGAATATCAAGCCTCTAAAGCTCCTGTTTAAGTCATCATCCCATTACATGATCTTAAAAATCATACAAATCTATTTGGACCATAAATTGACTGAAATATTTGTGTTTGGGTGGCCTTAAGTAGCCCTCCACCCCACCACCCCAAAAAAAGGGGGAAAAAAAAAATCACCTCTAATTTTAGTTTTATGACATTCGTTATCAGGAAAAATACTATTAGAATATCAAAATCGTTTTCAAAGAGAAAATGTTTCTTTTACACCTGTTTTTTTCCTGAAAGTTGATAAACACATGAGCATTTTTCTGTGCTACAACAAATCATTAGCTACACAATTTATCTACAGGAGTGCTACAGAAACCATTTAATTTTTTATAATTCTGTATCAAAAGTTCTTAAAGCAAGTAGTTATGTATGCGTGCATAAATATAAAAATATAAATCCACACGCAATTTCAACATTTCCAACCATAACACAGAAACTACTATAAAGCACTTCTGTATTCAAGTTGATAACACGTTACTAACAGAAGTCAGAAACCTACTAATACATCAGCAAACTGAAATAACAACAGAAAGAATGTTAATAAGAAAACAACTAGATCCCTTTCCATCTCAATGGCATCTAAGAGTGTCCTGGAAACCTGATCTGAGAAAAAGGGAAAAAGGAGAAAAAACAAACAAACAAACAAAAAACAACAAAACAAAAAACTAACCCAAAAAACAAAAACAAAAAAACCCCAAAACCCAGCAACTTCTGAAAGCTTTAGGGTTATAATTCTCAAAGTCCTGGTCTAGTTCTGTTTCATTTCATGAGGTGTCCTTGCCCATGGCAGGGAGGGTTGGAACTAGATGATCCTTGTGGTCCCTTCCAACCCCGACTGATTCTATGATTCATTTGGGTTTCAAATTACAGCAGTTTGAAAAGCAAACAGTAATTTCAGTATCTGAATTTCATATGCCTTCAGAAGACATGTCAGCTCAAACAACTGAATTCTAACCTGCAATGCTAGGGTTCTCATTCTGCCAAAACATGGTGGGATTTTCAGTACTCTGCTCTACTTTGAAAGAACAATGTATCAGTTTAGTTTACTGCATAATGATATATATCACTGTGTTTTTCCTTTACCTTTTGAATCTGTCTTTATAAGCCACTTAAGCAGGACAGGAAGTGTTAATTATTCAACAGAAAGATTTCTGGTCTTTCCTGAATTAGTCACAGGAGAACATTAATAGTCAAAGGAGAGACTTCATCATAGAATAAGGGATAATGATGGGGTCCTATCTTCAAGAGAGTGCTACAAAACCATCTGAGACTGGCAGATGTGTAATGCAGGTGGTTCTTGCTCTTCTAATTGCATAGCAACTCTTGTGATTGAAAGAGACTCCTACCACACACCACAAACACTTCCTTCTACACGAACATCCTTGGAAACAACATATCAACAAGTCAATATTGTCCCAGAGCAAGTTTTAATTTAAAAATACCTCTCTCTAAAGGACAGAGCTGGAGAACCTGTCAATACTCCTTACTACCATGTCTTTCATTCAAGGCTCTTATAGCACTGTGGAATTAAAAGAAGAGTGATATATGATTCACCTAGCAAGAAAAGCATGCAAAAAGTAAAAATATGGACCAATTATCACACAGCACATCAGCAGCAAAAGTAGCAGTAAATCCTTTCCAAACATTAATATTACAGAAAGTTTTTATTTTAAAGAAGAAACGTGACACTTGTCTTCATGGATTTATAGTCTCTAACCTCTCATAATAAATGTAAGATGTATTAAAAAAAAGGCGAACAGTAGAGCACAATGTCTACATATTTGGACATTCAACGCTATGTATCTGGTGACAATTCTAAATCTGCAAAAGGAATATCTAAAATAGGCATGTTAGAAGTATCACAAACACTACATGTATGACAACACCAGAAGTTATAAGTGGAATTAATTCACTTTCTTTAAAAAACTGAGTCTAATTGCACCATCTTAACTATTTATTTCCAAAGCAAGCTTTACTTCAATTATTTTCTCATATGGTATTAATTACAAACCCTCAACCAGAAAAAGGCATGTGAAGCATTCAAATGTTTTTGTTAAAGGAGTTAACACCTAGGGAAGTTACCAAATATATATATATATTAATACTAAAAGCACTTTATCGCTTATAGCATAGCTGACAGCTCATCCACACATCTACTTAAGAATGAAAAAATAAGATTTCACCCATTCCCACAAACTGCTGTATTTTAGACTCTCTAAAATTCTAAGCATTTTAAAAAATTAAGCCATGCTTCCCGGATTATTTTTTCCTATTAAAAATTGAATAGTTAGACAAACATATTTGTAAACTGAAATTGGAGAGAACCTTTACTACAGAAAAAAAAAATCGCATTAAAAATACTTTCACTCCTTCAAACAAGCATACAGTCAAAAGCTGATTCTAAAAATAGAAATTATAAGATTTTTAAATGATTAACTTGTTAACAACTCAAGGGAACACTTGAAACCTGTCTGCATGAATAGGCAAGCATTTGTTGAAAGATAATTTTAGAAACTGTTATTGTCCATTAGTTCACTGAAGGCGATTACTTTAAAAAATGTAATGCTAAGACAAGAACAAACATTAGTGCATCCAACACTGATGTCTCTTCTTGCCATATCTCAGCAATACCTCACCTAAGATTCACCCTTCTCCAGCTAAAAATGCATTTTATTGAGTAATACTGGATACTTGTTAAAAGAATGTTTTCAAAAGACAGTTAATTGATTTATCAAAAAGCTAGACTCCTTAATATTGACACTATCTTGAACCAAAATAGAATCTAATCAACAGTTAGAAGGACAATACAATTTCCGATATCACAGAATTCTTGCTAAGTGACAGCCTATATATGCAACTTCCTCTGAGACACCTCTAACAACATATAATTAGAGATTGAAACGCTGCTGTTATGGTGACAGGACTGATCTCACTAGCAGTCATACTGTGAATGCAAGTTGCATTTTAGCAATTAAGTCAGTGAGGACATGACTTTGTATTCTGCTTTTCCAAGTGCGCAACTTGGAGGTTATCACAGAACTAGCCTAGTTTGGTTTTCTACATTCAAACAAGCACAAATTAAATTGCTAAATACATTGCTAAAACAGGCCCTGAATTAAACAACTCAGAACACCATCAGACACTACATAGAGAGTAGTTGGACACTAAAGACACTTATTGTCAAATGACCTCTTTTTCTCTGTGTCTGACTGCTTATTAAAATTACTTTAAGAAAAATAATTTATACTTCTGTTTAAAATTTTTCATTTCTCATTAGACTCTTTAATTTACATTAAATAAGCATTGGAGATCCAACATTAGCCAAAGTACATTTATTAAAGGACATAATGCCAATTAAAGTAGTTTTTTTAAAATTAATTCATTTAAACCACTAATAAAAATGCTACAAAATATAGAAAATTTAAATTATCTTTGTCCCATTGACCTCCACTGTTCAAGTTCAGAGCATATGATGGCCCAGATTAAATAGCAGGAATTGAACAGGATACCTATAATTTCATAAATAACATAGGACAGCATTCCCTGCTGCAAGGAAGACCCCAAAGGACAGATTAAAGGCAAAACCCCATCAATTTCCTAATACAACTTCTTTGCACAAGCAAGTACTGCACTTACCACAATGCTACTACTCAGATGCAATCAGCAGAGAAACAGAACACACAAGTGTAAATGTCTTCTTTCTCCAACTCATGAAATGCTGTAACTCTTCAATTAATAAATTTTCCTGAGTACAGGTAAAGAATAATTTACAGTGATTGGACCTATGTATTATGATATGTTTTCCAAGTTACGAGAGCTAAGAAAATGTATTTAAAGGAAAAAAAAATTTAACACTGCATTCCTTAAGCATATCAAATTCTCACCAATTCTCCAAATTCTCATCAAATAAAAGATCTATCCCTAGTATAAAAGGGAAGCCTTACATCAAAATCTCAAATTAGAAGATGATTCAGCATTTTTGCAGAACTTAAAAATATCAACCCACTTCTCCTGTACGTTCATGTCATATCCACAATCCAAAACCACTAATCACAGTCACTCACATAAAGGTTTTGTTTTCTGAAAGAGTTTTTTGGGATCATTTTTTAATTTGTTTTATATAGTGTCGTTAACAGTCTTTTCTTGCATGGCCTTCTCAGTGTCCTGAGAAGATGCCTTTCTAATATCTGCAACTGCTATGACCTAAGTTCCTTTACAAATCTTATCTCTAAATAAGTCAACCAATGCTGCAGTTATTCCCTGATACTCAGTTCTTCCAAACCCAGAAGTGACTCCGTGTTTTTGAGCATTGCCTATACAGGAAGGACTTCTGCCATTTGAGAAGAAAACGAGACAAAAAACAAGAGAACAGATCAATACAATATGCCTAAACTGAATATTAAGATTATCTCCAAGATCCAAATAAAGGTTTCAATAGAATCAAGATCAAATATTGTCCAAGAACATTCACAAGACATTTGTGACAACACTCTAAGGTACAAAGTTAGTCAGTGAAGACTGTATACTTGAGGACATATAGGAGCACAGTGACATTTTCAACTTTCAAGGATATAAGCAGTATTTTGCTGAGAAAATGTATCACATTATTCATTCATACCAACAGCCTCTTAAAGAAGCCTGTGTCTATTTATATGCACAAACTTCTATTTTAAAATAATTTTGAGATCCAATAATTAGTATAGCATGTTAGTGAAAATATTCAAGTCAATACCAAACATCTTCAATGATAATATCCATCAAGGATCATTTTCTCAAGTTTAGCATCACTGATTTCAGCATCTTAAATGAAACAGTGAGTCATGATGCTTCCACCAATTCCAAACTTTCACAGCTCTCCAAGCTCAGCATGATTCAACAGCATTACCACTTCTGCAGAAGTTTGACAAAGTGGTTCAAACTCAGGCAACTAAAAACAGCAAAAGTAGTTCCTTATATCTGATACCTATAATATAAACCTCTAACAGAACAGACTTACTATTAGAAACTTTTGAGAACCCAAAGCATGCTCGATAAAATGAAACAATATACAAAACACAACATATCTGTTACAGTAGTTGAACCTTTTACTAACTAGCATTAAGACAGACATTTCGTAGCAGTAATTGTGGAACAATTAGCAGCACTGGCGAAGTCATAGTACCTTTGACTAATCACAGTTTACAAAAGACATGAAGAAGGTACAGTATGACAGGAAGACAGAAAGAAATCTGAGAGGTGACCTAGACACATTAACTTTTATTTCCTCCAAACTTCAGAAAGCTTTGTTTGCTCCAGCTATGACAGAGAATTTCACCCTGACAAGAGAGTTACAGTAAGATTAAGAAGTGCTAGATATGTCCATCTATAATTAGCACAGCATCCACTTAAAATGACAAAATATTTCTAAAACATTTTATCTAAAGAATTTGAATAAACTCATGGTGGAAGCAAGTGCTTGTTTTCTCAAACTCTGGCTTCACTGGAGAAGCAAACAGACATTTTTAATCAAGCAGCCTATTTCTGGATTATCTTAAGCCAAACACCCTCATACACCAGCTGTTTAAATGTATTCATTTCTTAGAATTACTGCACAGTAAGATTAAGAGAGACAAGATCATTTGTTTTTTCCAAAAAAAAAAAAGAGAACAGTTAAATTACGGAAGTACTTGCTGCAGTATGTTGTGAGGGTCAAGAATACACATGGATTCATCACGTTATTACGCAAATTCATTTACAAAATAGGTAAGACCTGCCAAACCATAAATCTATAAAAACAGATGACAACCTTATGTCAGACTGCCAGAAGCAAAGGAGGTATATACCAAGATAAGCATCACTGCATGCTTGGTCTGTCCTTATGCTTATTTCCTCAGCATCACTTATCACTCAAATCAGAAACAGGGCTGGGCGTATCTTTGGTCTGATGCGCAACAGCTGTTTTTCATTAAGTAACAAAAAATCTTCTCTCTGTTTTGTCTATTCTATTAAATACTGCAAAAGAAAGCATTGTTTTCACATTCCTAGAAAATAGCTTATTACAGTTGAAGTAATAAATCCAGTTTGTCTGCTTTTACTTTGACTGCAAATAACCTCCATTCCTAAATGTAAGCTCTGCAGCAAATAGAAAACTTAGCTGTGATCCAAAACATGGTACCTTGCCACTGCAATTGCAAGAGGCAACTGCTCACTATGCAAAAAAACTAGAACATCTATTTTTTTTTACTTTAATTGAGGTACTTTTCCAGTTGTACTATGACTGAGTAAAATCACAAAATCCTCAATTTCTGACTCTTTATTTTGCATATTCTTATTCAAGCAGGGAACGTGATAAAGTTCAATTCTGCACCACTATCATCGCTTTCTCCTCAGACAGAAGCTTCTCTATGTCTTCTAAAATTAAGATCCAAGTATAAAATTCCAGCATCTGTCTAATGCTTGCTACCATTCCCTGTAGCACTTCTTAAGAATCATAGAATGGCTTAAGTCGGAAGGGACCTTAGAGATCATCTACTCTAAGCTCCCTGCCATGGGCAGGGACACCTCTCAACTAGACTTGGCTGCTCAAGGCTTCATCCAATCTGGCCTCGAACACCTCCAGGAAGGGGACATCCACAACCACTTCGGGCAACCTATTCCAGAGTTTCACCATTCTCGTACCAAAGAAATTCTTCCTAAAATCTAGTCTTAAACCTAATCTCCCTCACCGGAAAGCCATCGCTCCCTTGTCCTATTGCTAGACACCCTCATAAAAAGTCCTTTTCCAACCTTCCTGTAGGATCCCTTCAGGAAGTGGAAGGCAGCAGTATTCTCTAAGCTGAACAACCCCAGCTCTCTCAGCCTATCCCCATAGCAGAGGTGCTCCAGCTCTAGGTTCGTCCCTGCGAGTGTGCAACATAAGAAAGTACAACATTCAAGTATTTTTAGAGCAAAACAAAGACCACAGTAGGCAAATTAACTACTTGATTCCAACCAACTGCAGTTTCCTGTGATCAGTGGCCTGTAAATATTTGTAATAAATAAAAGCAAACAAGCTTTTACTTTACTCACCAAAAAAAATGGTTTAGGTCTTACAGCATTAGCCTTCATAAAACCCAAGTGTCATTAATTTATTGATTTAAATAAATTTATCACTGTAGAGGGAAGAACTGACAGTTTTGATCATCACACACTAACTGCAGAGAAACCCTGTGCCTCAGACAGCACTACCCACTCACACCGCACTACACACTCACACCTATCTGAAAGCACCTCATTTCATGCTCATAGCTCACCATTCACTTAAGAACTTAGTTAATACTGAGGTCTAATAAACAATAACGTATTTGGTAGTACACCTATTGTTATGCATAAACTGACATGGCTTATTCTAGCATCTGATCCAATGCTCCAGTAAGTGAAAGCCTGGCTAAAGAACCACATGAACCAAGGCCAGTGACAACTAATTCTCAGAGGGAAAGGTATGTATTTCAACAGTTTACTTAAGCCATGTTTAGGAACACCTGTGTCAGATTTCAATAATCATTAAAGGAGAAGTAAGTTTAGGAAGACAGTATCTATTCATGATGACCTACACAGCCTATAAGATAATTAACTATTTATTAAAAGGATAGTCACCCAGAGTTCACAAGGAATGAACAACTGTAATGACCACAAAAAAAGCAGGAAGGAAAAAACTGACCAGAACAGAGTCTTCTTAATAGCATGCATATATGTGTGCATGTATATACACACAGTTTTTACTTGCTTAGAAGCTAAAAGTAAGCTTTGGTGATATGAAGTCACAAACTAACCATGCTTACATTAAATGATCCACTGTTTTGATCAAATATTTAATTTTAGTAAACAAAACTGAGAAGACAGCCAGATTGAAATGGCAGGGACTTGATGATAATGTGATTGGAAAATCCAGACTCAGAAATAAACTCTGGATTGGGCCTGCACAGAATGGTCGGGGAACAATGTCTCATCATAACATATGATGCATGCAGTGTCAGAGAAAGGCAGAACAAATCGTAACATCCTGCAAAACCCCACTGGCATGTTCTCAAACAATATTGCCATCGGGTTTAGCTGACTATAGCACCTTATATTTGCCAGAAATCAGATGAGATGAAACTAATCATACTGTGTTTTCAATCAACTTCCTGCTGGCTGCCACCATTTCAAGAATGGAATTAATTTGTTTTACATCCATTAATTTGTTTTATATTCATTCACATATTTTCTTCTGTTTCTAAGGCTCTAGAATGCAATAGTATCTGTCTGGACAAAAGAAAAAAGAGCAGTATCACTGTAGTATAACTTGTAAAAGTACTGCCCTCTCTGAAATACGCCTTCACAGTATGTTTCTAACAGCCCAGGAGTATGTGATGAGTTTGAGAAGTTATCCCCAAGTGAAATTGTAATCACCAGACAAGCTCAGAAGGTTTGGAAGTAAGATAAAGCTGTTTTTTACAGCAACCTACATTTACAAGCATATATACCAAATATATTTACATGTATTTATGATTATATACAATTATTCACAATTTAGAAATAATACAGAAATCCAACCCTTCCCCCCTGGACAAAGCAAGCCCATAAGGGGCCAACACCACCTTCTTCTCTTCCCTCCGTTAGAAAACAAGATCTCACATGTTATCAGAAAAAGGTTAGTACATGGTGTGGAGAAGTCAGAGAGATGAAGGAACAGCAACAGAGCCTGAGAGCCAAGAGAGAAAAATTGTTTACATATGGGCTTTTTATACCAATTATCAAACCTATGAATAATATAGACTTAATTATTACTTTCCTTTTACAACCAATGCCCAGCTCGTTCATTCTGTATTCAAAAGACTGTCCAGAAAGTTCCTCTCTCTTGTTTATAATTTAGAACCAAAATAGAGCCCTAGCTCTTAAAGTGCTACAGAGTGCTATCTTACAAGTCTCATCTATGCATATAACCATTTAATAGCAAAAGCCCCAGCCCTTTGATGAGCTATACACAAGAAAACCTTTGTGGAGTTCTTGAGTCCAATGCTAACATGTAGTTCATTAAAGGACCATGCCTCATCTCTAATATGCAAAATGGCTTAACTAGAATATATACATATAGTGGCATTTTCAAGTATTTATTTAACTTAAAGTTTAGTATTTTATATATATCATAAAATATCAGTTTCACAAACTTTCAGGTTTATGAAATCCACTAGTCTATAGAAACAAACAACAACACTGCATGGTGTGTTAATCAGTAAAAGCAACTTTTTCTGGATCATAAGAATAACAAGTTAAGCACAGCACTAACTCTGGATGAAGTAACCTGAAATATCAACTCACATACTGCACCCTTTCCACTCTTTGTACACTAAGACTATTCCAATAAAAAAGCAAGATAGTTATAACTGAATGAAGATTGGGAAGAATGGGGAGCAAGATATATCCAAACAGTAAGTTCTGTGAATTCTTCATAAACAATATGAATAGAGATGAGGTTTCCCAATTCAGATTATCTGAGTAACTGAAACTATTTTGTTAAAGATCTCGGTGCTCCATTTTTACTTGAGCAGAACTGACAGCCTGGACATTCTAAAAAGGGCAAGTCTGCAAAAGATTTACAGACAGATTCCATGATCTTCAACAAAAGCCAAGCAAACATTAGCCACTGACCTTAAGCAAACGTTTCAGAAGTTCTGAACAGTCTCAGTCAGTTTATTTTTCAATCTCTTAGATCTTAAAACGCGAAGAGTTTAGTAGTTTTCCAGTCACTAAAAATGCTTGAAACACACAAGATCTGAAGTTCTAATATCAAACCAGGCCTTTTAAAATAAGGTTTTAAAAGGCCAACTTTAATACAATACATACCAGATTTTCTCCTGTAATCTGTTTGTGTGTCACGGCTATAGATGTATCACAGGAGCTACTTCTGTCACTGCTCACCAACAGGCAAGTTTCAGCCCAGAAACCCACAGATAACTTCAATTTCAATGTTTCTTCCAATATTTTCCTTAATGTTTCCTATCTTTGTGGATTACTGCTAAAAGTGTCCATCTTACTGTAAACAGTCCTGGCTAAATATTACATAAAATGAAGAAAAAAAAAACAAAAAAAAAAAACCAAAAAAAACCCAAACAAACCCACACCGTTTACACTTGACAGAATCTAGACCATATTGTCTGATTCACTGATGCTGAGTTGTTCTGCTACCTACGTGGTCACCCAAGAAGAACTATGGAAGGATTCTCAACCATTAGACCAATGCGGACTGGGAAACAAAGCCAAGCTATTCCTCTACATTACTTACAAATTTCGTAGAAGCAACTACATTATAATGAAAGTTTCAGAAGTTGTTATAGCCTTAAGTATTTTTTCCTGTTGTTTCAAAACGTGACTTGACAGACATACCAAAAAAGTGACACAAAAATCACAGAAAAGACTCCATCCAAAGATACGTTGCTGGCAGTAAGCCCCAGCTGACAACCAGGGAAGAATTCCAACTTCAGGTGCATGTCATTTTGCCATCATGATTTACTTTCTTCAGAAAGCTGATATACACCTGTGACCCCTCAAGTACTCCTACCAATGCAACTTCACTAGAAGGGCATGTCTATACAGATTTAGCAGCTGATAATTTTTTCAAGCTCTTGGAAGGCCTTGGTAAATAAGGACAATAGGACCAAGAAGTACAAGCTGTAACACTCTGGAAGCTGACTGAACAGTTTTTGATTCTGTCAGGTTTTGTTTGTAGGGTTTTTTACGTGAAAAACTAGATGCATAGTTCACCACTGTGTATTGAAATGTATCAAGCAGATGTTTAAACTGAAAAACAGATTAATTTATTCACTGTATTGGTGGACAAAGTGAGATGTTTTTCAGTGCTGTCTTTCCAAAATCTTACAAGAAACAATAACCCATGCATGACACACTAAGAAAAAAAAGATGACAGATGTTTGTGCAAGGGAAAAGTATGATTAAAAAAAAAAGGAATATCTTTAAAGGCAATAGGTTTTCTTGAGAGCCTCCTGTCATCGTTAAGCAACACAGTGAACTAACCAAGAAGTTCAGCCCAGAGAGAAAGTTAATTTTCAGCTTTCCTGCAACTCTCCTTTTGCATCAGTATCACGTTACAGTAATCAGTATGCTACATTAGAATAACAGTAACTTGATTTCCACTACATTACAGAAAATATCAGGCCTAAATATGGGAGCCTAACAAAAGAAAAATAAATAATGTACTGTATATTTATAATCTGTCTTCCAGTATCACTCCCCGCAGGGCCACGGCATTTGTTGCAGTTCAAGCTTCTGTCATAACTCAAAAATGTGATTTCATTTAAAACCCTGCCACTCCAATAAACCAACCAAATGCACAGTGACATCACTAAATCACTGTTATTGCATCTCTTCTCTCAGCCTCCACTTCCCTAGAGTATTTTAAATCGTATGACATCAATCTCAAGAAAATACAATCACAGACAAATGTAAATCTCAGGTGGGTCCTCAAAAGTCTATTTAGTCACATATTTTTTTGAACTTTCCATAAATAAGTACATTAGGGACTAATGTTTCTGTGATATACATTAAAGACACTTTATGATCACGTGTATCTGCGAGAATACCATCTGCCCAGATACATCTAAAGATTAAATAAATCAGTAACTAGAACATTCCCAGAAGACATGATCGCAGAGGTGACAGAGGAGTATAGGAGTTTAGCAAGAAACAGGCTTACTTCTTTTTCCACCTTTGGCAAACAGAAATGACCCTATCTCTTTTTTAAAAAGGATCAGTCAAGAACTATGAAGGACCTTATCTGTTATCAACCTCCCTGCCTTCAAAAAGCTGGGGAAAGAAGTATGTATCTGTCCTTACACTTTCCCCTTTATTAATTATACAGCCCTGCGCTGACCAGCATTTATAGCAGTGACAGCTTCCCGTTCCCTGGTGCAGGGCAGGGATGTATCGGGCACCCAGCTCCAGGATACCAAGTCGGGCAGTCAAGGGCCCGCATTACTCATCTGGGCCTCTAAGAAGCTAAAGGCAGGCCCAGGAGCACAGCCCGCAGACGCCTGCCACTCCGCAGCCCCAAAGGAGGAGCAAGCGCTCCAGGAAACCTGCATGTCCGGGGAAGCGAGCAGGCCTACCCACGCCGAACTAAGGGGAAGGCCGCTGCCGAGGGTGCCCGAGTGCCGGGGAAGGCTGCGGCGCTGCCGCTCGCAGCCAGGCCGTCCGTGTGTGTCCCTCAACAGCGCGTCCGGGAGCAACACAGGCACCTTCCCCCCAGGTCACCCAATGCCTCTAAGCCAGAAACCGCTGCTACCCTCGCCTGGGCCGTCCGGGACGCGGCACACCCCCACACCCCGCCACGCGCAGGGAGGCGGGGGAACACCGCCCTCTCCGAGTGAGTACCCAGTGCGGCCCGCCCGGAAGGGGCCAGCGGCCGTCCCCACCCCGGGGGAGAGCTGCGGGTTCGGCCCCCGTGAGAGGCCCGAGCCCCATGTTACGATCTGGCCCGGCGCCCAGGCTGGCCTCTTCGCCAAGCCCGACCAGACCAGGCCCGGGCCCTGCCCCCGCCTGGCCGCAGCCCCCATTGCCTCGCCCTTCACCGCGCCACGCGCCCCCCTCCCCGCGCCGGGCCAGGCCGAGCCGGTTGCAACCCAGCCCCCGCCTCGCCCTCACTTACCCCCAGAAGCCGCAAGGGCAACGCGGTGGCAGGCTCGGCGCCTTGCTGCGCTCGCTGCCGGCGTCTCCCATGGCAGGGCCGGTGCGCTGGGCGGCGGGAGCGGTGGATGGGGGGGCGCGGGGTTCCCAGCCGGGATTCCAGGCCGGTCAGCTGGAGCCGGACGCGACCACTAGGGAAGCGGTGGAGGGGAGGGAGCGGGAGGGGGACGGCCGCACCCTACCGGCCGGGCCCCCAGGGGAGCCAGGACGCTGCGCAGAACTCCCTGCAACTACCCTCCCTGCCCGGCGGTTTCTGTGAAGACCCCGCTTGTCACAGTGGGGCGCAACGACTCTTCCCCACCACCTGGTCCCTGACTCAACAATGCGTGTGTGTCCCCTTCCTTCCAGCGGCTTGCCTCCCCCTGTCCTGAGCGGGATGGTTTCGTCAAGCCACCGGATCAGCTGGGAGTGGCATATACCATAGCCCATCTTCGGGGGGAGTTGGGTTGGATCAGGCCCGGGAACTAAGAGAGAAACAAGTTTACAAGGCCTCCCTAGACTCGAGAAGGGAACAAACTTTTCAATAAGAAGGCTTAGATGCGGTTGAGGCTTGCAGAGGTACCTGAAGCCGTTGACCACCTGTGTCTCTACCCACACGTTAGGCACATAGTGGTACAGCCAGAGAAGACCGGTAGGGTGGAGGTGCTGATGTTAGTGGCGCATGCGCGGTGGGACTCGGACGCGGAAGTTGGTTGATGACGAGAGGGTCCTCCGGGGTCTTATCTATTCTGCCTAGGGGCAGCAGGGGTCGGTGGGTTTCCACTTCACACCTACCCCCTAGTTCTCCGGACCTGTAAGACCCTTCGGGGCTGGTTGTTGTCAGCCAGTGTGCCGGGGGCTGGAATGCCAAGTACGCACTTGAGATCTGTCCCGGACGGGTGACTGCCCGTGGGGTACCCCCAGCGGTGATGGCACGAGACTGCTTTCCCCGTGGTTCCGTTTGCTTCCGTGACAAGCCTTGCTGCTGCGACCTGGGAAGGAGACTTGGAGGTCGGGGAGTGATGTGAGAGGCGTGAGGGTGACGCTCCCTCTTTCTTGTGTATTCTGTGGGTGTTCGTCCTGTTTCCTTCAGTATTAAATAAAATCAGTTAGGTATCTAACGTATGCAGGGATTTCCTTGTCTATGGTGAACAAAACTTTCTGCCTGAGGACACTGAGCTGGGGGCTGGCTGAAGCCAGGAGAAAGCAGACCACCTTGGTCCCCGTGTTTTGGCCCCAGAGAAAGACCTGCAAGAAATAAAGTACGGCAGACGCAGTGCATGGGCGATTACCAGCTGCTGCTCTTTGACCAACCGGAAAGAAGAGGGCAGGTTGCAGTATCTGGACTCGAGGGCTGAGTAATAGGGATTGTACTTCTGGTACAGGTTTAGGAAATGGCCTTAAGTGAGTTATGGTCTTCGTCTTTGTTGGTGCGGTCTGTGAAGTGGAAATGTTGCTGGCCCCCTACTAGAAATTGCTTTGTGATCTGAGTGGCAGATGCTGTTTAGGAAAATACTGATATGGCAATACCGAAGGTGGAATATTGATGTATTCTTCAGATGCTGTTCCACATCTTACACTTTGATTTGTGCTTTACATTTAAAGCCAAGCTTGTTGAATATTGGAGTAGATGATCTCTTAACATCCAAACTAAGACATTCTATGGGTTTATGATCCTTAACAAAATTAGGTTTTTGTGATGAACTAGTTAATTCTGCTAGCAACTTTTTGAAACAAATGTTCAACCTTTTAAAAGAATTTTATATCAAATTCACAGCAGAGAAAAAAAAGTAGACTACATATGCACACATACTTCAAGCTTTTTCATGAGAAGTTGAAATTTAAGTAATTGAGGTAATGTAAACTATTCTTCTGAAAGAGTGGTTTCTGACAGAATTTGCTAATACTTGTTGCTTTATCAAACTTTTGAGTCTGGTGTTATCTAACACTCTGATAGTGCATCAAGCTTCAGTAGTTCAACCTGCTCTTCCTCAGCCATGATTTCAAATACAATCACAGTGTTGAGTACTGAGACTGGTGGTACAACAGTGTTGTCACATGCGTTGAGAGTTTTTATTGACATTAACTGATTCAACTGGCATCCCTTTTTAAAATGTGGCTGAACCAAACTGTGAGTGTTTCTTTTTGGCACAGCTTTCTGAGAAGCCTAACAACTGAGGGAGCGTTGCTGAATGCACTAAGATAAATGGGTACTTGAACAAAGTAGCCCTAGCTTCAGTAACTCATCCTTTTAAGCCAGCAAGTAAACTGAAAATTAAAATTGTGTCTTATGTGCCAGCTACCTATACCCCTGCTGGATTCTGTGAACTCCCCTTGGATAAGCACTACCTACTAGGGTTTTGATGATCGAAAGTTTGTTGTCCTTATTTGCTGTTACAGTGAACTCGAGTCAGTTTTCAAGTATTAAAAATCTTGTGGAGAATCATTCTTTCAGTTTTTTTTGCTCAGTACTGTTACAGATTTTTGTGAAGTTGTTGTGACAATGTCAAAATTTTAGTTTTCAAGCAATGCAGATTAAAAAAAGTGTGATACTTCAGAGTTAAGCAAAACATGATTTTAGAGATGTCATTATACAAAGCAGCCACCTTTTAAGTGTGATGATGATGAAGACACCGAATAACTGCCTACTCCTAATGCCCTAAGGAGGAATAATCACAGGCGAGGGGTAACATTAGGATTATAGTACAGTTGAATACTATGGAATGTATCAGGGAGAGCATATGTGCCTTGGTGCTGTCATGCCATAGAATCATGGAATGGTAAGGTTGGAAGGGACCTCAAGGATCATCCAGTTCCAACCCCCTGCCATAGGCAGGGACACCTCCCACTAGTACAGGTCACTCAAGACCTCGTCCAACCTGGCCTTGAACAATTTGGTTTGTTGTTTTGTTTTTTAAAGTACAACTTCTGCAATACTAGTTTTATATAATCGTATTTCCTACTTTGTTTAAACAACACAAATTTTAAATTACTGGTGTATCCATTCAGCACTGTTTCCTGAAAATTTAATGGGTTCATCCATACCAGTGTTTCTAAACCTTTTAATGTTTCGATTTCACAGGAGCACAGGATGTTCAGGGGTTGGAAGGGACCCAAAGAGATCATCAAGTCCAACCCCCCCTGCCAGAGCAGGACCATACAATCTAGCTCAGATCACAGAGGAATGCATCCAGACAGGCCTTGAAAGTTTCCAGAGAAGGAGACTCCACAACCTCTCTGGGGAGCCTGTTCCAGTGCTCTGTGAAATTTACAGTAAAGAAGTTCTTCCTTGTGTTGAGGTGGACCCTCCTGTGCTGCAGCTTCCATCCATTGCTCCTTGTCCTGTCACATGGAGCAAGTAAGGAGAGCCTGTCCCCCCCACCTGACACCCAGCCCTCAGATATTTATAAACATTGGTTAAATCCCCTCTCAGTCTTCTCTTCTTCAGGGTAAGCAGCCCCAGGTCCCTCAGCCTCTCCTCATCAGGTAGTGTTCCAGTCCCCTAATCATCCTCATAGCCCTCTGCTGGACCTTCTGCAGCACATCCCTTTCCCTCTTAAACTGGGGAGCCCAAAACTGAAGGCAGTACTCAAGATGGGGTCTCACCAGGGCAGAGTAGAGGGGGAGGAGAACCTCCCTTGACCTGCTGGACACATTCTTCTTAATACACCCCAGGAACCCATTGCCCTTCTTGGCTGCAAGGGCACATTGCTGTCCCATGGATAACTTGTTATCCACCAGCACTCCCAGGTCTGTCTCCACAGGGCTGCTCTCCAGCAGATCGCCTCTCAACCTGTACTGGTGCAGTTTATTATTCCTCCCCACGTGCAGGACTCTGCACTTATTTATCCTTGTTGAAACTCATTTGGTTCCTCTGTGCCCAGCTCTCCAGTCTTAAGTCTGGCTGGATGGCCACACAGCCTTCAGCTGTGTCAGCCAAGCCTCCCAGTTTGGTGTCATCAGCAAACTTGCTGAGCAGACTCTGTCTGTCTGTGCCTTCATCAATGTCATTGATGGAGATGTTGAACAGCACAGGACCCAGCACTGATCCCTGGTGCACTCCACTAGTTGCAGCTCTCCAGCTGGATCTGGCACCATTGATCACCACTCTTTGAACTCTATCTTGTTACCAGCTCCTAATCCACCTCACTGTCTGCTCTTCCGTCTCACACTTCCTGAGCTTGCTCACTAGGATGTCATGGGAGACGGCGTCAATTGTGTCATGTTGCTTCTAATCACATCTATCCATTTGCAGCCACCACAAAGTGTGGGTTTATGGTGCAGTGTGGCAGCAGGGGAAAGTACCAGTATGTAATGCTGCTTCCGAGGCTGGGAGGGAGAAAACTAGTTCATCTGATCTAAAATGAACACAGTGATGAACAAGGCATTGCAACCTCCATTCAGTGTATGGACTATTCATCAGTTCTGTTGAGTGTGGCCTCTGGCTCCCTGAGAAATTCCAGTGCTGACATGTTCTATAGCTTTTTTTTCATCCAGAGTCCAAGCCATGCATGCTTTCTGAAATCATCGAACGATTACGATTGGAAAATAAGATCATCTAGTCCAATTGTCACTCAGGTACCATGACCACTATATCCTGAAGTCCCACATCTACACGCTACATGTACTGTAAATATGCATTAGGCGGAGTGGAATGCTACTTAGTGATAGAAAAGTAGCTTGAAAAACAGTAGTGCTGGAAGACTGGTGAACAACACTTTAGCTATACAACAAAGGTAAGAACTGATGTGACTTTTGTTCTGCGTAACCAAATGCATGAAGTAGAGAGAGAAGTTGGTAATCCTTCTAATGGGATTTCAATGGCCCTACGGCTCTTCTGTGGGCATTTTTCTGGGGACAAATCAGAGAGTGCAGAGAAGAGAAACCAAAATACAGGCTGCAGACACTGAGATGCTAAGAAAAATGTCAATGTTTGAAGTTTGGCCAGGGAATGATTGCATTTGAGGAGAGACCATAACCACCATACTTTGTGTTTAAAATTATAAACAAAAATGGAAGGTACAGAGTTTCATAAAAGAGAATTCTCTAAAGGGAGAGATGCTTAGGACATAAACAGAAAACATTCTCACAGTGAAGTCTGATTTTTACCTCTCACTAAGGTGCTCCTGGCTCATTCTCAGAGGGTCCTTGTTGCAGGATTAGATGAGATAACAGACCTCACAGGATAAGGAGGCAAACCCACCAGATTTAGAAGTGACAATTAAATACTGTTTATCAAGTACTTTTTTTGGTTTGGGTGGTCGCTGTGTGGGTTTTTTTTTCTCCCCAAATACACTAGAAAAGCTTGTGTCTGTATATAATCAGAACATTTGGGGTTGTTTATTTTAGTATAAACATGATTGTCTGATTGAGATACACGTGCACAGCTGTAAAGTGGAGCAGGTGGAGAATGTCATAAGTACTGTACGTCTTCCTTCTCATCTTGACATCTGAATTACCATAAAATGATAAAAGTGACTCTTGAACTGATTGAAATAATCACTTTTTATTCCTATCCAGCAAGTAGATTATTCTTAGTGAAATCTTTTCTTTTCAAAGATTGTTCTTGTTAAACTCTGTGTTGAGGCTAAAAAATAAAATGAGCATGTGAGCACATATCTGAAGTCTAGTCATAGCTAATGACAAAGGTGAACAATTACAGTGATTTCCTAGAGCCTCGAGTATGGGATACAGACTGTGAAGATACTAACCTGCATCACTTGCTAGTCAGCAGCAGCACAGATGTGACCCCAGAAAGGGCAACTGAACCATGCCAAAGACTGCCCAAATTAGGACCAAGGCTGCCAGGCTTTCAAATGCTCATCCTTTGATGTGTAACCCATCTCATTTTCTACGTTTATAAAACATTTTGGGTTTCGTATGCACCTGACATAGCAGAAAGACATTCTGCTGAATGCTTCAAGATTTGCTTGTTTATTTAGTTTAAGTTAGGTGTCAGTGCAAGCAGTCTGAAGAGATAAGAGCCCACACCTTAGCCTCTGGCTTGGGCCTTGACTAATCTGGCTCTGGTTTTCTTTACTGATTGAAGCATGTCTTCAGATTAAAGAAGGCAAGCTAAATTCATCTTGGCTTTCAGCATTGGTTGTGTTGACAGATCATATAAAATAAAAAAATTAACCAGCTGTGATTTACCAGCTTGTAAGTCATGTAGATTTGAAGGCTTTCATAGCTATTTCTTTTTAAAACATAATACATGCATATGAAAACTAAAGGACAAGTTTAAAAAAGTACAGCACTGAATTTGGAGTCAGGACTTCAACATTCTTCTGGTTATTTTAAGTCTGAGCCTCAGTTTCTTTTTCTGTAATGATATGACTAACTTGGAGGCAATTACAGAATCACAGAATGGTAGGGGTTGGATGTGACCTCTGGAGATCATTTAATCCAATCCATCTGCTGAAGCTAGATCATGTTGCTCAGGGACACATCCAGGCAGGTTTTGAAAAGCCCAGAGAAGGAGATTCCACAGCCTCTCTCTTGGCTGCCTGTTTTGGTGCTCTGTCACTCTTGAAAAAATTTTTCCTCACGTTCGGTGAGACTTAGTGTGTTCCAGTTTGTGCCCGTTGCCCCTTGACTTGTTCCTAGGCAGCACTGGAAAGAGTCTGTCCCCATCCTCTTGGCACCCACCTTTTATATTGCTAAGCATTGAGAAGATCCCTCTTAGTTTACTCCAGGTGACACAGACCCTGGTTTCTCAGCCTTTCCTCATAGCAGTGATGCTTCTGTCTCCTAATCATCTTTGTAGCCCTTGCTGGAAACTCTAATGGATTCCCTCCAGTAGTTCTTATCTCTCTTAAGCTGAAGAGCCCAGAACTGGACACAATACTCCAGGTGTTGCCTCACTAGGGCAGAGTAGAACCTCCATTGTGCTGCTGGCCACACTCTTCTTAATACATCACAGATACCTTGGCCTTGGCCACAAGGACACATTGCTGACTCATTATTAATAACACTTTTATGTGTTTCACACATGTATTATTTCTTCTTCCTGCCCCTTATGCAATACAGGGCATTTGGAGAAAAGCACAAATAGAGGAGAAAGAGGCTGGGGGGGGTGTGGGGTGTGTGTGGAAGTTAAACATTCTAGATTAGTCTACAAATGCCCCAAAAAAAGAGTTTTTGAAATTTAAAAATCAAAATGTTAAGCATGATATAACAGAAGGAAAGAAGATGCCCAGTAAACAGAAGTGGGTAGTGACCCCACACAGATGGGACAGTGACTAATAACTGAAATCACTCACAGAAAAATAAACCTGCAGCTGTTCTACGTAAGCTAAGACTTTTACTATTGTTACTATAAACCATGAGACTTATGAATGTGAATGATGATCATCTTGTGCTAGGCATCTCGTGATGCTGGTTAGCAAACTCAGCTAAGGTCATTCTTTCTTAGCCCTTGAAAGTTCTTTTTAGCAAATGATCTGCAGCACTTTTTCTTTAAAAACAAAAACAAACCACCAAACAAGCAAGCATTGTTACAGCAATTTTATCACGAGGAAAGAAGTCTTGGAAAGTGGAATGAGCTGCTCAGAGTCACACAAGAAGGCACCTGTGAATCTAGTAGTAGTGTTCAAGCTGCTCTACTCCCAATATAGCAACCAATGCGGAATCTGTGCCCTGTTGCAGAACTTGTGCTTTGGGTGCTGCTTTAGCAACCCTTAATACATGCCTTCTCAGCCCCAGGGTCCAGAATCATGTAAAGAGTGGTGTTCCAAATTATCTTTGCAGCAACGAATTAATAAACTAAATACATACAAATAAATAAATAACTATACATGTCCTTCTACTTGAAAATGGAGCTTATGTCAAAACTATGGTTAAATGGGAAGTTAAAAGATCAATGATACTTATATATTTCCTCTGTTTTCTTTATCTGGTTTCTCTTCAGCATTTTCACAATGCCTAGCACAAAGGATCCTTGTCTGCACCTAGGTCTTCTGGGTCCTACTGCAGCACAGATAAACAAGCATAATAAAACTCCAATCTTCTATAAATATAACACAGTCCAGCCTTCATTAGACTGGAAGGTGCTCGCCCCTGACAATCTGTTTGAATATAAGCTATTTCTGTTCTTTCCTCTGCTGCTCTGAAGATACCAGACTGGGGACTCGACAGCTGAACATATTTTCAGTCACCTCAATAGGTTTATCAGTTCTTTGGCTTCTGACCTGGTGTTTCTGAGCATGGCTGGGATGAACAGTAATTCCCTCACAAATGCTCCAATGTCAGGGAGACTTAATTGCTCAGCAGCATGAGAAAGTGTTCAGTAGTTCAATGACAAAAGGTCTTGGAGAATGTGAAATGGGAGCTGACAGTTCTCCCTTGATGCTCCTGCCTGCTCCTTTCCATAATGTATCCAGCATTTCGCTTTTTCAGGACTGTGGTACCACTGTTAGAGCAAACCCTGGTCTTGCTGGTTATGGTATCCATGTGATCACAGCAAGATCAGAAGTTAGAAGTTGTAACTGCAGCTTGGGTAATTTTGTGAACAGCAGAAGCACCAATTTCTTTTAGTGCAAGTGGGGGAAAAAAAAAATGCCTCTGGAAATGAAGAGCATACAGAGCAGCTGTTTCAAATTTGTCTGACACTGTAATAAAACAAGTTTAAAATGTTAACAGTTGTACCCATGGCACAGCTTCCCCTGCTGTGTGCACACTGACAGCTTTCCTCTACACCATATTACTCAGCTGCTGTGTTTGTGCTCAGTCCCCTTGCCTTTCAGATTAACTTTGAGAATAGTTTCCCCAGCTGTTGGCTACAAATGGCTGGGCAGACTCCAGGTGGACTTGCAGGCTGGCAGGCGGGGATGCTGTACAATCAACCACAACTGTCATGCCATGCAGGAGCATCTGCTGGGTGACCAGGAGTTGTGGTGGTTCTCAAGCCTGCAACCTCACCCTGTTAAATCTGTGCCACCTTCTGACCCTGGGCTGGGATTGAGCCCTCCAGAATGCGAAGATGCTCTAAAGTTTTCCATTCTGCTCATTGTATCAAGGCAATGACAATATACCATCAGGAAAGGTTGGAGGAGGTAGTCTCCCTGAGCAGCTAGGTCCTCCCCAGGCCAGAGAGGCAGACACTGGCTTTGGACAGAGGCTGAAGAGGGAGGAAGAGGAGGTGAGTTAGTGAGGGGCTCCTCTAGAGTCCTGCCCTGTGTTCTGTAGTAACACACCTGCTGTGGTGATCTCTACTCTCCCCTCCCTGTGCTGGAAACACCAAGAACCAAAGGAGTCTTCCATTCCAAGGCAGAGCTGCAAGTCTAGTTTGAAGTAGTTGGGGCACATGCCAGAGAGTGAAGAGCAAAACTCTTTGAAGGTAAGGAGAATGATGAGGTTTTGAATTTTCCATAGAAACACAGGAGGGGAACTGTGTTTCCTTCTGTCAAACTGCAAAGCTGCTTTTCACTTTGACAGACCACCACAGAAGTGGGGATACTTCATTATATTATAGAGAAAGGCAAGAAACTTGAGAACCTAGGAAACAAACCAGCAGGTAAGAAAACATAGCAGAAAGTTCTGAAAGAACGGTTTTCAGGAAACTGGGAGAATCAGGACTGGAAATCTGAAAATGAAGCAGTGGTTAGGGAGAAGCTTCTGACAAGATACCAGTCCTAGGAGGAAACCTTGACTTAGCTGTGAAAGAAAGAGTGTTGCACAAGAGAATTACAGATGTAGATGAGACAGAAAGTAGAAAGCAGAAAACACACACTCCAAGTACATAGATGGTCTCCATCACAATCAGCAGCTATGAGAAGGAAGATTTCTTATGAGCAAATGGGATGGGAAGTGGCTGTCAGTGTGTATGGATAGGAGGTGTAAAGGTCCTAGAGCAGGGAAGGAAGATGAAAAGAGGCTCATTGCAGCTTCTTAACTTCACCTTCTGAAGAAGGTACTCACTCCTCCAGCTTCCAAAAGCCACCTTTGACCTACCATCAGTGAGTCTGATCCGTATGGGCAACAAATGTGTGGATTTATAAGACAAACAAAAACGTGAGTGGAGTACAAGTCTAGCCAGACCAATGTGAATACCCACATTCAGGTTTGGAGATGGAATGGAACACTAGATGATAATGTATGTCTCATCACCCTTATCCCAGGTAGGGGAGTGAGGTTGAGTCACTATTAGGGGTTGCAAATGAGTTTCAGGAGAATTATTACATTTTACAGGCAAATTTTCAACAGAGGGACAAGTTGCAGGATACATCTTGAAGTCTGCTGACAGGAAGAAATAGGAAATAGTGGAAGATGGGGCCAGGTCAATGGTTAACAAGCTGAAAAAAGTTCAGTGAAATACCACAGGCAGAAACCACAGCAGTAGATGAAAGAGTAATAGAAGGATAGGAAAAGGAAAGTTATCAGCAAGAGTTTGGGAAGCAATATGAAAGCTGAGAGACTTCTAAGCAGGGATCCTTAGGCCATTACTGTTGTAATTAGCCTCCCAAAGCTGGTCAGTGTTGCTGGGACTGTCACTTGTGTTGCCTGCTGAGTTTGCTCATTCCTTTATTAACCCCCCCCCCCAGCAGTGGTTAACAGGGACATGGGAGGTCTAAGGAGGTCAAAGGAAAAGCTGGCACAGTGGCTTTGTCTGTAATAGCGCATATTTCTGAAGCAATATGATGGTTTCTCTTAAACATCCTGAAATGCGATCTAGGACAAGCTCGCTTTGTTTTCCTATTTTGTCATTCATAGTAAAGGCTGGCTTTAGTGTAGGCCAATTTCTGATCAGTCATCCAAGGAAGAAAGCTACCATATCTTGAAAAAAAATTTGAAAACCCTATTCAGAAATTTATAATGGCTTTTGAAAGCAGCTTATAGACTATTGAGAGAACTGACTGGTGGTGTCACTCTACCACTCTGCATCATTTCTGCAAAATTTTGGCAAACAGGAGAGGTGCCTGAGAATTGGAGAAGAGCAGATGTCACTCCAGTCTTCAGAAAAGGAAAGAAAGAGGTTCCAGTGTTCTATAGGCCAATCGTCCTCACCTCCATCCCTGGAAAAACAATGGAGTGGCTCATTCTAGAGGTCATTCCTTGACACTTGGAAGAGAAAATTATCAGCATGGATTTACCAAGGGGAAATCAAGTTTGACTAAACTGATAGCATTCTATGATGCTGTAACCAAATGGATAGATGCAGGAAGACCAGTGGACGTAGTCTATCTTGACCTTAGCAAGGCACTGTCTCCCATAATATCCTTGTGAGCAAGCTCAGGAAGTGTGGGATGGACGAGCAGTGAGATGGGTTAGGAACTGGTAACACAACAGAGTGCACAGTGGTGATCAATGGTGCCAGATCTATTTGGAGAGCTGTAACTAGTGGAGTGGCCCAGGGATCAGTGCTGGGTCCCATGCTGTTCAACATCTCCATCAATGACACTGATGAGGGCACAGACAGACAGAGTCTGCTCAGCAAACTGGGAGGCTTGGCTGACAGAGCTGAAAGCTGTATGGCTATCCAGCCAAACTTGGACAGACTGGAGAGCTGGGCACAGAGGAACCAAATGAGTTTCAACAAGGACAAGTGCAGAGTGCTGCACGCGGGGAGAAACAATAAACTGCACCAGTACAGGTTGGGAGGTGATCTGCTAGAAAGCAGTCCCATGGAGAAGGACCTGGGAGTCTGGCGGACAAGTTATCCATGGGACAGCTATGTGCCCTTGTGCCAAGAAGGGCAATGGGATCATGCAGTGCGTTAAGAGGAGTGTGGCCAGCAGATTGAGGGAGGTTCTCCTGCCCCTCTACTCTGCCTTGGAAAGGCCACAGCTGGAATATCGCATCGAATTCTGGGCTACCCAGGTCAAGAGGGACAGGAATCTATTTGAGAGAGTTCAGTGGGGGGCTACAAGGATGATGAAGGGACTGGAGTTGCCACGGAAGGGGTAAGTAGCTACTGCGAGACGATATTATAAAAATATTAATATATAGTTNACAGACCCCGGACCCCAGACTTAGTGGCGCCAGGTCCTTTGTCCCTTTTCCTGCGGTTGCTCTCCCCAAAACAGAAGGAGGGAGAGCAGAAAAATGTCCTGGGTAAGCCAGGGCATTCACAAGCCTAACTTGGCCTGTTTAGGCCTACCACAACAGGAGTACTGCCTTATGAGGAAAGGCTGAGAGACCTGGGGCTTTTTAGTCTGGAGAGGAGAAGACACCGAGGGGATCTAATAAATATATAGAGATATATGAGGGCTGAGTGTCAGGAAGGAAGGGACAGACTCTTCTCACTTGTGCCTTGTGATAGGACAAGGGGCAATGGGTGTAAACTACAGCACAGGAAGTTCCACTTCAACATCAGGAAGAACTTCTTTGAGTGTCACAGAACACTGGAACAGGCTCCCCAGGGAGATTTGTGGAGTCTTCTTCTCTAGAGACTGTCAAAACCTGTCTGGATGCATTCCTGTGCAACCTGCAATAGATTATATGGTCCTGCTCTGGCAGGGAGATTGAGCTCAAAGCTCTCCAGAGGTCCCTTCCAACTTCTAACATCCTGTGATCCTGTGACTACAGCTCTGAGATGTGAACTAATTGTGCCTATTAGTACAGTTGTTATCTGCAGTTAGTAGGAGGATGTCCTTAATGTGAGCTCATTGATGGGTTCGGTCAGGAGGTGATGCAAGTCCTCCAGTGGGATACTGGAAGGCTACTCTAAAGTCTCCTCGAAGCCTTCTCTTCTCCAGGCTGAAGACCTGGAGAAGTTGGGGCTGAAGACCCCAACTCTCGTAGCCTGTCCTCATAGCAGAGCTGCTCCAGCCCACTGAGTATCTTTGTGACCTCCTCTGGACTCGCTCCAACAGTTCCATGTCCTTCATGTGTTGGGGGGTTCAGAACTGCTCACAGTAGTCCAGATGGGGTCTGTCGAGAGCAGAGTAAAGGGGGAGAATCCCCTCCCTTGCCCTGCTGGCCACACTGCTCTTGATGCAGCCCAGCAGACGGTTGCTGTCTGGGCTGCACTCACACTGCAGGCTCATGTTGAGCTTTTCATCAACCCACACCCCCCAGGTCCTTTTCCTCAGGGCTGCTCTCAGCCATTCCCCACCCAGCCTGGATTTGTGCTTGGGATTGCACCGACCCAAATGCAGGATCTCGCACTTGGCCTTGTTGAATTTCACGAGGTTGGCCTGGGCCCACCTCTCCAGCCTGTCCAGGTCCCTCTGGATGAATCCCTGCCCTCTAGCAAGTCGACTGTGCCACACAGCTTGGTGTCATCTGCAAACTTGCTGAGGGTGCACTTGATTCCTCTGTCCATGTCACTGACAAAGATGTTAAACAGCACTGGTCCCAGCACTGACCCCTGAGGGACGCCACTTGTCACTGGTCTCCAGGTGGACACTGTGCCGTTGATCACCACTCTCTGCGTGCGACCATCCAGCCAATTCCTTATCCAGCAGTGCTCCACCCATCAAGTCCATGTTTTTCCAGCTTGGTGACCAGGATGTCATGTGGGACAGAGTCAAATGCCTTACTCAGGTCCAGGTAGATGACATCAGTTGCCCTTCCCTTGTCCACTGTTGCTGTGACTTCATCATAAAAAGCCACTAAATTAGTCAGGCAAGATTTGCCCTTGGTGAAGCTGTGCTGGTTACCACCAATCAGCAATCACCAAACACCAATATGTGTTTATAGACTCCCCTGCATTTCTGGGATGAGCCCCAAGGGAAAGGCATACACTGAGACCCTCTTGATTCTACCCCAGCACTTTCTGGCCATGCTGATCTATTGCAGAGGAGATAGCTGCTCTCACAGACAGGGTCTTTCACTTGGCCCTTGGATGGTCAGAAGAAAGGCTACAGCAACCAGGCAAGGGAACTGCTGTTGTAGGTACTGCAAGCCAAGTATCCATTTTTAAGAAAAGCAGACTGCACTGCTCTGGTTCAAGAAGTTAAATGCTGAAATCAAAGCACATAGGAGCAGGCAATTTATATGTGTCGAGCTGACATTGGCACACACATCTGGTGCACTGAAGGCACAGCCATGCTGCCAGCAAAGCCCACTGGATGCAGCTTATATTTACTGCAGCACAATGCATCTGCATAGCATCAGTGAGGTCAGGAGCTCTCCAGCAAAGGGTTCGCCTTGCTAGTTTGCATGCATGCATGGGGAACCAGTAAAGGCACTCATCCACTGTGGCTGGACCCAAGTGTCAAAGGGATGACCTGTGACCTGATAATCAACACTTTAGGATGACCTTTGTGATGTTGTGATGCTGCATACAGCTGTCAAGGGCAGAGGGAGACATTAAGCTTCTTTTTATACTTACAAAAGGGTGACACTTCATGACAACCTTTGGCTATAACCTCTTTATTTTTGCTTCCTTCTCTCACATATGTGTACAGATCTGCTGTCCAATCTAACCAATTTATGTAGGCGTAACAAAGTTTTAAAATAACAAATATGACACTGAAAATCTTCACAGCTGCCAATAAACAGTATGCGTTGCCAAGAATGAAGCAGAAGAGTACATCTGATGTGAAAGGCCTGTGACACCAAGTGGTGTTTCACTGGGCTGTACAATGCCTGGTCTGCTGCTGTGGTGACAGAGCAGTGAACAGGCACTTTTGCCTGTGTGAAGGGAATTCAACACCAGCACCACCCACTCTCCACCCAGGATGTGGTGATTACTCAGCTGCCATGGCGGGAGGTGGTACTCTCACAAGTACTGTAGCTGGGTTTTTTTCACTTGATGTCCAGTTAAATGTTAAGCCATTCGAGCTGATTCTGCTGCTGTTTGTCCTACTCCTTTCTCTTCTCACCCTACATGCTATGCGCCTTCCTGCCTCTACTCTGCCTGCTCCTGTCTCCTTTTTCACTATCCTTCTCTCTCTCCTGGTACTCAGGCACTCGTAAAAGCCACTGGATTTTTACACACCTAGCTCCTTTTGACCTCTTTTCCATCTGCCTTCCTGAGTTACAAATCTCTTGCTGAAAGATCAGAATGGCTGCCAGGCTGAGGTGGCAAGGCCTTTCAAAACAAAGAAAAGGCATATTCTTTAAAATTTTTTTTTTTGTTCAGAGAAAGAAAGAAAATCCTATATTAAGACTTATGGCACAGTATGGCTACAAGTTACTGTTTCTGCTTACTAGGCCTATGTTTAATTTTGTGCTGGTGTGGCATTAGCAGCCTGGTTACCAGCAGCAGCTACACCTATGCTATTGTTATGGCGTCAAATGGTTTCATTAAACAAATTTAGCTTGAAAAGGTAAAGCAATCAGATGTAGGGCCCATTGCCATGGCTGTTACACTGCTTTTCCAGCCCAGGGAAATCCTGCAAGGATGACATTTTCCTGTAGACCCCTAAACAAGAGAATGAATAATTCTTCTGGGCTTTTTGATAAAAAACCAAATACTTATGCAGGGGGAAGATTTCAGCACCTTTTAAATGCTGGAACAGGGTCCCCAAGGAGGTGATTGAATTACCATCCCAGGAGGAGTTTAAGAGATAAATAGATGTGGTGCCTTTGAGGAGCATGGTTTAGCACCCAGCTTGGTAGTGTTAGATAATGGTTGGACTTGATCTTAGAATCATAGAATCATAGAATCAACCAGGTTGGAAGAGACCTCCAAGATCATCCAGTCAAACCTAAGAGCATCCAGTCCAACCTAAAGGCCTTTTCCAACAAAAATAATTCTGTGATTCTATGACCATTCATCATATGAATGAATGGGGAGAGCTGGCAGAAAGCATTTATCTTGCTTATGAATATTTCAGCTTGCAGCAAGTCTCTCTTCTGTAAAAAAAAGAAAGAAAGTCAGGAATAAGGAATAACTGGGATGAGCGTCCCAGTAGTGCTTAACTGTGATGCCAGAAGATGGTTAAAAAATTGTATTTTCTCCAGCTTCCTGCATTATTCCCAAGCAGCAGGCTGTGAACAAATAACCTCTGGAGACTAGTATTCCTGTCAACAGTTGCATTTAGTATAGCCCTGAGACTTATATAACAGCCAGTATGGGACAATGTTACACCACTAGTATTGGCACATCTGTCTAATGGCGCACTGACCTGCGAAAAAGAAATGTACCCATGCAGACCAGGGCTCTGTTTCCTTTTCCAGGCTGACAAATACAGCAATTGCAATCTATGTAACTACAGACCCAACCCTGCTGCTACATCTATTCTGAGCCCAGCTCCCAGGAGATCTTTAAAATACAATCATCTCCAGCTTCGCTTAATCACACAATCTGTCCCAAGGTCTGTTCCTGCATTTTTGGTCCTCCTGTTGCCAAGGTCCCTCCCAGGGTACTCTGTTCTTTCTTGCCTTTGACCCTGTACCAATACTTGGCTGTGTGCCTTGTCAGTCACTTTGCTGTGGGAAAACATTGTGTCCACTCTTGTCTTGCAGTATTTTGTCTTGTAAGGCAGATAGTGAGATGATCTAATTGTATTTTATCTGCCCTGATGCAGAACATCCATCTGCCTAAGCCTTTCATTTGCCAGCTTCCCATGGCTGTTCTCATGCAGGTGTGAGTGTATCTTCTCAACCTATTTTCTTTCCTCTTCTCTCACCAATGAGGATCCAGGGCCAAGCACTCAGCCCAGCAAGCAACCCATTCAGGCAGCATCTTTTCAGGCTGTTGAAGAAAGCTGAGTGGTGAAGAAATGAAGCATGTTGTGATACTTTGAGTTTCAGCTTTGCTAGAAACAAGCAGGTGGCTTCTAGTAAGCTGGAGGAAAAGGAGGGGCAATGGAGAGGCTGAAAAATACAGGCTTAGGAGACACAGTGGTATTGAAGGACTACTAAAATTAAACTCTGGTCTTTAGGTTTCAGCTGTGTACAGTTTGGGTTCAGCTTACACTGAAACCTAGGCTCTAATTTATAGCTATGCAAAAATGTCTATGACTAGATTTTTTTTCAGGAGAATGAACATCAATTTCAAAGCAAAATGGTCCAAATCTGCAGCCATAGGTGAGCCAATGCAAAAATGGATGACAAACAAAATGCCAATAGTTAGCTGTAGCTTAATCTATAATTATTTACTGCAGAATCTCTTACACCCACGTTTGTCTCATGTAGTCTGTTTCTGGAGACAGACTGTTAGACATTGGTAAAGCAGGTGGTTTGCTCATGACTCCCACATTATATATTGATCTGTTCCACTCTCCCTGTTTCTGACTGGTAACTTTATCAAGGCAAAACTGTCTTGGTGGTTTATATTTTAACAGTGCCCAGCAATACTGTGCTCCTGAATGAAACACATAAAATTCTCTACATATATAAAACCACCAAAACCCTAAGCTAAGTACCCACTTATTAAACAACTTCTCCCCTCTCTTGCCCTGCCATATCCTGACAATTCTAAATAAAACCTTACAAAAAGCTCAACTCTTCCCTAGACAATCCATGAGTGTCCCTTCTCCTCTGTCAAGCTGCAAGGTGCTAAACCTGCTTCTCAGTATTCAGCTGAAACACCCTGCCCCGGTGGCAGCATCTCTCAGGAAGGGCCACCCAATTAGAAATATCAGTCCTATAAATTAACTATGATTTTTTTTTTTAATGTCACTTCTGCTGCCTGCTCCTTTTCACTGTCCACAACCCATCTCAGACTGATTTTCTCCTTTACTGAGTAGCAGCATCTGCTTCTTCTTGATGACTTGTCACAGCTTTGGGTGTGATGACAGAAAAGATAGCATGCAGCTTTTTTTACTGCCTGTTTCGCAGCTTGTGCAGGCTGATGCATGAGCCAAGGGGAGCTCTGCCATGCAGTGTATCTCATGTTTTATGCTATTCCTCTGTGATGCTTGAGGATTTGGAACAATACATCTCTTCATCATTTTCCCATCTGAACAGGAAGGAACTTGCATTAATACTTCACATTTTGAGTCTGTTTTACCCGAAGTGCTTCCTCCTGGAAGCATTGTTGAGGCAGAAGAATAACAAAGAGGTGGTTTGGTACAACCAACACAGCTTCACCAAGGGCAAATTGTGCCTGACAAACCTGGTGGCCTTCTATGAAAAGGTCACAACATTAATAGACGAAGGATGAGCAATTGACATCATTTACCTGGACCTGAGCAAAGCCTTTGACACTGTCCCACGTGACGTCCTGATCTCCAAGCTGGTAAAATGTCGGTTTGATGGATGGACAACTCAGTGGATAAAGAACTGGCTTGATGGCTGCACCCAAAGAGTGACTGTCAATGGGTCCATATCCAAGTGGAGGCCAGTGACAAGTGGAGTCTCTCAGGGATTAGTCCTGGGACCAGTCTTGTTTAACATCTTTGTCAGTGACATGGAGAGTGGCATTGAGTGCACCCTCAGCAAGTTTGCTGACAACACCAAGCTGTGTGGTGTGGCTGATACACCGGAGGGCAGGGATCCATCCAGAGGGACCTGAACAGGCTGGAGAG
Source organism: Ramphastos sulfuratus (assembly GCA_013399055.1). Classification (NCBI taxonomy): domain Eukaryota; kingdom Metazoa; phylum Chordata; class Aves; order Piciformes; family Ramphastidae; genus Ramphastos; species Ramphastos sulfuratus. The sequence goes on along the minus strand of WBNM01016502.1, from coordinate 81,791 downwards.
GTGGGCCCATGCCAACCTCATGAGCTTCAACAAGACCAAGTGCAAGGTCCTGACCCTGAGTTGGGCCAATCCCAAGCACCAATATAGGCTGGGCAGTGACTGGCTTGAAAGCAGCCCTGAAGAAAAGAACTTGGGGGTGCTGGTTGGTGAGAAGTTCAACGTGAGCCACCAGTGTGCACTTGTAGCCCAGAAAGCCAACTGTATCCTGGGCTGCATCAAGTGAAGTGTGGCCAGCAGATCGAGGGAAGTGATTCTCCCCCTCTACTTCTTCACTCTGGTGAGACCCCACCTGGAGTACTTTGTCCAGTTCTGGAGCCCCTGTTACAGGAAAGATCTGAATGTGCTGGAATGTGTCCAGAGAAGGTCCATGAGGTTGATCAGAGGGCTGGAGCTCCTCTCCTATGAGAATGGGCTGAGAGAGTTGGGGCTGTTCAGTCTGGAGAGAAGGCTCCAAGGAGATCTTATTGTGGTCTTTCACCATCTAAAGTTTTCTTACAACAAAACTCTTGAGGGACTTTTCAAGATGTCAGGCAGTGATAGGGCTAGGGGGAAGGGAGCAAAACTATGAGTTGATAGATTCAGATTGGATGTTAGGAGGAAGCTCTTCACCATGAAGGGGGTGAGATGCTGAAACAGGTTGCCCAGGGAGGTGGTGGAAGCCCCATCCCTGGAAGTTTTTAAGGCCAGGCTGGATGTGGCTCTGAGCAACCTGATCTAGTGTGAGGTGTCCCTGCCCATGGCAGGGGGGTTGGAACTGGATGATCCTTGGAGTCCCCTCCAATCCTGACAATTCTGTGATTCAAAGAATTATCCTCTTCATCAGATAGCACTGACAGTGGTCCTTAAAGTGACAGAACTGGGCCTTTTATATCTATTATCTGATTTACCCAGCTAGATTCCCCTGTCACCAAACAACTGTGGAGGGACCCAAGGGCACTGGTTCAGTATTTTGTTTCCAGAGTCACGCTGCAAATTTGTGGATTATGTGCAGGGTACTAATTGGTTCCTAGCCAGACAGAGCTCAGTCAGAGGTATGTCACTCCATACCTTCAAAAGTCACACACACACATATATACACGAGAAGATGGTACATAGCTTATTAGGAGGCAGAGGAGGGAATGACCTTGGGAAAGATTGGAATTTATATATTAGATGATCAGAATAGTTTGAATCCTCAGACCATTTTTTTTCCCACTGCTTGGGCTTGTTTATATATATATTTTTTTTTTAAAGAAAAAAGCTCATTTTGGTTTTTTGTTTTGGTTTGTTTTGGTTTTGTTTTTTTTGTGCATACTTTTTGCTCAGTCATACCCTTTCCTTCCAACAACTTATTTTACATGTCACCTTTTGCCTGGCAGCAAAATGTCTGAGAACGGTTTGAAAATCAAGGAGGGCAATCTTAAAGCAGAGAAATAAAAATGCCTTATTTCCAAGATTGGTTCTGCACAATATCTATAAGCTGCAATTACTTATGCTGTCTGAATCAAAATAATTTATTACCATTGTAAAAAAACATAAAGAAAAATTAGGAAATTCAAGTGGGAACTTGCAGCTTGATGCACTGATTGGTGCTCAGAGATTTATTAGACGTGTGATAAGTAACTTCAGGATAAGAACATAGCTGGAATCATTTGAAGATGCATTTAGCTTTTAGAGATACGGAACCAAAAAGTATATATTGGTGGTAATGTTCAGAAAGCATGTGCCCTATTTCCTCTTGGAAAGCATAACCTGTCTTGAACTTTTCAGCCACAGTTCAGAAGCAGCTTTCATCAGCTCATGTGGATAACTAAGAAATAGGTTTCCTATTCCATTAAAAAGAGGTAAAATCTCTTACCAGGGTCTGTTCAAATATGTTCATAAATGTTCTGAACATTTTAGCATCTTGTATTCTTCTTTCAGGTGGTCTGCAAGATCTCTCCAACTTGTTTCATTTATTGCCACAAGATTGGAGGGGCTGGTTTTTCTGCTTTCTTAGCTTTAAAAGCACGAAATCCTATTGATGAATAGACAGCTGCCTTACACCAGTTCAATGATACCATTTCTAGCATTATAGTAGCCTTAATAGCACATATTCTCAGTATTAGAACCAAAATGAAGTCATGATTGTGACACATTGGCCTCTGAGTTTCAGAAATCTTTGGGGTAGATAACGAATCTGAGAGCCATAGCTCCTGTGTTTCTGCTATTAGTACTAGTGTGGGTTCATTTGCACAGATCATTTGATCTTTAAGTGTCTTGGTTTGTAACAGCTGTAATGCTTTTGCTACCAGAGAGGCGCAACCTGTTAACAGTTGTAGAATGCTGTGAGATCTCTGTATAGAAGGTACTGCATGAATGCTCAAAATTACACACAGCAATCCATGACTTCAGACTTCCTGTTGCTTTTCTGGATGATTTATTTTAATTACAATGGGTTAAGCAGCTGTAAACATGCAACTGCTGCACGTTGAACAAAGGATTTAATTCCTGGGTTCCCATCTAGGTGTGTGGTTGTAAGTTGATCAATTCTGTCTCTGCTGATCCTCCTATGGTTTCTCCCCTAAAATCCATTCCAGCAGTGATGAATTCACCTCTTGAAATTAATAATGTCAAGCTTGTCAATACTTTGAAACCCAAACTTAATTTTGCTCTCTTGAGCTTTGCCTTTGGCTTCTGAAAGCAGAAACTTTAAACTCTATTATTTGGGAAGTCTACTGGGATGCCTTGGTGTGGCAGGTGCTATATAAGTTTAGTGCTGCACTGCTATTAAAGTACATTAAGAAGGATCTTTCTGGGGCTGTCAGCACACTGCAGATTAAAACCAGGAAAATAAAGGTACGCTCAACAAATGCTACTGTAATGGTTCAGATAGCTGCAGAGCAAGGACTCATCTTTGGCTTGTGATCAGTTTGCTTCTGGGTTCAATGGAAAGGTTATTTGGCTTCCTGGATAAGCTCTGGTAAAAGAAAAAAAATCAATGTGGAGGGGCTTGGATGAAAGCCAGAAGAAATGCTGTACTGAATCCAGAATATAGAAATTCTTCACAATTTCTATATTCTGCTCCATGCAGTTGTTTATATTCTAGCAACAAGTAAGCTTTACTATCATGACTCTAGTATCACTGCAGGGTTGTATAGGATGTGAACAAATTGTCAAATTTTATATGGTCGTTTAAAATTACTTATCAAAACTCTCTACCAAGCTACTGCTAAAAAAAGGCAAGACAGGTAAAATGTGAGAGGAGGAAGGAGCCATCAAACATCTTGCTCCCTGTAATAGGACAAGGAGCAATGGATGTAAGCTGCAGTACAGGAGGCTCCACCTCAACACAAGGGGGAACTTCTTTACTGTAAGGGTCACAGAGCACTGGAACAGGCTCCCCAGAGAGGCTGTGGAATCTCCTTCTCTGGAGACTTTTAAGGCCCATCTGGACACATTCCTCTGTGACATGAGCTAGATTGTGTGGTCCTGCTCTGGCAGGGGGGTTGGAGTCGATGATCTCTTTGGGTCCCTTTCAACCCCTGACATCCTGTGAGCCTGTGTGTCTGGGTGCTCTCCATCAATCACCCCTTCTGGAGGCACTGCAATGGGTCCGATACCCGTGCCACTCCCATGGGTCATGTCTGTCATTGCTCCATCTTATACCTCAAGTATGGGACAAAGCAGTCTGTGATGGTGATAACACCCTTGCTTAAGTCAGTGGCACACTCTTGTCCTGTTTTGGTATGGCTATCAAATAAAACTCTCACACACAAGTGACAGAAAATGACGGAAATTGCCAAACTGTGTGCATATGATGTTTAAATGGGGAAGGTCTGGGAGTGCGTAAAGTTTTATGCCAGAGAGGAGGTCCCTGACCGAGATCTGGAAAATGTGGGTGGTAGAAAGAAGGAAAAATAGATGCTTCTAATCACCCTCCCCGAATAAATGCACAAGAGGATGTTCAGTGGAAGTAAAAAGCAGAAAATACAAAACTGTTAAAATAAAACATGTTTTATACAATGCTTAATTAGCTCATTCCCATAAGATAACATTAACCCTGAGAGCTTAGTAGGATTTTAAAAAAGGATTAGACATTTATATGGATAATGTAATTGGGTATGTTCTCATTAAATAGAATACATATTTTCTTTTGTTATGAAAGGCTATAAACCCTCTTGCTTCAGGGCCTAGGCTAGCTGTGAACTGATAAAAATTAAAAAGAAACCTCCTCTGTTGGCAAGTCATTGCCAACTTGTCTTCTACTAGGTTCCCTGTGCTTCATCTGGAGTGTTTCACTGTGAATTTTCACAGTGGGATTATTAAACTATATGGTCCATATGTTTGGTATGGCATGGCAATTCTGCTTCTTAATAATCAGACATCTCCTTGTGCTGAATATGAGCAAGCAGTGTGCCCAGGTAGCAAAGAAAGCCAATGGCATCCTGGCTTCTATTAGAAATGCTGTCTCCAGCAGGTGATTGTCCCCTTGTACTCTGCTCTGGTGGGGCCACACCTTGAGTATTGTGTTCAGTTTTGGGCATCCCATTGCAAGAGAGATGCGAAGGTGCTCAAGAGAGTGCAGAGGAGAACAACGAAACTGGGGAAGGGCCTGGAGAATAAATCTCATGAAGAGTGACTGAAGGAGCTGGGGATGGTTAGTTTGAAGAAGAGGCTGTCTACAGCTACCTAAAAGGACGTTGTGGAGAGGCTGCTGCTAGTCTCTTCTCGCAGGTAAATAGTGATAGAACAAGAGTGAATGACCTCAAGCTGCTGCTGGGTATGTTTAGACTAGATATTAGGAAGATTTTTTTTTCACAGCAAGAGTGGCCAGGCATTGGAATGGGCTGCCCGGGGAGGTTGGTCGAGTCACCAACCATGGATGTGTTCAAAAGTTGTTTGGATGTGGTGCTTAGGGGTATGGTTTAGGGGTGAACCTTACAGAGTAGGGATAGCAGTTGGTGATCCTGAGGGCCTTTTCCAACCTGAATGTTTCTGTGATTCTGTGACATATAATAAAAATCCCATTGGTCTGAAATGGAATCCTTTTTTCCTTCTGCTAGCTTCATAAGAAGTTTCACCTGGAGTGCCTATTTATGAGGCACAACCAAATCCGTGCTAAGAAGTCTCACTTGCCTGTCCTAATAGTGACATCTTCAGACTGTTCTACAGGGTTTACACTAGATCAGCTAAAGAGACAGCAGGATAACAAAGACCCCACAACTTACACCTTTTCAGAGCGTGTTGTTCTCCCACAAACGTGAATCCGGTTTTCTCATGGATGTTGGAGGCTGGCCAACTTGTGAGAAGTTGGAACAAAACACATTCGGGTAAAAATTAAACAGTCATAATCAGAAGGGGAAAAAATGCTTCCAAACTCTTCATTTCACTTCCAGATAAGATAGAAAAGATGCTGGTACTAGCCAACCCTCCTATTTTAAAGCATCAGAAGGCCATATCTAATCTGAATAAAACTCAATTGTCTTGCATTGTCATAATTGAAACACCCTTCTCTTTGGTATCACCAAGTGTAATTTCAGTCTGTACACATCCCTGCAAAATACTGCTGTAAAGATCATCCTCCTAATCCATCAGTTTGAGAATTTTAAACATTTTTTTTGCTCTCTCTCTACTACATTCCCCTTTTTTACTCCATCAAACACAAGCTATTTATCTTTCCTGCCAAAGCCCTTCCCACCCAGCCAAAAAGCTCTTCTTTGCTATGACAATGTCATTTCCCTTCTCATCATTCTGTCACTCTCCACGTCTCACTTGTTAACATTTTTATAGAAAGGCTTCTGTGGGTTTTTTTTTGGTTTTTTCCTTACTGTTATTCAGAGTAATCTTGGTAAAAAGCAGTGAAAGACCCTCATTATCTTCCCAAATCTCTGCTGAAACTCCTCCTTTACTGTGCTGCCTATGAAGAGCTTGACAATGGTTTGGCCACTCCTCATTGTACAAACAGAAGTCCATTCATACTGTTCACCTTGTCTTCCCAGATACAGCCGCTGTCTTTCAGATATTCACATATGGAAGCTAAAAGCAGCCTCTTGGTTCTGCTGAATGTCTTCACAACAGCTTCTTAGTCATCGGCTAGGATTTCAAAAGGCCACTGCAAAACATGGATATTCCTCATTCCTTTTCTGTCGAGGTTCACTTGAACAGTTTACCTGAGTCCTGATGCTCTTGTGTTAGCGAAACACCCAAGTTACCAACTGCTTTCTGGAGAAGCTATGCATGGAAGGTCATCGTGCCCAGCAGCTGAGGTCTCTTCTGAAAATACATGCAGTGAAGAGTGAGATCCAGAACAGAAGCATTCAGTTTAGCTCTGTTCTAGGCAGTGTTGCTTTTCCTTCATTTGCTAATGACTCCTGCAAATTCTCCAGTCCAAGAGGACATGTTTTGTGCCCATATTTATGAAACACTCTCGTTGAACGTGCTTAAAATCATTCCTGCAGGACAGTTTCAATGAAACTGTCAATTTATTCCAGCTGAATATGTGAATAAAATAAATGCTGTTGTATTTTTATCTTATTACAAATATAATAAGCTTGAAGTAATGCTGACTGTAAAATCTGATGAGAATTGTAGAGTGAAAATCAATCCCTAGAAAACAGAACAAAATTTGATATGTGGCTTGTGAGGGCAATCTCAGGGATACATTTAATCCACAAGGTATTTTTATTCATATTTGTTCGTAGTGCTGCTCTGCTTCATTCAAATAAAAGACAGGAATAACTTGGTTATGTTTGGTTTAACAAATATGCGAAATACCCTGGATCTGTTCCTAGCTCCCTGTTTGGAGACTTGCAAATAAGGGCAAGGGAGGGGATTCCGCCCCTTTACTCTGCTCTCATCAGACCTCACCTGCAGTACTGTGTACAGTTCTGGACCCCCCAACACAAGAAGGACATGGAAATATTGGAGTGAGTCCAGAGAAGGGCCACAAAGATTCTCAGTGGGCTGGAGCAGCTCTGCTATGAGGACAGGCTACAAGAGTTGGGGCTCTTCAGCCTGGAGAAGAGAAGGCTTTGAGGAGACCTTAGAGTAGCCTTCCAGTATCTGAAGGGGGCCTACAAGAAGGCTGGGGAGGGACTATTTACAAGGTCTTGCAATGACAGAATGAGGAGTAATGGGTTTAAACTGGCAGAGGGGAGATTCAAAGTAGATGTTAGGAAGAAATTCTTTCCAGTGAGGGTGGTGAGACACTGGAACAGGTTGCCCAGGGAGGTTGTGGCTGCTCCCTCCCTGGAGGTGTTCAAGGCCAGGTTGGATGAGGCCTTGAGCAACCTGTTCTAGTGGGAGGTGTCCCTGCCTATGGTGGGGGGTTGGAACTATTTGTTCTTTCAGGGCCTTTCCAACCTAAACCATTCTATGATTCTATGATATTGTTATTAATAATAATTTTACATTTATAGGACATCTTTAACCCCAAAGCATATTATAAATCAGAGTCAAAGTCCAAAGTGCTTACTTAGCACTGTCAAAATATGTGTGAGTTCTTCCAGTTATTCATAAGAGATCCCAGATTTGCCCCTAAAAATTGTAAATGTTTATATTAAGTGGCAAAGTGTCTTATCTATTGAACACGTCCCCAGGAAATTTACTCCCCTGAAGGTCTGGCATTCCTGCCACTGAGATGTTTGGATCATTCCTGATGCAATCATTACTCAAAACCACTGAGGAAAACTCAGCTTTCACCAAGAGTGCTACAGAACTTATTGCTGGCGTATTAATCAGGCACAGCTTCAGGATGTGATGGTGTTACCTGAAGCATTAGAGACAGGAAGATAAGTGGACTGCAGCTAAACTACTGGGAATAGCTAGCTGAATTGGCCCTGCTGAGAGTCAAACCTTCTGGCTCCAGGGAGCCCAGCTATTTTGAACCCTGCTTAGCAAGCTGCTCTGCTTCGAGCTGCTGGTCCTGGGAACAGTTAGGACCTCATCCAGTCTTTCACATACTGGTTCTGCATATTTTACAGGTGCATCAAGGGCTTAGTGGTATACAGGCAGACAGTTCCACAAACTCAGGGAAAAGATGCAGAAGTATCTGGGTCAGCACAGGTGGAAGGAAGAGCAAAGTGAGGCTAAGTGGACAGATCTTTGCTCCCATCCCATCATAAGATGGGCCAGCTGCACTGGGGAGGCCCGATTTACCCCTTCAGAACCCTCCTTTTTCTCCACCCTTGTTGATTTGTTTCTAAAGGCCCTAAAGCACAGTGCAAGAGTGTTGTTCCAAAAGTACATATGATCCGAATGTTGGTGGATCTTAGGTCTTTGCCACTTCTGCATCTGAAACAAACTGTCTTTGGTAGGGTAATCAGTTTCAAGTTACCACAAAGTGAGTTTGCCAGTGGGCAAGAAACTGTTCTGAACTGCTAACAACATTCAGATATTAAGGACAGCTGGTTTCCAAGACCTTTGTGACCTTGAAGTGCTGGGACAACCTCCTCTGAAAGTCCTGTCAGATCATCTATGAAACCTGGTGTTTGAAGTGATACAGAAAATATTAAATCAGGGTCAGTGTTGATAGATTTAAAAGAAAAATAAAATAAGATCCCTATAAAGCTTTCCAAGTTCCATTCAAACTAGAAAAGAATTAATGAAGCTGCAGTCATACTTCTCTTTCCATTTTATGTTTCTTTCATAGCTGCCAAGTGCAGTTACGTGGCCTCAACAAGAGAGGCCAAAATTGGCACTGTGACAATGGGGGTGGAAGGCACTGGAATTATGCCCAGGCCACATTTATTCCAAAGGGTATCATCCAAGAACCATACAGGCCTTTCAGTAATCTTTTATTTTTAATTAAACTAACAAGCAGTCAGTAGGTTAAATAAATCTTAAGAGGAAGAAGCTCTGGCACTCCTGATTCCCCTCTCTTTTGTGGCTTGCATGCTTTCCTTAGTATTTCACAACCATATAACAAACACTGCCTAATGATCAGCTTACAGAATCACACAATGACAGAATGATAGAGGTTTGAAGTGACCTCTGGAGATCACCTAGTCCAACCCCCACACTAGAGCATGTTCACATAGAGCAGGTTGCACTGGACTGTGTTCAGGTGGGTTTTGAATGACTCCAGAGATGGAGACTCTACCACTGCTCTAGGAAGCCTGTTCCAGCTTCCACCACCCTCAACACAAAGGAGTTCCTCCTCACGTTTAGATGGAACTTCCAATATTCAAGTTTGTGTCCGTTACCTCTTGTCCTGTTGCTGAAACAAGACTGAAACAAGACTGGCCCCATCCTCTTGACACCTACCCTTGAAATGCTTATAGGCATTGACAAGATCCTCCCTCAGTCTTCTCTTCTCCAGGCTAAAAAGCCCCAAGTCCCTCAAGCTTTCTTCACAGGAGAGATGTTCCAGTCCCCTAACCACCTTTGTAGCCCTTTGCTGTACCCTCTCAAGCAGTTCCTTGTCCTTCTTGAACTGGCAAGCCCTGAACTGGACATAGTATTTCAGATGAGGCCTCACAGGGCAGAGCAATGGGGAAGGAGAACCTCACTTGACCTGCTTGCCATACTCTTCTTGAACTCTGAATTGCAGGTAGGTAATGTCCACTGTTATCCCTTTGTTCAGTCATGTCCTCATAGAAGGCTATCGGTCAGGCTTCCCCTTGGTGAATCCATGCTGACTACTTCTGATAACCTTCTTTTCCTTCACATGCTTTGAGATGATGCCCAGAACAAGCTGTTCATCATCTTTGCAGGGATGGAGGTGCCCTTTTTGAGGACTGGAGTGATATTAGCTTTCTTTCAGTCCTCACACACCTTCCCTGTGTTCCAGGACATATCAGAGATGATGGAGAACAGTCAAGCAATGACTTCTGCCCACTCCCTCAGCACTCAAGAGTGCATCCCATCTGGACTTATGTACTTGAGGGTATACAGTTTGTTTAATTGATCTCTAACTTGATCCTCCTCAACCAAGGGAAAGTCTTCCTTCTTCCAGGCTTTTTCTCTTACTTCCAAAGTCAGGGACTCCTGATAGCTGACCTGACCAATAAGGACTGAAGCTTTTGTAGTACCCTGTTATTAAAAACCTGAAACACATTGAATTCACACAGTCAACTACAGCAAGCCAGTGCCCACTTCTCATAGACCTGATTGCTTTTTAAAAATGCTTATATGAAAATCTTTGGATGAGCTACAGCATATTAAGTTTTGTGTGGACACAACTGTACTCTACACTTTTCTGCTTGTCCTCATGTTCCACATGGCAATGTTTTATGCCAGAGCTGGTTCATCTGCTTACCTGTAGGCTCACTCTGGATCAAGGGTTAAGCTAATGTGATCCAGCTAATGGTCTGTGTAGCTCAAAAATAACCTGTGAATATATATTCTCAAAATCTCACATACTTGTAAACTCCATGCCTTGTAAACTCCTTACCCGACACACTTGAGGGTTCATCCAGCAGTCATAGGTCATCATATTCCAAGGTTTGTTTGAAGTGACCTGGACGTATAGGAGGACACGCAAAAATGAATGTGTGGAGAAGGCTGTACTTGGGATATAGCTCACTGCAACAAGGAATGAGTGGAACACTGGCAAAAGCTGGGGAAATGCCTCCAAGGTAACAAGATCTCTGCCAATCCTCTGCGTTCTTCCTCAAGGCTTTGAGTCTGATATTTGGTGTGAAGGGTGGTGTGCAGGCTGTAATCTGTGCTGGTGACAAAGAGGACACTTCCTAACGTAGCAAGGGCTATGAGGATCGAAAATTCCTGCAAATCCAGGATCTTTTCCCTGTGCAAAAAAGACAGGATTTACCCAGACAAAGATGCTCCCAAAACACTGCATAAACTTCCTGTGCTGCTGCAGCAAGAGGGTTCTCAAGACAGTGGTAATAGAGTTTCTGTTCAGGTGTGACTTGGGGTTATAGGGAGAGGGATGTGAGAAGGCACACAAATGTGTTCCACAAGCCCTGCAGAACAAGAGTTAGGCAGTTTCTCCAGACAGCCTGGTTTGTAACTCCCATTTTGATGCTATGTTTGCTGAGAGCAGCGTCCATACTGGGGAAGTTTCGGTTAGTGATGATTATTCCCTTACAATTTGGGTAGTAATTTCACAGCATCATTTACTCACCATCCCCACTCTCCCAGACTTCTCATACTGTCCAAACCAATCATTGCAGCCCAAACCTCCACACCAGCCAATCTAATGACAAGGCAGCATTTTCAGGTAGATAAATGCTTAATGGACTGTGCTGGTTTGAGGCTAATTGGAATATTTTAATGAAAAAAATAGATTATAGTCTGTGAAAAGAAAACAGTGGTGATGTCTACTTCACTCATAGGCTTGCTGAGGTGTATAAAAACAAGGACACAAACATAGATAAGACAGAGAGTCTCTCTCTTGGAGTTGGTGTGTCTTCTGGGCTTCTGCTGATAACCCAACTAATCATTCTGATCCTAACCCCCCTTGCCAATCCTCCAAACTCACAAGAAGGTGGAAGGGTGGTTGGGAGCCCCTCCTGGGGACTCTGATTTCTGGGAGGGGTGTTGTGTTTCTGTATTACCTTTAACTTGTATATTTCTGTATATATTCCTGTATATTGTGTATATATCTGCTTGTATCACAGTATCACAGTATCACAGTATAAGCAAGGTTGGAAGAGACCTCAAAGATCATCAAGTCCAACCCATTACCACAGACCTGGAGACTAGAATTGTATATTGTGCTAAGCTGTAAATATAGCTTCATTTCTTAATTTCCAACCATCTGATCTAGTCTGGGTGATTTTCACAGAGTGGGGGGGTGGGTAACTCCCAAACCATCACATGGAGCCATCCTAGTCTACCCATACTTCAGCTAGGGAAAATTTGGACAATAAGCAAGGCACTTTGCTGTTTGATGGACACTACCATCTTTCAGCTCCCATGTCATTTTATGAGGTACATTTCCCAAAAGAAGATATGTGGAAACGGAGGGACATTAATTGCCCCTTGGCTGGTCACAGTCATGCCCCTGGCACCATCAGAGCTTAGGTCTAGTAAGCTTATTGCATGACCCTGCTTGTCATCACAGTTTGAATATGTTCCCTGGTAAAATAAGGGAGAACAGCAAGTAAACACAGTGCTGCAGCTTCTCACTGAGACTGCAAGACACAGCAGGCCCAGAAAAGTTGTTGAGAAGTCTGTTTGGCCACATGAAATGATTACATCTCCCTTGTCTATCTGCTGCTTTTCAAATCGCTCCCTTTTCTGGGAGGGTCCAAAACTTAGAAGGTCCAAAGACCAACTAGAAATTAATCTGGCTTCAGCTGTAAAAGACAACAATAAATTCTTCTACAAATGTATTAGCAACAAAAGGAGGACTAAGGAGAATCTTTGTCCTTTATAGGATGCAGGGGGAAGCATAGTGGTCAAGGATGATGGTGATGTCTACTTCTCTCATAGGCTTGCTGAGGTGTATAAAAACAAGGACGCAAACAACTTCAAGGTGCTGGAGCATGCCCAGAGAAGGGCAACAGGCCGGTTGAAAGGTCTGGAGAACAGAGCTGGTGAAAAGTGTCTGAGGGAACTGGGGATATTTAGTCTGGAGAAAAGGAGGCTGAGGGGAGTCCTTATTGCTCTCTACAACTCCCTGAGAGGAGGTTGTAGCAAGGTAGGTGCAGTTCTCTTCTCCCTAGTAGAATGAGAGGAAATGGCCTCAAGTTGTATCAGGGAAGGTTTAGATTGGATATTAGAAGAAACTTCTTCACCAGAGGGGTTCTCAAACACTGGAACAGGTTACCCCGGGAGGTGGTTGAATCCTCATCCCTGGAAGTGTTTAAAAAGCAGAGAGATGTGGTACTAAGGGACATGGTTTAGCACCAGATTTGATAGAGTTAGATAATGGTTCGATTCAATGAACTTAAGGGTCTTTTCCAACCAAAATGATTCTATGATTCTACAAAGATATGATTCTGATCCATGAGGCCTTGTCCATGCCAAGGCGAACTCCCCTAGCAAAAGGACAGTACCTTGACACGCAGGCAGGGCTGACTGTGTTCCCTCTCAATCTGTACATTTTATCCAGCTCTTTCCTACACGGATTTCTCCTGCCTAATCTCTCAATGCCCCTCGTCCCCATCACTTTCCAACTTCTAGGGCTGTTTTGCAAAGGGAAAGTAGCATGGGAAAACATTTTATTGTTGCTAAGCCTTCCCTTGCCTGGGGAAAAGACTTGGGAATGCCATTCCAAAATCATGATTTTGGAAATGTTGTCATGGCTGCTACAGAGATCCCAGCTGACAGAGTAACAACTTAATAAATTCCTCAACCTTATCTTGCTGTCACATCACAGTCTCCAAAGAAGATGGAGACTATCAATTGCAGAGTGGCAGACTGACCTCCTAAAGTAAAAATGAAAAGGGAGGAGATCAAGAGTTTCACATCATCTTGATGGTATTGCAGAGGATGAACAAAGGGGAAAAATGAGCAGCAGAAAGAAGCTCTTTGAGCAGAAATACAAGGTAGATTTTTACTTGAAAGGGTGAGGGAAGACAGAAAGGAACAGCATAAAATGAAAAGCTACAACAGCAACAAAGAAAAGCCCTGCAGAATGGGCTTCTGGAGTGAAGGCAGAAGCAGAGACCTGGTGGAGGATGTGCTTGTGGCTCATTCCTGAGCAGAATGTCATCCCTAGCCAGTCATGCTCTGAAGCCTAGAGGGACAAGTGCTTATTACAGACAGCAGTAATTTCCTGAAACCCAAGACAGAAGCTCTTTCCTTCCTACTGCAAAATCTAGGGCAACAAAAGACAGCAGATGCCCTGCAATTCCCACACTTGTAGTCAGGCAAGAACATTAGATGGAACTGTCACATCTGTACCCAGCTGGGAGCATTGCAGCCTTACTGTGTGCACCCAAGCAGCTATCGCACTGCTTTACAGCATGGGTTTCATTGACAGTATTTCGCAGAATGTTTCGTGTTGCTTGATGGAAAATTTTGGCTGGATTTGTCTGATGGGAGGTTTTACTACTTGTATTATTTGATTTTCAGTAAAGGCTATTTTTGATAAAAATGTTAAAGATTCATAAATTTATATGCTATCTCATAAACACCAGAAAATGCCTTTTTGACAAATCTAATAAACATAACAAAATGTCCTTCCAATAAAAGAGCTGAAATCTTGCCAGGCTGCATAATAAAGTTGCATTTCAGCACGGTTAGCACCTAGGTTTAAAGAAGGGATGCAAAACCACCTTCACCTTGGAGCTATGATTTGTTGCAGTTTACTGACCTTAACATGTTCAAAGATCCTGAGCTTCACTCTTCTAGCAGCCAGTGAGGCTCAGGGCTAGGTTTAGCTATGCACCAGAAAATACAGTAGGTTCACATTTTCATAGGAGCAGGTATTGCTCAGTAGCCTCCAGCTTTATCCAAAAATATATTTGATATGCATTCCACATTAACTATTGGTATAATTGAGCAGGTCTTATAGAAGTGCCCAGGAATAAAAGTTTCATGGGCTGGGGCAGTTGATGGGCACATTGTTTTCCTAGAACAGAAAAAAAAAAATCACAACACCCTTGCTGTCAAAGTATTGGTTTAGTGTGTGTGTGTGCACGATCCCATACCAGGCAGTTACCAGGTGGTAGTAGCTGCGAGAGAGAAATTTGCATCACAATGACATGGTGACATCCGCGGCTACAAGCAAGAGAGGGAATAAACCCTTCAGGATATGTGCCCAGAATTAGAGAGCACCTATTTGGCAAGAACTGCTACAGCCTTGCAGTGCTGTGGAGGACAGAGGAGGCAGCTGAATGAGCAGACCTGGCATGCTTGGACCAGTTATGCTGACAAATATTGCAAGCAGCATAAGATGTGGGGAAAAAAAATAAAAATCCCGGCAACTGCTACTGCCTAACCTGAAACTATGTGGCTGCAGGGCATCAGTGGACACTCCTTTCTCGGTATCAAGTCCTTCATAAATAAAGGCAGATCTTTTCCAGAGAGGACTCAATTACTCAGTTTAGCTGAGACCAGAGCAAAACTGCTGGATGCGCTGGCACTCTGCTCAGCACTACTGGGCTGCATGCACAGATGAACTCAAATGCAGGTAGCACAGGCCAGGAACAAACTCACTCCAGGAGAGGACCTAAGCCAGGCAGGTGCTCTGCTTATATCCGTACCTTTCCTGAGAGTCGGTGTGTGCATGCCCTTCCTTATCCCTTTGCCTCTGTGCTGGGAAAGGACTGCAAAACACCCATACTCACCTCAACTTCTGCGACCTGATTGTCAGTCAAGCATCCTGTCTTCCCAGTTCGCTATCATCTCATTCTTTCTCTTATCCATAAAGTGGAGGAAGGTGATGGAGAGATGGGAAAATGGGGAAAGAAGAACATCACCAAATAAACAAGGCACTGGGAGCACAGTCCATAGGGGCACAGGCAGTGTTTGGGTGAGTGTTACCACATTTCCCGACTTGGTTTATGTTTGAATGTTATGACCTTATTCTTCAACTGGAGCATCTTCAGCAACTTCCAGAGCTTCTCAGAGAACCAGAAGGAAATGATCACTCTGAAATCAATACAGAGGCAGGATGCTATGGAGGCTAAAGGATACTGTCTTCACTTCTCTGTGCAATGCAAGCACTTGTCTGGGTCCTATCTCCCACTGCGGATGCTCTCCCCAGCACAGCATGGTTAAGAGAGGTTTGGTAGTGGCACCCAGAGCCCTGGGATGTCATTGGAAGCACTGTGTTGTCCATTGCAAGGAAATGTTATTTCCTCTTTCTTCAACTGGCCTGATGAACTTCATAACATAATGGTAAGATCACAGTTACTCCTGAGCTTGCTGAACTGTGCTCTCCCCTAATGAAACCAGTGAGCTAACTTGTGTCTTTCCTAAGTATTATCTTCTTGGTGTTAGCCTCCTTCCTCAAATACTTGCAGAACAGTCATGGAAATAATTTGAAGTTATCTCTTGCAGGTAAACTGCCAAATATGAAATGTCTCTCCACTGGTGGTGTTTAAGAAGATCCTTCTGGAAATTACATGCATCTTCCAGCGGGCTCTAGGTTGGCAGCTGATAGCTGAACATAAATGGGAACTCCTGCTTGCAGTACAAAAGATAAACAGCGGGAAACAATGAAGTACATCTCTGTCCCACAAATGAAGTAATTTTCTTCAGCATTCTTTTCTGCTTTCTCTAATTTTATGGAATGTGTTTAATTATTTTCCATTATAAATGAGACTTAAATTAGACAAATGTGCTCAGAAATCTTCTCTTCATTGCACAGCTATATTAATTTTACGATGTCACAAATGTCAGAATAAAACATTTATGTTATTCTCTTTGTTGGCTAAAATTTGTCTGTGGTTGTAAATCCATGGAAGTCAATTAGATTACACCAGATAGTAATTTGATCCTCTTTGTCTAGATTCTGAAGTGAAAAGATTTACTAATGGTTCTATTCTCCTATTTCCAGAGTTAGTTATCAAACTCACTTAAATGATATTCTACCTTCAGTTTCATGAGAGCTATTACCAAAACTGTAGTCAGAGGACAGTCAGATCTTACATGTTTGTCTCTATGTTAAGATATTCATAGCATTCTCTGAGAATGCAACATGATGAAAATGCACAGCTTTTGCCTGGGCTCCACCTGACCTAGATTCTCTCTTAGGCTGGTACACTGCATATGTTTCTTCCAATTTCATATTCAGTAGGTCAGGACATTAATCTGTTGTTTGGAGATTCGTGACCCACCTTATGCCTCACAGTACAGCACGAGCAGTGAGATTTTGTAATTCACCAGAGATTTTATAATTTTCACCTGTCAAGTGTGACTTTTCTCCGACAGCCTTTTACATTCATTCACAGCTTCACTTGGAGGTGTTTACTGGGTGGTCAGTGAGTGATGTTGTCCTCCAGAGCTTCAAACTGAGCTGAACAGGCTCCTGAAGCGGACTTCGCAAAAGGGGCAAGCAGACCAAAGCTGCAAGTGCCGATCTTGAAAATATTTTAATAAGGTCCCATGCAGCAAAGGAGAGTCAAAGCATTCAATCAAAGCCTCTAAAGTGGATTCCTCACTGTCTCCTTTCTGATGAATGGCCCTACAGAAATGGAAGATGTTAGTGCAACTGACTGCATCAGTATGGCTCAGTACCATACAGAGAGGCATTATTTAGAACAACAGTGAAGGTTTGCAAAACTTTTACTGGTAAATCGTTCTTGTTCTGGAGCTTTTATGGAGAGTCTGGGGAGCTGATGAGCAATGCTGACTCCAGCTGTCTGTAATTTCCTCTTTCCAAATGAGATGGACACAAGATACACGATTATATCAATGTAAATCTGCAATACCACAATTGAATATGTGAAAACAGTCTGTGCTACTGTAAATCTGCTGAAGTTTCAGTTAATTCAGTGCATTTATTCCAGATTTACTGTCACGAGGACCAGAATCTGTCCTAATTGTTATTCACTGACTAGCAAGGCCAGAAGTCCCCCTTTGTCTCTGGGAATCTGCATTTATAGGTGTAGCTATGCTACTTAGCTGTCTGTAGAAGTGTAAGCACTGGTATAAATGTGAGAGATGAGCATCATTAAGCTAGAGTGCTCCAAAACACCTGTTCTAGAAGTTGTCATTATAATATAGTGCAATCCTTGGTCAATTATGTCTCTTTTGACCTAGATCTCATGGGTCCAGAAAACCACTTCTGAGTTCAGTTTAGATCTGCTTTGCCCTGCAGCCAGGCTTTAATTGAGCAAAGTTCTCTGAGCTCATTTGGATGAATATTGAGTGGATATGTCAGTGAGTTTCTTTCCAAGCCCTCAGAGATCTCATTTGCTCTGGCATCTGTAGTCTCCATCAATTTTACTTTGTCTGACCTGGAAGGTATTTGTGCCCATCCTTTCACTGGTTTGTACATAAGCAAAGGGTAATGGCTGAAGAATGAACAAAATGCCAGGAGAACTATTTCATGCTCTGTCCATTTTCCATTTACATGCTCCTTGTTTAATCACATCTCAGATCTTTCTTCAGGAGGAGCTTGGGAAAAGGGCAAGGGTAGAGTCTTGCATATGGGAAAAAACAACCCCATGGATCAGCATAGGTTGGGGACTGACCCGTTGGAGTGCAGTGAAGGGGAAAAGGATCTGGGGGTCCTAGTGGGTGGAAGGTTATNTGACATTCTGCAATTCTGTGAAAAGACTAAATCAAAACTGAGCTAAAAACTCAGAAAACTGGACATCACTAAATGCTTTGTTTGTTCCTTTACAAATAGCTCTGCCCTGTAGACATAGTGCTGACACGAAGGGAAAACAAAGCAAGAAACTGACATGGAGCAATGTGGCAGTGAGGTTCTGCAATGATTCTGACACTCCGGACCAATCTCAGGGGAGCATCTCCTTTATTCCTTTCTAGGTATCTGTCATATGTTGCTATTTATGTTATTGCTGATCATTATCCTCAACTTCTTTTCAGGAAAAACAGAGGAAAAAGGAGAATAAAATAATAGGAAGACAGAAGTGTTCACAGTGAGACATAAGCAGTCTCTTTCAGTATCTTGAAGCCTCTTCCTGGAATAGCTCGCCTTTCCAGGCTTCTCTCTCAGGCTGCACATTTTCTATACTTCCTCAATTCCAAACACCCAAGGGAAGTGTTTCACATAAGAAAGAAGGTTCTCAAAATGAGCAAGGAAGCCCCAGGAGGTTGTTTAATTCAAATACCCAAAAGTCTGTCCTAAAAGAATGAAAAAACCTTTGGAAGTTTTGGAACGCTGTCAGTCACTTTCTCACCAGGTGCCCTGGACTGTGGGAGACTGTATACCCTGTATCCTTTTTCCTTCCATCTGAAGAAGAAACCTACAGGAGACATCACTTGCCTACAAAGATCACTAACTAGGTGGATCTGTGTGTTTTCATCCTGGAATAGCTTGCTGCTTTGGTACTTCTGTGCGTCTTGCTCATGGGGTGGTGTCAAAGATTTCTTATGAAAGCTGGAAGGAAAGGACAATGTCAGTGTGTGTTGTGTAGAGCCTGTGACAGGGAGAAAGGCCATAGATAGAGGTTTAATGTCACTAATAATACATGAGGCAGCATAATGGGAGGTCTTTGGAGAGAAAGGCAGCACTTAAGGGATTCTGAACAGGTGGAATTCAGTTCTCCTTTAGGAGTTAATTATAGCAATTGGCCCAATATCTCCTAATGTTCTTTTAAGAACAAAGAAGGTGTTCTTTGATATATTACATAATTTTAAACATTTAACCTTGAAATGACAGAACTGCTGTAGCTGTTCTTGCATGGGCTTGCCTAATAAATTGAGACTAGGGTGAGTCAGCTTGAAATCTCAGGCTCTGAGTCTTGCAAGGATGCTGTTTATATGCCACAGGAACTTTCCCAGCTAAGGCACAGACTGGAAAATATCATATATATATATAAAATTATAAGCTATTCTGGTTCTTTATTCAGTGATACTTTGAACTCTCATTTTTTCAGCTATCAATGACTTCACTAGGAGTACTGATTCTGAGCACTGCACCTGAGATACACATCACTTTGCTTTATGTAACAATTAGACATTTGGGTGCAAGGTAGCTGTGGAAGAAAGGAATTTCCAGTACAACCCCTGCCATCTGGGCCCACTTCCTACCCATCACACAGAGACAGCTGCTGGAGGGAATGGAAAGATGGGAAAGCAGTGTCTTTTGTCTCCTTTTCTTGAGAGCCCAAGCACTCAGTCATTGTGTAAGCACTGTACAGATGTTGGTAACTGTGATGGTTTGGGAGTTACCCTTGGAGTTACCCTTCCCCCCCTCCCATGAAAAATCACCCAGACTAGACTCAGCCAGGTGGAAGTTAAGGAATGCAGCTATATTTACAGCATAGCACAATATACAAGCAGATATATACACAATATACATGAATATTTACAGAAATATACAAGTTAAAGGTAATACAGAAACACAACACCTGTACCAGAAATCAGAGTCCCCAGGAGGGGCTCCCAACCACCCTTCCACCTTCTTTCCACCCCTTTACCTTATCCCAGGGTCTGCCTTATGTGCAAGGTGAGTTTGGAGGATTGGCAAGGGGAGGTTAGAAGCAGAGTGACTAGTTGGGTTACACAGCAGAAAGCCAGCAGACACACCAGCTCCCAGAGAGAGAGAGACTCTCTGTGTTATCTATGTTTGTGTCCTTGTTTTATACATCTCAGCAAGCCTATAAATGAAGTAGACATCACCATTGTTTTCTTTTCACAGCCTATAATCCAATTTTTTATTAAAATATTCCAGTTAGCCTCAAACCAGCACAGTAACTAATTTTAATTCTCTGCTATTCTGATAAAGCTACCTACTTTCATTTATACAGTGAAGGCCCTTACCCTACCTGGTTATATTAAAGCCTGAACCAAGATCATCTGACGTTCTTTAAATTAGAGGGAAAATATGGATGTCACATTCATGATTGAATTGTCTTCAGAAGTTTGTGATTGTGCTTATGTTAGTGGGATTATATTAAAGTATTTGGTTTATTTCTACACTAAATCAGGTCTTACACATCGTGGAATTCTAACACACAGTTGTCGAGATAGTCAGACAGCTTGCTTTGGAGCCTTTTGCTGCTGGTTCTGGAACTCCTGCAGGACAGCCAGCACAATTTAATGACCTGGTACCTCCCCAAGCGAGACTTTACTGAACAACTCTATATCAGTGCAGTGTTGGTGCTTTCCTGATTAGCACCTTTGCCCTCTCTGGTACTCTTCACCCTGCCAGTACTTACAGTTCACTGCCCACGCCATCAGCAGGGCTCAGCTCTGACTCCAAGCTCTTGAGAGCTTTGTGGCTTCTTTCCTGGAATTCTATGGGGGTCTGGGAGTGAAAAATGCCTGTTTCATAGAGCAGAAAAGGCAGAGGGCAGTGTTCTTTCTCCCTCTTGCTACACCAATTTCATTTTTACACCAGGCATGACTTTGCTTAAGGTCTTCTCCAGTCACTAGTGGTGTCCCCAGGGATCAGTACTGGGCCCAGTCCTGTTTAATGTCTTTATAGATGATCTGGATGAGGGGATTGAGTACATTATCAGTAAGTTTGCAGATGACACCAAGTTGAGAGCATGTGTGGATCTATTAGAGGGTAGGAGGGCTCTGGACATGCTGAACAGATGGGCACAGTCCAATGCCATGAGTTTGAACAAGTCCAAGTGCTGGGTTCTGCACTTTGGCCACAACAACCTCATGCAGTGCTACAGGCTGGAGACAAAGTGGCTGGAGAGCAGTCAGGTAGACAGGGACCTGGGGGTACTAGTAGACAACAACTGAACATGAGCCAGCAGTATGCCCAGGTGGCCAAGAAGGCCAATGGCATCTTGGCCTGTATCAGGAATAGTGTGGCCAGCAGGACCAGGGAAGTCCTTCTGTCCCTGTATTCAGCACTGGTCAGGCCACACCTTGGGTACTGTGTCCAGTTTTGGGCCCCTCAGTTTAAGAGAGATGTTGAGGTGCTTCGACGTGTCCAGAGAAGGGCACCAAGGCTGGTGAGGGGCTTGGAGCACAGCCCTGTGAGGAGAGGCTGAGGGAGCTGGGGGTGTGCAGCCTGGAGAAGAGGAGGCTCAGAGGTGACCTTATTGCTGTCTACAACTACCTGAAGGGAGGTTGTAGCCAGGTGGGGGTTGGTCTCTTCTCCCAGGCAATCAGGGACAGAACAAGAGGACACAGTCTCAAGTTGTGCCAAGGCAGGTTTAGGCTGGATATTAGGAAGAAGTTCTTCACAAGAGAGAGAGATTGGCATTGGAATGGGCTGCCCAGGGAGGTGGTGGAGTCACCATCCCTGAGGCTATTTAAAAGGAGACTGGATGAGGCACTTAGTGCGTGATCTAGTTAATTAGAAGCTGTTAGGTGATAGGTTGGACTCAGTGATCTCAGAGGTCTTTTCCAACTTGGTTAATTCTGTGATTCTGTGATTCTTTTATTATGTTCAGTGAGAACCAAGCTCCAGCAATTGAATCCCATTGAAATCAATGTCAGACACTCAAAGACAGCTCTAACATTTGGCATCTAAGCAGGAACTCCCCGGTTTACATGGGGGAGGCACTGGACAGCATCCAGCTTAGAGCTCTGCTTGCTGCACAACAAATAATATTTAGCTGTGAGTAGCCTTGGAGCTAGACGCTTATCATCAGATGCAGCTCGCTTTACGTAGCACTAGCCTTGAAGAAAGCTCTCAACAAATCACAAGGCTCTCGTCTGTGAGGCTCCTGCTGGCTTTATATCTCCATGCTGTGCTCAGAGATATTGCATGGGAGGAATAACAGCAGCTCTGACAGCATTCACTGGGAGCCCCTCAGCAGCTGAGCAGGCAAGATGGTGCTTTCAATGGGCTAACCTGCATTTCTCTGGGAAGGTAAGGGTTGAGTGTAATAAAAGAGGAGGGTGGTGTCTGTTCTGTACCAGAGATGGGGCATGGTTTTCGCTCTTTGTTGGTGCAGCACTCACCTTTGGAGTCACATCTGTCATTCTCCATTCCTTTGCATGGCTTTCACATCAATTAGCAGGTCACTCCTTCAATCCTCCCTAGCAGGTGAAAACAGCACTGATCAAATTTCATGTGCCCTGCACTCAGCTCTGGGTCACAGCAACTTGAACACACTGGTATTGCTGGATGAACGCACTTTATGGCACCCCAAGCATCCTTCCTTTTAGCTTAGTTCAACGCTGTGTGTCAGCACCAGACACAGCTCAGCTTTTAGCATGAGTCTTTGGGCTGCAGCACTAGGAACTCACCCCATCACCACTTCCCTGCTAAATCCATCTAAATCACATTTTCTCACAGCATGCTTTGAAACAAAAACCATTGTAACCACACATTTATTCCTTTCTGACATCTCTATTGCTGCGCCTCTAAGGAACTCAAGATGTTTTGTTTGAATTATAAAGATGACTCTAATACTGTGTTTGGATTGTGTTCTGAAATGCCTCTGTTGTTGTTCTACAGTGCCCCAAGTGTCCTGGCTGCAAAGTGCTGTAAGCACAACTAGGTTATTACTTTGCTTAGGTAAACACCAGGAAATAAGTTTACTGGCATTGCCAAGTGCATTGGAGCCAAGCTCTGAATATACATGCAAGCACCACATACCAGAGTTCACACAAATAATCAGCAGGTTCATGCACACCCCTATATACACCACAAAATTGTGTCAGTGCACTTGAACCTTCAGCAGGAAGGAAACACACTAGAAAGATCACCTCAAATTTCTCTGCCTTTGAGGATTTGAGGTTAAATTTTAATGCAATCTGAGCTCGTTCATTTCATTCATTGCATGAATTCTATAAAAGCTTCACTTGCTTTTGTGCAGCTGCCTCAAACCAAGAAAATATTTTTCATTTCTGGCTTGCATAGCCTGTACCCACAATAACAGGCATGTGAAAAATCTTGTTAAACCAAGTCAGTTTTCTGTTCATGTAAGAGAAAGTCTGGGGGGAAATGCTCATTAGTTTCTGGTAGCAATAATTCAGAAGGCAAACCAAATCATGTTGTGAGACACCTTGAGCACTCTCTCATTTACTTTCTTTCTCCTGAATATCTACCCCTGTGAGGCAGGAAAAGCAAATAACAGTCAAGTCACAGTGGGCCATGCATGCAGATGCACAAGGAAAGACATCAAAAGTACCTACCTTCCAGGCTGGACAGGCACACTTACTGAAGAAAATACAAGAAACCTTTACTAGGCTTGGTGGTTGCTCATGTAATTACAACGATGCTGGCACAGAAAAAGGAGAGTGCCTGAAGCCTTTGCCTATCCAGAAGGAGACGATGGTGGAAGCTTTTTAGGTTGCTGTGGGAATGGAAAAGGGGTGACAGCGGAAGGCAGTGTCCTGTGGGGTCCTGTTTGTTTGCAATGCCGGTGCCCTGTTTGATTGCCTAGGTTTCAAATGTCTCTCCTGCCAGTGGTCTATTTTGCCTCGAGGGATGTTTGAGGGTGGTCTGCTCTGGGAGGGCCTGACTTCTTTTGCTTTCGGGCTCTGCTTCGCTGCCTGCTGTTGTTGCACGTTGCAGACTAGCTACCTGAGGACAGGTGGCTCCCCTGCTTTTACTTTCAGTTTTGGCAGCATACTCAGCTCCTGCTACCCTCTTTGCCTTCTGGTTGCAATGAAAACATAATTTGGCACTATAATTTCTTTTCTCATTACCTCTCAGGCTGATCAGTGAGTAAATTTAGCTATTAAATTAATTGGAGTCTCTGATTTTCCCGCCAACAGCCCTGTTTGAGGGCAAGGGGAATCCATCTTGTGGCTGGCAGTGGCAGTTGCTGCTCCTCACCCTCCGATCTAGGTTGTGCGTAGGATATGGACATTTATATTTCTTTGTCCTTTCCCTAAATTGCTCTCCAAAATTTCTATTATACCTTTTGTGTAAATAATTCCTGACTGGGTATTTGAACTTTTGTTAAATTGTAAATAGTTTACTGTTTTGGGGTGTGTGTTTGTTTGTTTGGTGCAGGAATTTGTGTTAATAAAGTTGAATATTTTCCTATTTCCACATATTAAATCTGAAAATTCAGAACAGACAGATTTTAATTCAGATTAAATTTTTTGATCTTCAGATTTTTTTTTTTCCTGGTATACCACATTTGGCCTATTCTGTCAGAAATCCTGGAGGTGTTTCTCCGATGTTTTGATCAGAATTGACTAAGAATGAAAGCATGGGGTTAAACTGATCCATAGCAAAAGGAGCACAGTTTATCTTAGGTTGCTAGGCCTCTCTCTTTGCTTTTATTTTGTCCTGTCTTGATTATTGTTATATATGACTCTGCCTGCAGAAATTCAATAGGAATTAAAAGTACCTTCCAAGAACCTCGGCATTGTCCTTTACTGAATTTTCTTAGACCTCGGAAAGCAGGAAGGGAGAAAATTCTGTACTATCGCCTTGTTCCTTATCTCTAGTGTAAAAATGCCAATCTGACTGAGCCAAGACCATGACTATTTTGCAGCAGTACAGCCCTGGCTTCTGACCGTTACACTGAAATATCACCTAAGGCAGATCTGTGAAGGCCCAAGTGATGTGATCAAGTGACAGAGATAGCACTGTTGCTCTGTCCTAGTCCTGCCACTCTTAATGCCATTAGTGGAGTTGCAGAAGTGCCATCATGGTTTTGACAAAATAAAGATCAGTGAAACTCTTTGAATATGTTGGTCTATATGGACCTCTTCTTAGGAAAGACAGAAGGTTTATTTAGATTTGCAGACTGGATTGGTGGGAAATAACAATGGACCTCGAACTTTCTCTAATTAGGAGAGGCGCAAAAGCTTGTTCTGCTTTTAAAAACTAAGTTATTCCTTAGCTTCCTTGGCAAGGCAAATTTGCGTGAAATTCCAACCTATTAACTTGTAAAACACAAACTTATTTTTTATTTATGTAAAGAGGAGCCAACAGTCACACTGCACCAGAATAAAGTTCTGTTCAGCCCAGAAGTCTGTCTGAGAGTGGCTGTGGTGGGTGCTTGAATCAGTTGGGGCAATTAACAAGGCAGGAATTATAAAATATGTAGTTATTTTATTTCCAAAAGGCCCCACCTATAAACTATACACGAACTCATTCAACTTGAGTTCTACTTAGGTTGGGAAAATCTTCACAAGGATGCTTATGGCCAATTCAGTAATTTAGGAGAATCAGAAAATTGGAAAAGGTTTAGCCACAAAACAGCTCTGCCCCACTTACAGATAGGCAGCCTGGAGCCCTGGGGCAAGTCTGTTCTACTCATAGTGGTGGAGTAGAATTTAGAGGTAGTCCCTGGCTCCTTTGTGGTAGTGCTGAACTGCTTGGCGTGTTCTCACGAACGGTGGCAGTTTGTGGCAGAGGCAGGTCCCTCCAGCAGCAAGTCAGGGTGCCGTGGTCCAAAAGCGGGAACTGCGCGCTTTCTCTTCACCCTTCCCCGAGATGCTCCTCAAGGTCCGTGTCAGGGTCCCACTAGGCAACGTCCCTTGTGATAAACTTGAAGCACTTAAGTTTCCAGGTAGTTCAAGCCCAAAACATCAGGGCTAAGCTGGTGTGAAGCACGAGGCAGAGCAGGTTGTCTGAGAAAGCAGGTTGTCCAAGCAGCAGCAGTGAGGCAGGGCAGAGCAAAGCAGCACACTGCTTGCAACTTAGCTCCATTTCTATTATTTGCTCCTTTGGCCACAGACATTCACCAATCAGAATGGCACTTTGCCAAACTAATCATATTAGGTGAAACCAGGGCTTGCTTTCACCCTTACTTGAGCAAGACACTAACAAGTGCATAAACATTTGTGGGTACCTGTTTATCACTTTGAGAGGGGGTGTAATGGCCCAAGCCTTTGTTTTCCTCCTGCCCTTGCTTCCCCTTATCAGCAGAAGGGTATGGCAAGCCAGGACATGTTTTAGGCCTATTAGCCTTCCAGGACAGTGCTTCAGTGTAAATACAAGAACAGAACACTTAGGGCTTGCCCAGTTCACCTCCCCAACCGCTGGCAATCAGCATTTGAAAAGCTTCCCATTTTGCTAATCTAGGCTTTATTCCTAAGACTGAGCCTTCCAGGAAAAGCTCCAGGAACATTTTTAGGGGATGTGTAAAGGTGTGACAGAAAGAGAAAACAGGAGCATTGCTTTGTTCATATCGGGCAGTTTAGGAAGATTGCCTGCTGCTGTACTTGTTTGTTCTTGGCTCCTTGTTTTCCTCCGCCTCAATGAATCAGATTTCTCAAGCTTCTAGATCTAGATGATCTCCATTCCCAACTGTGTTGGTTGATCTCTTTAGCTGGTGAGATCAACTACTAGCTATCTGACAGTGGTTGATGTGATATCCATTTACCTTCATGACAATTAGAAAAAAACATGTGGGAAAAGACCTAAGGGTTTACTTCTAAGACAGAAGAGCAGAAAAAACTTGAAGGTGATCTGGCAGTACTGAAATATTCCTGCAGCTCCAAATAGAAAGTTGCAAGCATCCCTGTTTGCACTGGCATTCTTGGCATGTGCTCCTGAACCTTTTTACACTGTGAGCCAGCTGTTTTCTGCAATACTTTGTGATAAATAGGCCAGAAAAGCAGAGAAGAGGCTGGGTGATGAGCAATAAATGTGAAAATTTGATTCTTGGGCTTTTGTGTCCTGACAAGGATCTCTTGCTTATCAAATTATCAAAACTGAACTGAAGGAACTGTTAAGTATCTGTTATGGAGGGGTAATTAATTGATATGTGATATGATTTTAAAATATTAATATTTATTATTATTCAATATTAATATTGTGTATTATTATTCAATATTCAGAACTTGCCACCCCGACCACTAATTTTAATAATGTTTCTTTGCACTGTCATGGAAACTTCATACAGATAATAACACAAGATCTAGAAAT
>WBNM01016502.1:49044-54386 GCA_013399055.1 Ramphastos sulfuratus | reverse complement strand
CTTTGGACACAGAATAGCCAATCAGAATGGCAGTTAGCCAAACTCGACCATATTAGGTGAAGCCATAGGCTTGCTTTACCCTTTTTAGGGAAGAACACAGGCCTTGCACAAGCCATACACAAGCCGAGTGTGTGTACCTTGTTTACCACAGGATGCAAACAAGTCTGGGCAAGCCAGAGTCCTCGGACTCAGTGGCTCCAGGTTCTTTGTCCTCTTTCCTGCAGCTGCTTCTCCCCAAAACAGAAGAGGGGAGAGCAGAAGAACATGTCTGGGCAAGCCAGGACATGTATAAGTCTATTTTGGCCTGCTTAGGCCTACCATGACAGTATCTTAATTGCTATATGTAGAAAATAAAGCTGTATAATTACCATCTCCTCACAAGAACCAGATCATCCCCATTTTGGGGGGCTCTTTGCTAAGCACCTGCAGCATCCTCTTCATACCATCACGTTTGTGATACTCTGTCCTGCCTTAGCTGGCACAATTTGTTATCCATTTGCAGGATCCTGCTCTGGTGGATGTGTAAATCCAGCCTCTCCCTTTGTTTTCACAAGCCCAGCCTCACAGCTGGATTTCCCTAGCTAGGATCTGACAGACTTCTGCTCTCATCTGGTGGACTTCAGTCCCTCTTGAACAGTGTGTCCAACTTACTCAACTGGTTAACTGAGGAGCTTGTGCCTTAACACTCTTTTTATTGCCTTTTATTCACGTTTGGCCATACTGTGTGATCTTCCATTGCTGGGAAATGTGCTCTGTTCCTCAGTAGTATTCCATCTAAGAAGATGAAAAGGGATCAGGGCTTGCTCTCAGGGACAGCTCACGTCCAGATTTTGGCTACTAAAATGGCTTCAAATTTGGATGTCAGTGGTGATAGAGGTTAAGTGAATCAGCACCCCAAGTTTTTCATTCCTGGAGGAAGCAGCCCACATCCAACCCAAATGGTAGTTTTATTTCATTATCTATTTCCTTGACACATTTTAAGCTCTCATTATCCACATTAGAAGTCTCTCTGGAACCACATTTCTGTCTTTTAACAACACCTACGTCCATGGCATACAAATACCCCTTTCCAAACACCCTTTTGTAGCTCAATACCTGTAAGGCTAGAGATGAGGATTCATCAGCAAATAGGTAGCAGAGCTAATAATGACCCCGAGGAAGATCTGAACTAAATCTTTCAAAGCCTTCAGATCATGATGTTTTAATGAGCTAACAAACAGCTAAGTAAGCATTCTGGGCTCTTGCAGCATCACACTGCAAGTAGCTGCTTTCCTAGGCCAAAACTACTTGAACTAGGAGAAACTTGGGAGATTGTAATCTCTTATCTTTCTTGCAAACTGTGCCATTGGTTTTGAATGAGACATTTGGTAGTGTAGCAACAGTACAGTGTTAAAAAAAAAAAAGAAAAAAGAAAAAAAAAAGGAAAGAGGAAAAAAACCCTTCTCAGACTCTGAAGAACAGCTCCTGCTATTTCCCTTTTGTATCCACTGGTGAGGTATTTGAAAAGAGCAGGAGATAAGTAGCCTTATGACTGCTACAGATTAACAGGCTCTGAGGTACCAAACGGGTATTGCTGCTGCTGTGAGTATAATAGCTATTGATATTCACATTTATACAGACATTTCCATGGTGGCACTGCAAAGAGCAGGCTGTCTGGAAGGCTACAAACCATAAACACTGAGGTCATGCAAAAATAAGACAAGGAGCAAAACTCCTGTCACTGAGAAGCAGCAAGGCACTGACCAGTTCCTGCCATGCAGGAGACTCTGACTTCAGATTATGGATCTTGCTCAGACACAAAGGATACACAAAGGCTTGGAAAATGAATGCCATGAGCTTTCTAGAGGGAAGGGAACACGAGTCCCTGGCCTGCAGTAATGAGTGACAAACTGTTTGATGTCCTGTAAGGTTCTCCGAGGCACACCACATGCACTGAGAGACTTCTGCCATGTGAGCCAGGGAAGCTCTGGAGGACAAAGGTACAAGAGTTTTGGAATTCACTTGCAGCATTTAATTTTGCTTATGTTTTGTTTTGCAGAGCTCACTGAACAGGGGATGGGACTTAATGTAAGAGGTGTAATGGTATGTTGTGCAGTTGTCCCAGATACGGGGACTGCAACTACAATGCCATGTCAGGATTTTCATGTCGTCGTTATTACATAATAGAACGGTTTGGGTTGCAAGGGGCATTAAAGATCATCTACTTCTAGTTCCCCTGCCAAAGGGTACCTTCCACTAGAACAAGTTGCTCAAAGCCCCATCCAACCTGGCCTTGCACACTTCCAGGGAGAGGGTATCCACAGCTTCTCTGGGAAACCAATTCCAGCGCTTCATCACCCTCACAGTAAACTATTTCTGTAAATCTAATCTAAATCCACACTTTTAAAGTTTGAAGCCATTGCTCCTCATCCTATCACTACACTCCCTGACAGAGTCCCTCGCCATCTTTCCTGTAGGCGTCCTTAACTACTGGGAGGTTGCCATAAGGTCTCCCTGGAGCCATCTCTTCTCCAGGTGGAACAACTCCAACTGTCTCAGCTTGTCCTCATAGTGGAGGTGCTCCAGTGCCCTGAACATCATCTTTGTGGCCCACCTCTGAACCAACTTGACCAGATCTATGTCTTTCTTATGCTGGGGACTCCAGAGCTGAACACAGTACTGCAGGTGAGATCTCCTCAGAGGGGTGAAATCACCTCCCTCAAGATGCTGGTCATGCTTGTTTTGATGCAACCCAGGATGTAACTGGCTTTCTGGGATGCAGGTGCACATTGTTGGCTTATATTGAACACCTCCTGGAACAGGCTGCCAAGAGAGGTGGTGGAGGCCACATTTCTTGGAGACATTCAAGGTCAGGTTTGATGGGGCTCTGAGGAACCTGATCTAGTTGGGAATGTCTCTGCTTACTGAAGGGAGGTTGGACTAGATGATCTTTAAATGTCTCTTCCAACCCAGTGCATCCTGAATTCTATATTTGTTCTTCCTCTGTACTCAGCACTGGTCTGGCCACACCTTGAGTCCTGTGTCCAGTTCTGGGACTCTCAATTCAAGAGAGATGTTGAGGTACTGGAACATGTCCAGAGAAGGGCACCAAGGCTGGTGAGGGGCCTGGAGTACAGCCCTGTGAGGAGAGGCTGAGGGAGCTGGGGGAGTGCAGCCTGGAGAAGAGGAGGCTCAGTGGAGACCTTACTGCTGTCTACAACTACCTGAAGGGAGGTTGTAGCCAGGTGGGGGTTGGTCTCTTATCCCAGGCAACCAGCAACAGNTACTGAAGGAGCGATGGTGGCTGCTCGGAGGAGGCAGGCTGTGCTCCCAGCACCCACCAAAATGGATGTTGGTATCCAGGCCACAGCCCTTCAGTGGCAGCAGGAGGCAAGGCTGACGATGGCTGTGTGTGGTGTGAGCAGGTTGATGACCTGCTCAGCTGGGTGGCACAGCTCCAGGGTGAAGTGATGGAGCTCTGGGAAGAGGTGAGTAGGTTGAGAAACATCAGGGACAGTGAGAGGGAAATTGATTACTACATGTTTCTATGACAAATAAGTGACTCTTTTACACCTAAGGAATAAACAATTCGGGGTCATAGCTTATGCATTTGTTTGTAGAAATCCAAGATTATATAGAAAACTGAACTTCTACTAAATAATGTTTGCATCAGTTCCCCAAAAAAGCACTCTAATAACCTAGTTTTTGATACTTAGTTACAGAAACTTTAACCCCTCCTCTGTTGGGGAGGAGGGGCAAACTCTCAACCCAACTTTCATGTTTCCATCTCTCTGGAGAGCAGAATTTGGACACAGTTCTTTGATCTGAGTTATACCCACACATTTCTCTCCAACTGTTTCTGTTACTTGGCAGAAAGGTGTCACATTGATTTTCTTCTCTTATGTCCTTTTGATTAACTGATCCCTAAGGAAAAGAGGGATTAAAAATCCCATCTGCAGGATTCCAAGGGTATGTCCTGGACAAATCCGGTCCTCCCACACCCTCCTCTCCTGCAACTTTTTGTCCTCTAAGTCCAGGGAGTTTTCAGTGCAAAGGCAAGAGATTCCAACTCGTATCATACTTTTGTGTTATACCACCAGAAGAACATGTTCTCAGTACTGTAATACTAGGAAGTGTAGGTCATGGCTGAGCAACATTGACAGAGGTGTATAGGAGTCACACTGGAATACCAATGTGAGCTGGAGGCCAGAAATTAAGAAATTGGCAGATGTTGGTGTGACAGAATTTTCTACTGGATACCTCTGTCAAAGAAGCCTGTCCTTATTCATAGACTCATAGAATTATAGAATTGGCAGGGCTGGAAGGGACCTCAAGGATCATCTAGTTCCGACCCCCTTGTCATGGGCAGGGACACCTCACGCTAGATCAGGTTGCTCAGAGCCACATCCACTGGAACCATCAACATTCGGGGCAAGTTCATTGCCAGAGAAATCAGAATTTCTTCTAGAATTGCTAAAATTCAGTATCAAACAATTAAAGGTTAAAAGTAACTCCACACCTGTGTCTATTCCTCTAAGTAAATGTTTACTTCCTTTGTCTCTGTGTTAGTGGCACTAGTCAAGTCAGCACTCAGATGCAGCAGAATTGAATGAGTTATTGCCTTAGCTCCCAGGGTCACACAGAGCACATAAATGTGATGCAAGAAGTGGATCTGGAGGGACAATGTGGAAATGATCTCCAGGTCTACAAATGGAAAGAACTGGTCTCATAACAGTTAAGGCCACCAGGCTGTCTTATTAAGGTCAGATCCAGTGTGTCATGTTGAATGTAATTATTCCACTGCTTATAATTTCAGTACATTTGATTCTGAATGTAAAATGAGGCCATTTTCTTCCCAGGGATAAGATCATGAGACACAATCACTCTGAGACCAACCAGCTTTATTTCTTCCTGATGAGGCACCGACTCCCTAGGGAATAAGCTGAAAACAGTGTTTTCAACTGAAAGGGCAGAATACAAAGAAGAAAGTTTTTCTTCTGCTCTCAGGGGTGTTGTGCTTGGATGGTGGCCTGTTGCTAAGTGGCCTCATGGGAATGATTCCCAATAGGATCATAGTTGTGTGTCCAGGGATTTAATTTCCTTTAGGCCTCTTTCATCTCTTCATTCAAATCCTAATGCTGAGATTGACCCCGTAAGCTATTGGTTGCCCTCAGCTACTGTTTTAAAACACTTTCTTGTTTTAAAAGCAAGGCTGATAGAAACCTTTTTTTTAAAAAAAAAAAAAAAAAAAAAAAAAGACACTTGAGACCTTGCAAATTTTATCATTAGGTAAGTGCAAAACTTTTCTTTACTTTTTTCTTCTTTTTTCTTCTCTTTTCTTTTCTTTTCTTTTCTCTTTTCTT
>WBNM01016502.1:21544-44044 GCA_013399055.1 Ramphastos sulfuratus | reverse complement strand
ACCTACAGCAGCAGTGATAGATGTAGGTTTATCACTGACAAAGGAGCAGCGAGTCANCAAGCTCCTTCTTTTTTTTTTTTTCAAGATACCTCACATTGGATATCCTCCATAGGATTTCAGTACTTTGTTTTTACAGCCCTTCTAAGCCACTGAATCAGGGAACTCACCTGTAATGTACTTAAAATGTGCAGCATGCATGAGTCCTCATGCACAAGTCCTTTACTAGTGGGAGGTGTCCCTGCCTATGGCAGGGGGTTGGAACTAGATGATCCTTGAGGTCCCTTCCAACCTTACCATTCTATGATTCTATGATTCTCACTGTGTTGCAGCTGGCTTTGTCGACTTAATCAGCTTTGTATAACACAGATACGTTGTTGGCCTTTGTTAACTCTGCTATATATGATCTTCAAATATGTGCAGGACATTATTCTGTCCTTCTTAGATGTCACTTAATATTTAACATCAGCAGAACTGTGGCCATTTGCTGCAATTTCTGCGTTGTTGTCACTTCCCCAAACATTGTGGCATTTAGAGATTTAGAGCAGGATGGGATCTGAGTGCCCTTCTGTTTTACAGAGAAATGTGCTATCTAAATTCAAGACACCTCCAGACATTAACACTGGAGGTATCAACCCTTCCAGTCCTTTAATCAACTTGCCATCAGTATTTGTGGATTCAAATGAATTTGCTCGGATTGTCCTTGCTTAGGATGTCTCTTCAGCTTATCCAAAACATCTATCTGAAGTGTCTTTCATGTTATGGGATGTAAACTCAAACCGTTGCTCTTCCCACAAGTGTATCCTTTGTTTTAATTTCTCTAGTCCTTTTCTGTGACATTTGCAAACTCTCCCTCATTACAGGACTTGGTTGTCTTTGACCCTGCCATATTTTTCCACGGGGAGCTGAAAGTCAGAGCTCCTGGGAGTACAGGTGCACACAGAAATGTAAAAAGGAAGAATTTCCTTGCTTACAGTTTGCTCAGAATTTTAGCTAGCGTGTGATTCATATGTTTTTATATATATATATATATATATATATAATTATTTTTTCCCAGACACTGAATTTAGAATTTGTAATAGAATTTGCCTTTGAAAGCCATAATTAGCAATTAATGATGGGCATGGTTAAGTAGAGAAGTTTATTAACTTATCTAGAAAGCTAGACAAAACTAGTAACATTTCAGGTGCTAAAGTTTTGCAAAAAATACCTTGTGAATGAACTGCAGTTAACAGGTTTCCAGATACAATTTCAAGTGATTAATTTTAGAAAAAAAAATCCTCAAATCAAGAGCAATTTTGTAAAGAATGAATAAGATTATAAGATAAATATAATTCAGCAAGTTTTTTATATTAAACAATTTGCTCAACTCCACTGAAATTTAGCAACTCACCCTTTCAGTGACTCGCGCACATACAGAATCAGAATCACAGAAACATCCAGGTTGGAAAAGAGCCTCAGGATCACCAAGTCCAACCTATAACCTTACTCTATAAGATTCACCTTCAACCATAGCCCTAAGCACCACATCCAAATGACCCTTAAACACATCCAGGGTTGGTGACTCAACCACCTTCCTGGGCAGCTCATTCCAGTTCCTGACCACTCTCTCCATGAAAAACTTTTTCCCAATGTCCAATCTCAACCTCCCCAGTCTCAGCTTGAGGCCATTCCCCCTTGTTCTGTCTCCAGTTACCTGTGAGAAGAGACCAGCAGCAGCCTCTCCATAATGTCTCTTCAGGTAGCTGTAGACAGCAATGAGGTCTCCCCTCAGCCTCCTCTTTTTCAAACTAACCATCCCCAGCTCCCTCAGTTGCTCCTCATAAGATTTATTCTCCAGGCCCTTCCTCAGCTTCGTTACCCTCCTCTGGACCCACTCCAGCACCTCCACATCTCTCTTGTATTGCAGTGCCCAAAACTGAACACAATACTTGAGGTGTGGCCTCACCAAAGCCGAGTCAATCACCGGGGACAATCACCTCCCTACTCCTGCTGGCCACAGCATTTCTAATACAAGCCAGGATGCCATTTGCCTTCTTGGCCGCCTGGGCACACGGCTGGCTCACATTCAGCTCCTGTCTATTACATACACACACACATACACACACAGACTTTCACTGCCTCTGGATGGTGTAACTCTCAGAAGACCTTGTTATTAGTCATAATCATTACTGCCACAGTCCTTCTACTGTTCTAGTTCTTCCTCTCTCAGCTTTCCTCACTCCGCTTGTAAACTACAGTGATTCCTCTCTATCTTGCAGAACTGATGTTAAACATGGAGACTTACATGCTTCAGTCTTTAGGTGGCACCAAAACTGAATGCACTAATTAGGGAAGCTTCACAATTTCCATTATGTTCCAATCACAGGCAGGCTTGGGTTTTGACACTTTTGAAGGTTTGTGAGTTCTGGTTTGGCAAGGCTTCCTATGAGTTCCACATATATGCTGTTTGCAACATTAGATCTTACGTTGATTAAAGGGCACTATCTAAATGGAAGCAATTGCACAGCAGCTTTGAAGTGCTCTGCGTGTTGCTGAAAACTGTACTGAATTGAACTGCCAAAGTTTATCAACAAAATGTAATCAGACTCTTGAAATATGAAATGAAATGGTGAGTTTGTCTTATGTTGGTAGTGGTCCTTTCAATTCCTTCCCATTCAAATGTGTGAAGCAGTCAAATATTTTCTTTTTAACTCAGGGCGTTATTATCTTTAAGGAGTTTGTGTACTGACTTCAAGCTGTCTAGATGGTATTGACTGAAACAAAGCAATGAATGCAATTGCATTTCTAAAGAACCGGTGCAAAATGATATGAAATTAAAATAGATGGAGACATTAAGTGCTCCCCAAGGACAATAACACTGGTACTTAATGGTCAGAGATGTACAAGAGGAAAACCTGGAGTTATTTACTACATAAATCCTTACAGACAGACTTCTGGTAACTGGAGCTGTGGCGAAAGAGGCTCTGAAATTGCTGCTTTCCTTCAGTTTTAATGCTGGTGCCAGCACAGTCCACCACTAGACCTTGCTAGTCCTCAACCACTCCCATAGCCCAGTGCCTCTTGGTATACTACTTGTTTCTTGAACAGTAATTATTAAAGCACAGTCAGAAGGCCAAAGTCCTGGAAAGATGAACAACTTTAAGAAAAAAACTTTTCAAGTTCATTTTTTTTGAACTGAAATTGAATTTAATACATTCTCTTTTATTTATTTGTTTATATTGGATTCCAATAAGAGCACTTTTGTGGCTAATGAGCAAGTGACTTAGAAGATTTGAATTTTAACAAGTGTGAACTTTTTGTCCTGATTTGAGCTAGGACAGAACCAATTCTGTTCAATGATTTTATTTTACAGCTCAGTCTCTTCTAAGTGACTGTAATTTCTGAAGTTAATTGCATGTTTCTGCAGACAGTGTCTGCTTCCAGATGTGACAGCTCTTGATGTGTACAGTTACTACTAAGAGTCAGCATGCAGAAAGGCTCTTGCTTATGCTTGGTCCTTATAGGTCCCAAGGTCACTGCTAAATCTTGTGTCCCATGTTGGAGTGCCATAAAATATAAGGCTACACCTGCAGGGAGGCAGGTGAACAAAACCTGCCCAACAAGATATTCCATTCCATGTATGTCATATTCAGCATGAAGCTGAGGGCTCACAGAGTTAAGGTCTCTTCTTCAATGACTGTATTTGAAGAGTACTCCATCTGCTTTTCCTTCCGTTCTGGTCTGTATATTCCTGAACGCAGTTCCTGAATTTAGTTTGTGCATCCAGTTCCTGAACTCAGTTCCAATCAGCTGCTTAGTCCAGTCTAGGACGTCCTCGGTGCATGCCCTGCAGTGTCAGTGCTGAAGCATGATTGCTTGTGTGTGTGTGTCTCTGTGTGTAGGGTTTGATATTGCGTTTATATGCATAAGTTTAATTATTTTCATTATTATTAAGGCTGGTTTAGTCTTTCAACCCGTAAATCTCTCTCCCTTATTCCCTTTCTCTTCCCTCTAGGGAAGAGGAGAGGTAGCATCTATCATTCATCTAGTGGCCAATGCAGACCTAACCCTTGACAACTTTACTGCTAAATACTGAAATCTTAAGCTTGTTTGGTGCGGAAATTACTGAAAAAAAGAAAATCCAGTGTGTGCAAGCATGTTGTACTGTCTATTCACTCTGTCTGGATCTACTCACTGTTTCGGCTAGCTCAAAAGAATGAATCATGTTCAATTTAAAAAAAACCAAAAATACACAGTTGGTAACAACTATCACAGAGAAAAGAGGCAACAAGTCTGCTATAGTATTGGCCTGAGCCAACAGCTTAAACTTGAGAGTAGCAGCAAGCTTTTTATTTCAGGTGTTACTAATTTGACAAATAAGCTACACATGTATTGCAACTTAATAGAAACATATCAGCTTTCTCCAGGAATTCAAAGGTCTGCTGCAGTTTGTGCCTCTCCTTTCCCTCAGTGGGAAGGTTCAAGGGACCACATCATCACAAGAGCCAAGAAAATGGTGACAAGATTTATGAAGTAAGGGACTCACCTGGGAGTTCTGGGGAACCTCTGTTAACTACACTTAAACTAGCATGTGGTAACCTGCCTAGTAGAAAAACGCTGTTGTTGAAGGGTTCAGTCCCTTTCCTTTGCTTGATTGTTCTCATAAGCATCAGCACTTGTGAGATCTCTTCTAGAAGTGGCTCAGCACTGAGGCCACAGCTTTAATCCACTGACTTTGGCATTGGCCTGACCTGGATTGCTCACTGCTCCTCATTTCTGCTTCTATGTCCACACCGATCACCCCGTTGGCTGTACTGTGGACCTGAACCACTTTGTAATGTCCTAAAAAGATAATGGGAGAGATGGTAGGAAATCTGATGCAGGCACATTATCTAGCAAGGCAAACTGTAAGACTAATAAAACCATTGGTAGCATGACATTTGATGAAGGAGTTCTTAAGTCCTCTTGGTTTCAAAGTGTAGTGTAGCCAGTCCTCTGACGAGGGATGCTCTGGGAAGCTCTGGACTCACAACAGTGGCTCTTCAAGGTGAACTGCGTTAGAGACCTTTTTCTCTGCACTGCTGTAGTACTACATCCAAAGTCCCTTCCCACCTTGCAGAGCTGGGATAGGGGGAAGCAGAGAAGCTGCAATAGAGGGAGTCAGGGGGAGATGCCTCCCCCCACCACCCAGGGCTGCGGGTCAGTAAGGATGCACATGGGCCCTTCTCCCAAGCCATGTGCCCTGCCAGCCATGGCATGATACAGGTCCCATGCTGGTGCATGTTTGGGCAGAAGGCAGATGCTTATCTGTTCCTGGTGACTACTTCTTTTGTCTGGGCTTTTGGAAAATGCTCTCCTTTGTGGTGACATCTGACCACATTAGGTGGCTTTGATAAAACAGGTGATCTGTGGAGCAAGCGAGCTCTTTCTCTGGGATCTTGCCCCCACCACACACATGGACTAAGCAGCTGTAGCAGTGTAGCAGTTCAGGTGGATTCTCCAATGAAAAGGGATGATAAGAGGAATTCCCACAATCAGCAAACAGTGTTGTGAGTATTTGATATATTCCTAAAGTCCCCAGGAAGTTCCTTCCTCTTTCAAGTGGGGTAATATTACTGCTCTTGGATCTATCTTTTCCAAAACACTATTCTTGAACTACCTGTAACCATTCTTACTGTGAAGATAATCCTCAACCAAACAACTGAACTTTTAGAAACTTTGTATCACGTTGTGAGGGAGGCAGAGCCAAATAACAAATAAATAAATAGATTATTATTAATTTCTTGCCTTATCCCCCCTTATTCCTAACAACTGCTCATCGAATGCTTTTACAAGTTTACTTATGCTTTCCTAGGAGCTAGAATCCTTGATGTGTTTTGTAGTTGAAAAAAGGCTTGAAACACTGATTCACCAGCTCCCTGTGGGCCTTAGAGTTTTCTTGTATAGACAGTAAGCCCCAAGTCCTCCTTTCCATGTTTTACCTTGAAAGGATAGCTCGAGACATACCGTCCATATAGCTCTTTATTAGTTTAGTGTGTTAGCCTGTAAGTTGAGCAGCCAACCACTGGAACAAGTCTCCAGAAAGCCTGTGGTATCACAATTCTTGGAGATTTCCAAAACTTCAGCAACCCAATATACTTTGAAGCTGACTTTGAACTTATATTTGGATTAGATGGACTCCTAAAATCATTTCCAACTCAATTATTCTAGATATTAGAATACCTGTACGTTTATTGGTTTTACATATCAGCTCCTTTAATTTCATCTCTGCCTGATCTCCCTTAAAAGTATTCACCCCCTTAAATATTATCTTCTCTGTCCTCCTAAAAAGAGAAAGGATCCACAGAAAAACAGAGATGAGCCAAGTGGAAATTTTAGTGGTACCATTACGTCAGAGAGGGGCTTTAATTAGTAGGCCTGCAGTAAAGATAATCAATTCTGCCTGTATCTGTTACAGACACATAAGAGGGAAGCTAAACAGATGGAGACTGTCATTTGTTAAAATGAAAGATGTCTTCTTTAACCTTGCAAAGCTCTCTACTCCAACTCTTTCCTTACCCTTTTGAGCAGCTCTGCAGGGCAGTTAGGGGAACAAAGAATAAGAATTCAGAGAAGCAGAACTTAAGGAGTCAGAAAACTACACACTTATTATGTGGGTTTTCACTTTTTACCTTGCTGATGAGTTCTTTCTCAGTGAACTACACGGATTTACTTTGGCCTGTAAGGAAGAACTTAAATCCTTATGGATTCATCCAGACAGAAAGGCACTGTGCCTTGCTCTCATCTGGAAAGTTTGGGCAAAGGAGCAAGGGTGCAGGGCTGCAAGATACACTTTTGAAAGGAAAGATGATTTCTTTCTAGTGATGCAATATGGTCATGAGGGCTGCACTGGATCAGTGTTGCCTCAGAAAAATCTCCCACCACGAAGATGAGAGTTCTGTGGAGTCTGGGAATAGCCAGTCTGGGAATAGCCTGTTCTTTTTGGAACTGATGTGAAAAAGAAGCTTTGGCAAGGGCTAAATGCTCCCATGTTCACAGATGCTCACTGCAGGAAGGAGCAGCCTGAAGGGCAAGCAGACATTCTCCTATCTACTTTAGGAAATCAAAAGTGGGACCAATAGGGAAAAAGTAAATTAGGAACAACATGGTTGGATTTCTACCTTATACTGCCTTGAATTGTCAGGTATTTATGATCTTCTGTTTTCTAAATAATCCTTGTTGTTCGGTCTCTTGGAGAATGGGAGAAGCCTCAAAGATACAGAAAAAAATGGCAATGCAATAAGGAGAAGGTCACGGAGAAGAAGTCCAATTTTCATTTGTCTAAGGGACACAGGAGATGAAATCTCTACTAAATTTAAGCCACTTGAGACACTTCTGGCAATTTACTCATTTTTCTAGAAAAAAAAAAAAACAAGTTATAAAAAGCTTGGCATTGGTTATGCCAGAGGCAAAACAATCCACAGTCACAAGGTCTCTTGCTAGACTCTGTACAGGCTAAACAGGGTGATAGATCTCTAGGGAATTTCCCCTCAATCAGATACTTAGAAGTCAGAGAGCAACAAATGTGCCAGTGTGCCTGGAAGGAGTAGCTAGTCACTGCTTTTGAGTAACAGCACAGAAACCTTACAGTCTCCAGAAGAAAGGCTGTCTGCTGGTATTTCAATTCTCTGACTGGGATTCCATTTCCCCTGTAGCCTGGTCTCTCCTCGTCTTGTTTGTTTTGTTATCGTTTGTATGGAGATCATCAGATCCAAGTACATTTGACATATGGAGATAACAGTCAGGAAAGGAAACAACATATGGCAGACAATTCATATCCATCAAGATCTGACACAAAAACATTTTTAGCAGTAGAGAAAGAAGAGCAGAAAAAGACAGCAGGTTTGAATTTAAAATAAGCATGCTACTCTAACAAAGGGCTTGCTTTGCTAAAGCAGACCACTGGTTCATGAAAGCAAACACCTCTTGGCACCCAATGTTTCAACAGTGGGTTAAAATCCTCTGCAGTGCATTAACCATTAACTTTTGGCCATCATGACTGGGCCAAATCCTGTTGAATATCTTTACTGATGATCTGGATCAGGGGATAGAGTCCAGCATCAGTAAGTTTGCAGATGACACTCAGTTAGGAGCAGGTGTTGATCTGTTGGAGGGTAGGAGGGCTCTGCAGAGGGACCTGGACAGGCTGGATGTGTGGGCAGAGGCCAACGGGATGAGATTTAACAAGGCTAAGTGGCCACAGTTAAATTGGCCACAACAATTGGCCAAGCAGGGCTACAGGCTGATGACAGAGTGGCTGGAGAGCAGCCAGGTAGAGAGGGACCTGGGGCTACTGGTAGATAGTAGCTGAACATGAGACAGCAGTGTGCCCAGGTGGTCAGGAGAGCCAATGGCATCCTGGCCTGTATCAGGAACAGTGTAGCCAGCAGGACAAAGGAGGATATTCTGCCCCTGTACTCAGCAGTGATTAGGCCACACCTTGAGTCCTGTGTCCAGTTTTGGGACCCTCAGTTCAAGAGAGATGTTGAGGTGCCAGAACGTGTCCAGAGAAGGGCGACAAAGCTGGTGAGGGGCCTGGAGCACAGCCCTGTGAGGAGAGGCTGAGGGAGCTGGGGGTGTGCAGCCTGGAGGAGGCTCAGAGGTGACCTCATTGCTGTCTACAACTACCTGAAAGGAGGTTGTAGCCAAGTGGGGGTCAGTCTCTTCTTCCAGGCAACCAGCAAAAGGACAAGGGGACACAGTCTCAAGTTGTGCTGGGGGAGGTACAGGCTGGGTATTTGGAGGAAGTTCTTGACAGAGAGAGAGTGATTGGCATTGGAATGGGCTGCCCAGGGAGGTGGTGGAGTTGCCATCCCTGGAGGCATTCAAGAAAAGACTGGATGGGGCACTTAGTGCCATGGTCTAGTTGATTGGCTAGGGCTGGATGATAGGTTGGACTGGATGATCTTGGAGGTCTCTTCCAATCTGGTTGAGTCTATGATTCTATGATTAATGACTAGTCTCAAAGCCTTTAATGAAGCCAGCCATGCTGACTGTCTAGCCTGTTGAATTGCTCTGGGGTATTTCTGGGTTAGTCCAGCTGTTCAGCCCAAAGTTGTGGGGAAAGCTCAGGGTTATAGAGAAAGAGAACACTGTACTGTGCAGGTGCCAAAGGATGAGTGTGCTTGGAGTGCCTAGGATGCATAACCCTGCCGTCCTCAAGTATCTTATCTGCCCTGTGGCAACACTGTGTGATTGACTGGGCAGATGAAATGGTCCAAGTCCTTCCTAGCATGGTGCACACATTGCCTATTGGAAGAGTGGGCAGGACTGAATTCAGGCTCAGTTCCAATAATCTATGAGGGTGATTTGGATATGTAGTCCTGAGCCTCAGACCCTACGCTTCAGACTGCTCCTGGGACTGACAACCTCAGGTAAGGTGTGGTTGTACACCAGAAACATGACATTTAATTCCTTTAATTAAAAAACAAAACAAAACAAAAAAAAAAAAGTGCTAGTCTTGCAATTTGGCTGAATTGAACTTTTTGGTTGGAGAGGAGTATTTTGAGCGGCTATATTTGGTTTAGACTTAGCTGTGTTTGGATTATTTGGACACATTTGGATGTTTTAAAAGAAAGAGGATGCTTTCCACGATAGAAAAATACTATGTCACTAACCCATGTAACTTACTTAACAGCAAGAAATGGGATGTGTTCTGTAATCTAAAGCCATTTTTCCCTAGGGGAGACCTGGCCTTTTACCAAAGAAAGTAGCATTTTACTTTTAGATAGTTTGTCTTTTAAAACCCTGTGGAAGCGTCCTGCAGGATTAAGAGGCTAATTAAGGATGAGGAAACCTCTGCGAGGGAATGTTTGCATTTCCCAGCCTAACAGAACTCAGACATGGTATCCCTGATGTGCCAAGAGGAAGGAACAGCCTCGAGCTCCTTTTCCTGAAACCAAAAGCTGAAAACCGGAGGAGAAATTGCCGCTATGTGGAGATGTACTTTTAGGGAGGATCTTCTCCCAGTCTTTTTTCCTGATGTTCTTTCACATAGCTTCCACTGTGGCTGACCTCGTTCCTCCTCTGCCAATCATCTTCCCATCTGTTAATTCCTCTGCTCCAGGAGGACAGTAATAGAGCTGCTATGATGGGATTTGCTGATATCACACTTCTGGAAGTAAAAAGATGGCAAGTCTCATTGGAGAAAGAAAGAAATGCTTTTTGAGAAGGATAAGGCCTATTTGATGATCCAGGGCATCTTGCTAGAAATGGAATCAGTTGACCCCCATCTGTGGGTTAAACGTGCTGAGCTGAGCAAAGTTATGTGAGAGAGGAGCTTGGCCAACTGTATTTCCCACTCCTGTCTTCTGGGTGAGCAGGAAGGATGAAACCTTTGTCTGATCCAACAGGGCGTCAAAGCCGAGCCCAGAGCCTTGCCACAGTGTCAGAATAAGGAGGTGTTGTTGCTGAGCATAGCAATCCTTTACAGGTGCCAACTCAGAGGCTTTAAAATGCAAAATGGCATTTCGATGTTTAAGAATAGCAAGTAATTTGATGGCTGTAATAGAAAAGCTTCCAATCCTTTAGCAATGTGTTCCAAAGCTGCATAACACTGCTGATAAAATTGCCTTTGGATTCCTTGTCTAATATTTCAGCCTTTCTCTCGCTCAGCAAAACACAATAGCTTGCACTAAGCCTCCCTGGGAGGGCGGCTAACAGCACATTTACTAGACACTTCAAACATTTGATCATATTTCTCCTGAGTGTATTTAATATCTGTTAATGTCAGCAGCCTCAGCCTGATAGAAATACTTGCAATGCTGGGAAAAAAATGTTTAATATAAAAGATGACACAAGTAAGCAATCACTTACTGATGTCTTTTGCAAATGGATAGGTGGCTACCTAGATTCCCTCTATCCCCCTTCTTCTGCCTCCCTCTTCCTCAGCCCCACTCTCTTACCACCCTGCTGCTCTATGCTTCTCTGAATGCATTAGAGTGGTTATTCTGAGTATGCAGGAGATGCCAGGAATAGTTTCAGGTTTCCTGCTTCATCAAACCAAATTCAATCTGTAAAAAATTA
The DNA here is from genome assembly GCA_013399055.1 of Ramphastos sulfuratus. Classification (NCBI taxonomy): domain Eukaryota; kingdom Metazoa; phylum Chordata; class Aves; order Piciformes; family Ramphastidae; genus Ramphastos; species Ramphastos sulfuratus. The sequence goes on along the minus strand of WBNM01016502.1, from coordinate 33,001 downwards.
ATACACCCAGAAGGAACAGTTAAAAGCATCTCCAATCAATTAATGTTAAAATGGATTCTAGGAGGCTGATTTGTTAAAGAAAACCCAACCCAGCTCAGAGCTCAAGACGCTACTGAGACAAGAGTACAGTCAACAGTCAGGCTGTAGTGTTTCAAAGAAGGGTAGCAGATAAGGTATAGGTTGAAGCTATGAGGGCATCACTCTCAGCTGCTCATTGCTTGATGCTCAAGGACTTCAAAGACACATCTTGTTTTGGCCAGACCAGCAAGTCTCAGCAGAGCAAGTCTTNCTGGGCTGCAAGTGCACACTGCTGGCTCATGTTGAGCTTCTCGTCCACCAGCACCCCCAAGTCCCTCTCCTCAGGACTGCTCTCCAGCCAGTCACTGCCCAGCCTGGATTTGTGCTTCCCACAAGGCAGCAGATGGCACAGGCGTAGCTGCATGCGCTGGCCATGTGTATCTCTCACGAGCAGCTGCAGTGAGAAATAAAGGATGCATCCAACAGCCTTGAGACATCTGCATACTTACAGCAGTGTCATGCCTACTGCACTGCTCACTCCAGTGGTTCAGAAGATAAGTTAGTGCACCTTCCTTATGAGTTTGCGTTTTTGTACATCAAAAACAGACAGAGGAGGGTTTGGATTTTTCTTGATATCTGAACCTTGTTGACATTCAACATTATCTTTATGATCCTTAAGTCAGGCTTCCATTTTATTTGGGATGGAAGCTGATGCTCATATCGTCTTTTGACTTTAGGGCCTGGAGCTACGAGCTGCAGTTTGAAAGGAATACGGAGAAGTTTCAAGAACTGGCAATGAAGATTCTCATGGTGAAATTAAACAGATATCTCAGTAGGATACACAGAGGAGGATTCAATCTGTGACTCCTGAGTGTCTCATTTGGAGTGCCAGTCCTCATAAAGTTGAATTTTACTTTTTCCCCTCAACTGCTGTCAGACTGTTTCGAAAGTGTAGAAAACTTCCAAATAAATCTCTGAAGCCACATTTGAATGAAATCTTGTCAATCATTTTTCTTAATACCTAGTGTCTTAAAAAAACCTTTAAAATTAAAAAAAAAACAACCAATAACAAAACAACAAAATTAGGTGTACAACCATCTGAAGCCTATTGTCCCTATTTTGACTCTGATTAATATAGGTCACACTTTTCTTCCTTCCAGCTGTTAAGCATTTAGATCCATTTATACTTTAATCCCTTGGTTTTTTCCTGGTCCCCTGTTGCTGTGTTACATCCTCACAGTCAGAGAGCTTTGAGATAAGTGGTAGAAAAATGGGAAGAGGGAGTTAAGTCAATAATCCAGCTTCGAAATAAAAAATTGGCCCGAGGTTAGTGTTTGAATCTAAAGAGCCTACTGAAGGCAGAAGGTGGGGTAGGGACAGTGGCAGTAGAAACTGAGGCCACAGGACATGAGCCAACATTAGTACTTATCTGGATGATGTACTGGAGTGCAGTCCTTGTGAGAAAGGGTGAATGAAACTGCATTTTCCTGAGTCTTGACTGGGCCAGGGCTAAAAGTGAAGATTTGATGAAGGCTGTGACAGTAGTTCAGCTGGTGCTGGAGCCTGGAAGGCTGCTGTGGTCAGGGTGGACTTCACACGGTCATGAGGAGGAATTTGAGAAACCTGTGGGTGCTGAGGTGGGAAGGGTTCATGTTGTGCTTCCCCTATATCACTCTGTCCAGTTAGCAGAGCACTGCACCCAAGATATACATTAATTTTGTTCACAAATCTTTGCTTGTGAGGTTTAGAGTGTGTTCTGGGTTTGACCTTCTCTGAAAACTGTATTTTCTTTGGCAATGGAAGGGAAATAGTAGACACCAGCAACAACTGCTCATAGTGAAGAAGCATGTCTGCCTATTACTTTTTTATTTTCTTCTTTATCTTGGACAGTGGCTGCAGAGAGTTCAGGTACAGCCAGCTGAGATATTTTTATATTTAGCAAAAGAAGTTTACGCAGACATACAATTATTGGCCTCCTCTGTCAAAAACTGGACACACTGACTCCATAATGCCCTTCTACACTTCTAGTTCTTGTCAGTTTAAAAGACAAAATCAACTTTCCTATGAAATTTCAAAACTAAAATCCATATTTAAGGAGACTCTTTGGACTCCATGTGTTTGGTATCACAACAGTCATAAGCTGGGTTTCACTAATAAGCAAGCATCATTGTTTCATTTATGCAGGTCAGGGCAAAAGGAATCTCTCTGCAGCCAGGTATAGGAAGCTGCGTGGCTCAGCTGCGCCCTGCACTAAGATACAATAACACACGATGTGGTGCAGCTTTGATTTTAATTCAAAATAAATATTTCCATAACCTACAAAATTCCTCTAATACACTTATCTGGGGGAACACGAAGATTAAAGAAATCCTGCTAATTCCTTTATCTTTCAGATACAGGACTGAAAACAAAGACATCCAAGCCTTGAGTCATTTAGAAAAGGAAGAAGCCAAAATCTGTGCCAAAGGTTTGACTGCTGGGTTTACTCAGAGCTTCAGGTAAGCTTCTATCCCTGGACTGCTTAACATTTCAGAGGCCCTCTGTGTTCCTCACGGAGAGGTATGGATTACAGACATAAAACCTTGCATAGCTTGCAGCCAAAGCAGAGCAGAGGGAGTACAAACAAGCTAATCCAGGGTGCCTTCCTCTCCAATATCTTGCCTCTGACCCTGGCCAGCGCTGCATGCCTCGGAGGAAGATGTAGGCACAGCAGGCAGATGCAGGATAATCAACCCTTTCAACCTTGTTCTCAAGCCCCATTAGACGTCATCCAGATCCCTAAATAGTTAGAAGTAACTATTTAGGAGTAAGCCTTGAAGAATGGAGTTTAATATACTCTAAAAACTGTTATCACAAACTTCCATGACTCTGAAAACTTATGTTATCCATAGACAAATACATTTTCATTTTGGATCATTCTGTGTCCTTGGTCTTACTGTAGCAATGAGTACACAGGCTTAAATTTGCTGAAAGAATTTAATATTATTTGTATTTGTGATTTTTTTATTTCTTAATATTTCTTTGTATCTGTGATCTTTGATTTCCCTGTGATTTTTTTTTTTTCATGGCATGTCTCTTTTCCTGACATTATGAAATAAGGAGTAGGGATGAAGTGAGTATGTTCTAAAGATTACACATTCCTTCGTCATGTTATTGTACAAAAGATCTCAGAAGATAAATTCTTTCAGCAGCTTAAGCACTGGTCTGGTAGCCTGTTTCCAGCCCCACTCAAAAGCAGAGATAGGCTTTGCACCTCTCCCAAATCAAACTCTAATCCACACCTTAGTCCAAATTGATGACCTTGGCTGACATTTGCCCCAACTTTCTCAGTCATGGCTAGAATGAGCAAGGTCTCATAGGAGAGCTATTTTTGCAGACAATCTATCCCTTAGCAGCCCCTTTCCTGCCCCACTCCAACTGAAGTAGTTTTTATCTCTCTCACATCACTAACCCTAATGATTTCACTTGCCCTTTTTGTCAGCAAAGCCTTGCCCAAGACCCTCAGGCATCCTGGAGGTGGAAGAGCTGTAAGTACAGAATGCATTTGCAGCCTCCCTGTTCCTTTGGCATCCCTTTTTCTCCCGGCTCCATCTGTAACTCTTTTATTGTTGTTATTTTTAACCCTTAGCCTATCAATTAGCCTTGTTTTCTATTCTTTTCCTAAGATGTCTTGTCAATATCTTGCTTTAATAGATTTTTTTAAATTCTTGTTTTCCTCCCTGTAGCATCTCATAACCCCATTTAACTTGTGCAGTATCACTGAGGAAGCTTTTAGAGCCTATGAAGCAATGTGACATGTAGGATTTCAGTTAGGTCTGTAGCACTTACACAGAATTTCTCAAACTTTTTTTTAGTTTTCCATTCCTAATTAATTTTGGTTTACTGCTCTCACTTGTGCACATATAGAATCTACATCAATATATCTACAGTAATGACTTCATTGTGTCACCTGCATTATATCTTTGTGCTCACTTTTAGTGCAGCACACTCTCTCTAGCCCAAAACTCTTTACCATTCCTCCTCTCTGCTTTGCCTCTGCCCTTTCCTCTCTTCTCTTTATAACATCACAGACTCTTGTTCTTTCCTGGCACACCCTCTGTCCTTTTCTGCTTTCCTGCCTGATGCTCCTCACTGAGACAGAGGCCAAGGGACAACTGAAGGACCTATGTATGTATTTCTGTGTGGTGGGCAAGAGAAGACAGAGGAGGACCTGTCTGTGAACTGACAGAGCTCCATGCTGTGAGCCAGAAGCAGGNAGAGTGTTTTGGAGCTATGGAGACTATCTTTTTGGCTGGGTTGGCTTTAATATCTCTGAAACTGTTACCAAAAATGCTTTTAATGTGTCAGGAAATATTACAAATGTTCCAACAGCCAGTCAGGGTAGATGTTGCTCTGCTGTGGGACACAGCCTCTCCTATGGTGGGAGAGGGACAATTGTTGTGGCAGCATTGTGTGGCAGAGGTGCTGGGCACGTGCCTGTGGTAGGGATGCACTGTACAGCAATGAGAAGCCTCAGCAGTTTGGGGACACAGATCATGAGACGGGTGCAAAGAAAATTTTTTCTCAGTAAAGTAATTTTTTTCCTCTTTCTAATGTTGCATGTCTTCAGTGTTTTAGTGCTAGAATTTCATTACCTGGGCCAGTCATGTCATTGCCTAAGGTCTTCCTGAATGTCATTGTAATCATTCCTATTACTGACCCACCTAAAATTTTGTGGATGGTGCATTTTGCTATTTCAGTTCCATCTCTTTCTAAGTTTGCTCATAAACAAGAAAACCGAACAGTGCTAGATCAGGGTGGAGCCTTGAGCCATATAATGTTTGCCAGGGTGAAAATAGGCCACTTCAGTCTTTGTTTCTCTTTGTTAAAGTTTCATTCAAACAACATCTTACTTCACTGTCATAATTCTTAGTTTGTCCTTTTTATGTGTTTGCTCAAAATCATTTTTGCAGTCTGAGAAAGTCAAGGCTTTCCTTTGACATGGGCAGAGAATTGTGAAACTGTTCTGCTTTCACTGGGTATCATTTTAAACAACTTGTTGTTATTTTTTCCACATTCCTAATGATGCTTTCAAGGAAGAATGGCTAAAAAATTCCAACCACAGGTAGCTCTTCAGACTCACAAGATCTGTTTCTATTACTGTAGTGATCATGCTACCCCTTAGCAGTACTAGTGTTTAAATTAGGAGGTTGGTAGTAATTTGAAGAGTGTGGGAAAAGGCAGATTTCAACACTTTAGGATTTGACTAAGAAGAATGGTGCCAGCAGATCAAGGCAGGTTATCCTCCCCCTCTACTCTGCCCTGGTGAGACCTCATTTGGACTACTATGTCCAGTTCTGTGCTCCCCAGTTTAAGAAAGACAAGGAGCTACTGGAGAGAGGAAAGTGGAGACACACTAAGATGAGTAGGAGAATGAAACATCTACCTTATGAGGAAAGGCTGAGACAGCTGGGTCTGTTTCATCTGGAGAAGACTGAAGTGTGATCTTATTAATGTTGATAAATATTAGAGCACAAATGCTAAGAGGATTGAGCCAGTGGTGTCTAGTGACAGGACAAGGGGCAACAGACACAAACTACAACACATAAGGTAAACAAGGAAAAAAATTCTTCACTTTGAGCGTGACAGAACACTGCCCAGAGAGGTTGTAGAGTTTCCATCTCTGGAGTGATTCAAAACTTGCCTGTATGTGTTCCTGTGTGACTTACTCTAGGTGATCCTGCTCTACCAGGGCAGGTTGGAATCAATGATCTTCAGAGGTCCCTTTCGACCCCTACCGTTTTGTGATTCTGTGATTTTCCAAACACATCAGTACTCCTACAGAATGCCAGATTGGAAGGGACCCCAAGGATCACTGATCCAACCTTTCTAGGTGGACCAGATGGCCCAGCACCCTGTCAAGCTGAGTCTTAAAACTGACTACTACTTCTCTTTGGACTAGAGTTTCATAAACCTAACACAGTGAAAACAGAATGGTTTTGTAAACTTCACCCAGGACTGTGGCTCTGCACCTCTTAACGAGCTGGCGAATCTTCATGGTACAGTGCAGCTATGTGCAGAAAACATCTCAGCTTCCAGAGATCTGGTAGACCTTCCAGTACCCAGCAAATTAGCCCTGTTGCAAGCAAAGCAGCTTTACAACTATTCTCCCTCCAATTTGGGAGATAATTAGAGTAGGATTAACTTAATGGTCTTTTTCCTGTGCATAGTTGCATGAAGCAAATAAATTTATGCTTTATGCCCATCACTGCTGTTTGGAAGCTCATAGAAAGTGCTTTGAGGAGTGCATAAACTCACCCTCAATCTCAGACAATAAGGAGTCTTCTTGCAACCACTTCTCCATGGGGTGAGCCAAAATATTATGGAAGCTGCTTCCCTTGTCAGTCAAGGAATATATGGAGGAGGCTCTGACTGTCACAGCTTCTTCACAAGGATGAGACCTTTAAGAACAATGTGAAGTGTGGTTTGTCCCATGAGACAAGTGTTTCATTGCAGCTGGTTTGTCAGGCTGTCATGACTAACAAAACAGCCTTTAGTTAGCTGCACATGTGGATCCCTGGTATTGTTTTGCTGCCTAGCTCTGCTGAGAAGAAATGGATGCTGCATTTGATGACACAGTCTACTCAATGCACACAGCTCCTGGAAGAAACAAACAAACAAAAAAATTCAAACCCAAACTCAAACCACCAGGGAAATGCTGCTCCATATAATCCTAACTGTCTTCTCCTGCTGCTAGAAGGAGCCATGTGGCCCTTACAGAGACATGCAGGAAAACTGTTTATTAGAGACATCAGGTATTTGTTCAGGAGGCTGTGGGATGCAGCCATTCCTTGGGCACTGCAGATATATTTACAGTATTAAAAGGTCAAACAATCTTTCTATTTCTCTGTTTGCTTCAGAGAGTTTTGTTGAACACTCTCATTATTCGTTGCAGTATTTCTTTGATTTAAGAGGATTTCTCTACACGACCACTGTTATTAGAATGCAGTGTGTGTGCAGTGAATGTGTTATTACTATAACAATCTTCTCCTTGTAGTAGACATTTATTCTGAGTGCGAAGCTTTTAGTTCAGTTGTGCATGTGGCAGTGAAGGCAAGATGGGGCAGGTAATTTGGAAAAAAGGTGGAGTGGAATGGGAAAAAGACATAAAATTAATAGTTTATATTGGTGACTTCTGCCCCTGTCTTTCTTAGGGGCTCTGTGCCAACTCTTACCTTACAGAATCCCAGAATGGTAAGCATTGGAAGGGACCTCTGGAGATTGGTAAGCATTGGAAGGGACCTCTGGAGATTACCTAGTCCAACCCCTTTGCCAAAGCAAGATCACCTAGGGTAGGTCACACAGGAATGCATCCAGGAGGGTTTTGAAATTCTCCAGAGAATGAGACTCCATAAACTTTATGGGCAGCCCATTCAAGCACTCCATCACCCTCGCAGTAAAGAAGTTTTTCTTCATGCTGAGTCAGAACCTTACTTTCCTGATCTTTTTTTTGGACAGAGAGAAGGCCTGTTCAACAGCACAGAGACCATGAGGATAGAAATGAATTTTTCTCCTCATGCACTTTTCCCCTAGTTTCAGTCAAGGGGTTTGGCTCTTTAAACCTGTATTTGAAGTGCCAAAAGCCTCTGAATCCCTAGCCAGTTATTGGGAATCCTTCCTGATCCTTGACCAGGGCTTCCTTGCTGTTCTTTGTCCACAACACCCCATCAGTGTCAAAGAGGAAATGGGGGCAACAGAGATAGGGTTTCTAGAATTGGAGGCAGCTAAACACACCATGTAAACCCTCCAGTTTAGAGAAGGGAGGAAGAGGCAACAAGGACTTTTTGTAGGACTGGGGACAGTAGGAATGCTGACATTATCAGGCAGAGATAATTAAAGATATTATAATGAGGCAAGGGAGACAAAGGCATTATGCTGTGATTTTCACTCTATGCTTTAAAAGCCACAACACACAGGTGTAGGTAAGAGTGATTACTTGCAAGAAAAAGCAACTGAAGTATCTGCTGAACATTGTCTATTAGGATAACAAATACCTAAGAGTCTTGAGAGACTTGGCTCAGGAAATGTCTGAGTTTAATGATCCTGGGATTGCTGGCAACATTACAGATGACTGCAAAGGTCTTAGGTTTTGCCAGCACTTCAGAGGGGTGTGAGGAGTAGTTAAGGTAATTATAAGCTGACCAACCTGAAGTCCTTATCTGGCAAAATAGGGCTCAGGGAAATATGAGATTCAGTTGCTAACTAGAAATACAACATAGCTTTCGGGGAGGTAGAGCCTGCTAAACAGAACAACTTTCATTTTGTATGTCATTACAAATTCAGTTGTCGACAGTGACTGCAGAGAGATAATAGGTTTTTGCAATGTGTTCAACATAGCCCAGCACAATATTTTGACTTAAGCCAAAAGAGGCAGGGAACGATGACTGATGGGATTGAGGGTTTTATAAAATAGTCAGTGTCCGGCATGGTTTCAATTTCTCTAGCAGTGATCTGGAAATAAATATTAAATTGCTGCTGATAAAATCTGAGTTGTGACACACAAACTGATGGAGCAGCCAATAATGATGGGGACAGAGCAGTTACCCAGAGAGATAGGATGGTGCAGTCTGCAGTGCCAGTTTCAATAAAATGCTTTTTTAATGTTGCCAAATGTCAAGGAACTCTTCTGATGTGGACAACTCTTATTCATAGGCAGCCCTAATGGAGGACTTTTTCTTTTTTCTTTTTCTCCTCTTGAAATATCTTTTACCTGAGGGTAATGCTTTTGGATCTTATCACTGACCATTTTGCCAGTGGTTTTTACCAGCACATAGAATCATAGAATCATTTAGGTTGGAGGGGACCTCAAAGATCATCTAGTTCTAACCCCCTGGTATAGGCAGGGACACCTCCCACTAGAAGAGGTTGCTAGCTTTGAACACCTTCAGGAAGGGAGCATCCACAACCTCCTGGGCAACCTGTGCCAGTGTTTCACCACCCTCACTGTAAAGAACTTCTTCCTAACATCTAGTTTAAATCTCCCCTTTTCCAGTTTAAACCCATTGCCCTTCATCCTGTCATTACAAGACCTTGTAAATAGTCTTTCCTCCTGTTTTTAGCTGGTTGGATGCATTAATGTCAGTCTCTTACAGGTGAAGGTGACAGTGTTGTACCAGCAATGAGTGAATGAGACATGGTGGGGGTGTAGGTGACTGTTGAGACCTACTCTCAGCACATGTCACTCTGCTACTGATGATACCCTTCTTCTTGTGTGCTTTTCCTGCCCAGAGGCAAGCTGATTAAAGCAGCTTTTATCTTCTCTGAGCTTGCCTCTCTACTTGTGACTAAAGATTCATGTGTTGGCTCATAAATTGCACCTAGTCAAATGTGCATTTAAAGTTATTTGAAGTACTTTCTTGGACAATTGCCCTTCCCAGTTCATTATTTGGGCATTCTTATACCATCTGTCCAAACCATGAGTCCAGCTTACTGCAGCTGGGTCTTCATTAATAGACTCTCAGGAGTCAGTCATCATGCTGTGAGGTTTGAAGGGTGATTAGCATCTCATACTGTCTTGGTCACAGTAAAGACAGAAAGTCATAGCGGTAGAATTTCTCCAGCTGGTGCTTGCTTTATAGTATCAAAGACTCATATTTCTATAGAATAATGTAGAGAAAATAGAAGGGGAGATTATTTCCAGTGAAATATTAGGAATATCTCAATTTCATTCAGGATCTCAAATGAAAGTAAAAAAAAAAAGGGGGGGGGGAGAAGTTGTACATATGAAGATGGATCCACTGATAGATGCTCTATTTTGGGAGGTTTTTGACCCTTAAACCCAAGCATCACTCACCCTAATGTAAACCCACAAAGTTTTGTGGGACCTTGTATTATCACAGATTCTGAGTATGTTGACTTCACATTTCTTTTCCCTGATGACTGTGCCAGGCAAACCTCCACCAGGGTGCTGAGCTCCAGTCATGAGTTGCCAGACTAGGCAGCTTTCCTCTTATCACTTTGAGGTGCTTCTTTGCACTCTCATGGGCTCTCATTGAACACATTGACAAAGCTCCTGCCACTAAGCCTGTGACAGTTGGTGAAATCACAATCTAGGAAACAAGTTAGCTTTATCAAAATAGAATTTAACCAATTTCTGAAATCTGTTTCTCTTGTCCTTACCTCAGATATATCAAGGGGTTTAAATTTATTTTTCTCATGCATAAACACTGAGCAGGTTTAGCTAAAAACTATCTGTGAACTATTACCTCTTTCTTTTCAGGAGACTGCTTCAGGGTACATGCTCAGTTGTAAACATCATAGTAGTTGCTCGAAATTTTTCCCCCCTGTGATGGTCTAATATTGAAGGAATATGAAATTCGTTGTACCAATTACGTGTATTACAGAACCTATTTGGTCAATTTTGTACTGCCTCCTACTTCTGAGTAATCAGTGAAATGAATATACTTGCATCTGTTTTTTTTTCTAACCGTCTGAACCAGCAGACTGAGAAAGACTGAGAGAATCCTTCCTTTGCAGGGTAGGTTTGCTAAGAGGAAAGGAGAGACTTTGTACTCTCTCCAATGTATCTAAAGAGATAGCAGTGACTCAGGGCTGTATGACAGAGATCATCCTGCCTGTCTGTCCTCTTGCTGCAGTAGTAAGTGAAGACAGCAATATAAAACTAATATATGGGATGCTAGAGATTGAGGAGTTAAAGTCCCTCTGTTTAAAAGTTCTCAGCCTGTGGTTATTGTGTAAGGTCTGCTTACATGAGAACTGACAATTACAAGAATCAGGAGAGAAATATGAACCTGCTTCACATGGTGATGTGGAAAAAGAAAAAAAAAAAAAAGAAATTAAAAGAAAAGAAAAGATCTCTCTGGAGACCTGGACCTGAACTGTCATCCCAAAATGATGGAGGCTTTGATCTGCCCTTACCTTCACCAGCTTATGAGAAATCAACACATACAAGTCTCTTTTAGCAAGAAGGACCTTGCAGGGCCGAAGTCAGAATCATAGAATTCTATTGGTTGGAAGCAACCTTTAGGATCATCATGTCCAGCCATAAACCCAGCACTACCAGGTCACCACTAAACCATGTCTTTTAAATACCTCCAGGGACGGTGACTCATCCACAACCACAACCTTTTCTGTGAAGGGATTTCTACTAATATGCAACCTAAACCTCACCTGGCACAACTTGAGGTTATTTCCTCTCATCCTGTTGCTTGTTACTTGGGAAAACAGACTGACCCCTACCTCAATACAACACCTCAATTCAACATCCTGGGGGTCTGGGTTGATGAAAAGCTCAACATGAGCCTGCAGTGGGCATGCACAGCCCGAGCAAGTAACCATGTCCTGGGCTGCATCAAGAGCAGCATGGCCAGCAGGGCAAGGGAGGTGATTCTCCCCCTTTACTCTGCTCTTATCAGACCCCACTTGGAGTAATGTGTACAG
>WBNM01016502.1:0-21536 GCA_013399055.1 Ramphastos sulfuratus | reverse complement strand
TGCACTCCCCCCCCCCCCCCCCCCAACACAAGAAGGACATCAAACTGTTGGAGCGAGTCCAGAGGAGGGCCAAAAAGATGATCCGGAGTAGCTTGCTATGAGGACAGGCTGACAGAGTTGGGGCTCTTCAGCCTGGAGAAGAGAAGGCTTCAAGGAGACCTTAGAGTAGCCTTCCAGTATTTGAAGGGAGCCTACAAGAAGGCTGGGGAGGGACTATTTACAAGGTCTTGTAATGACAGGATGAGGAGTAATGAGTTTAAACTGGAAGAGGGGAGATTTAGACTAGATGTTAGGAGGAAGTTCTTTCCAGTGAGGGTGGTGAAACACTGAGACAGGTTGCCCAGGGAGGCTGTGGCTGCTCCCTCCCTGGAGGTGTTCAAGGCCAGGTTGGATGAGGCCTTGAGTGACCTGTTCTAGTGGGAGGTGTCCCTGCCTATGGGAGGGGGTTGGAACTAGATGTTCTTTCAGGTCCCTTCCAACCTAAACCATTCTATGATTCTATGATCCTTTCAGATTGTTCTAGAGAGCATAAAGCTCTCCTCTGAGTCCTTCCAGGCTCTCACTTCTCCTTACAGTTGTTTGTAGCAGATCTCAAGCAGATTGCATCCAACCATCAGCAAAGACCCTGAGGGACTTCCCACACTCTGCTCTTTCTCTCTGAATTGGCGGTCTAGTGGTTGACTCACTCTGCCTTCTGGCCTTGGAGTAAAACTTCCTGGGGCTCCTCTGAGGGGCCTCCTCAGCTTGGTCTGTCCAAACTCATGACCTCCAGCAAACAGCCACGGAGCAAGAGTCATTGGGTCATTTCATTTTGCTGGGTGTGTTGTGTGAGCTGGATTGACGCCTGCATCTGTGCTTCAGGCAACAGGATTGAGTATGGGGGCAAGAGAGTGTATGGCAGGGGCACATGAAGCACATGAGGAGTAGTTTCCAGATTCCCTCTGGCTCCTTCTCTGAATCTGGCTTGGAATTCACATTGCCTGTGACCTTCCTGTACCACTCCAGCACGTGAAATCCAGGCTGGACGCATGGTACAGAACTGTGTGTGCAAACTTGGGCGTATGAGAAATATAGGACAGATTTGACTTACTCTCACAGTTTTGGCTTTTAGATTTCCTCTCTGTGTCAGTGAAATCTCCACATCTGTAAATATTTCTGTCCTCCAAAGAAGTTATTGTCTGTGTTGCATTATCTGTGAAAAATCTTTGCCCCCAAACCTTATTTGTGGCTCCATTAACCTACAGAACTTGTCTAAATGCTCCATTTGCCTTTTAAATAAAGAACAAGTGATTGTTGAGGACTTGCATCCCTATCATTTTGTGTTGCTTACCTCATTATGAGAGGAACATAAGGGCCCCCCATCATTATTTCTGACTGTCATTAGCAAAGGTCTGGAAAGCATGTTTTCACTCCATTAGCCTTCAGAAATAAAAAGAACAATTGCATAAGTCAAGAATAATTATTTCAACCAGCTTTCCACAATGTTGTGCTGTGGAACAGGCTGGAACCTACACATGAGCTGACAAAATAATTTCTATTATTTGTACTTTTAGAAAAAAACACCAGGTTCAGGATGATTTAGCAAAATGAACGGCTGTATTTGTGGGTTCATGTGCTTCTCTGGTCACTTATGACAAACATCAGGAAGCCGATTGTTTCCCAAGACTCCTGCAATTTACCTCTTGAACAGTGTGTAAAACAGAGGTTCCTAGATCTGCCATAGTTATGTTTTTCAGAGGTGTGTGGAAATCTGTGTTAACCAGGACCTCTTTCTCTAACCATACTCTTCTGTAATTCTGTTGAAGTTTGTGGTTATATGAAGTATGTGGTTATATGCATCATGCACAGCAAGCGATTCAGGAGGTGGTCCAGGTAATCTGAACAGGCTTCTTCTCTTGTTCAGGGCAATTTCTTCTTTCCTGTAAAGAAAGGATGAAATGACCCTACCTTTCTTTCTGCTAGAAGACCAAAACACAACCATTTGTCTTCTGGATAGAGCGTTAATACTTGCTAGATCTCTGATGAGATCTAGACTTACTTGGGGAGACACAGCATGGCCTCTTTCATGGTGTCTCCAAATGAGACAGAATCAGTCTGCAGGAATGGGAACTCTGTCAGGGCCAGCAAGATGGTATCTGTCGGTCCCACTACTGTTTGTTTTCAGCCAAGATAAACTGCTTCACAGCACCTAGACTCAGCTCCCTTAACAGCAAAAGGAAGGCAATAGGCAGCAAGATGATACAGTAAGCAATTCAGGGATATTAGCAGTCTTGGATAAAAAGCACTACAGAAGAAGTACTATTTCTTATTTTGACTGAAGATGCTTTTCAATTGCTGGAGATAATAAAGACAATTACAGTGTAGCTGAGAGCTTGGAGTGAAACTGGGTTGAAGGAGACTATTTAGGACTTTTTTCCAACTGAAACAGACTCTTAAACCTTTGCTTTAAAATGACTAATGAGCCAACTGGCATAAAGGAGAGCATCTCCTACAGATCTGTGCAGCTCCTGTCACATCAAGTCGTTCAGCTGGAGGTTCCAGTGGAGGTAGGAAAGATCACATTCTCCTCATCAGTGAAAAATGCTGAGCTTTCGTTTTTGTGTTTGTTTTGTTTGTTGGTTTGGTTTTTGGTTGGGGATGTTTACCCTTTTTTTATTTATTTTTTAAAAATTTTTTAACAGGCATATGGTTGCTGAATGAGGCATGGATTACAGCTTGACAACAGGTATTCTGCACACAGAGGGCATTCAATAAGAGACAGAGGTGATAAGCACAGAAGAGAGAACCCAGATGATACTGTGAATCATGACATTGTGCCAGAATTTTATGTTACTTGCACGCCTTGTTTTCCTCACCTGTGTGCTAGTTCCTAGGAGAGTTCAAAAGTTTGACTCCAGCAAACTTGCAGAAAGCCTGCAGTCATTCACACTTAACTATTGACCCAAATCATAAGCTGAAAGATAAAAGAAAGATCTCTTCTATCTGACAGTGCTGTAAAACAATGATCATGGCCCCTGTATCTTCTGGAATAACTTCATGGAAACCTGGCAAGAGCATCTAGCATAGAAAAGGCATCTGACCAGCAGGATTGAGGATAGTGTCAGTCCTGAGACAAAGGGGTTCATCTTAGCCTTGAGATTGACCTGAACTTTAGAGGATTTAAGTTCAGCTGTGAAAAGAATAAGAATGGGTACATGTCACAGTAGCTTGTAAAGCAGGCACTGTAGAAACTCACATGACTGTCACTTTTGTTGGAAGATTAGTGGTGGAAGCAAAGACCTCATTAAAATAGTCCAGAGAAGTTATGGGGTACACCTAGGGATCTGCAAGATATGCTGCTAACCTACAAACCCAGATGAGACAGGGCTTCACCCCACTCCAGGACTGTGCCAGAGACAGATCAGTTAAGGTGTTTTGAAGCATTTGGAAGATAAACACCTGGAGCTCCTGATAGACATCAAGGTTTGAATTATCACAAAATAAAGCAGAGTGGAAGTAAAGGAACATCATGTAAAGGGGTTCTACAAGTCTGCACTATTTAGCGGTCTCTTCCTGCCTAGATTCCACATTTGTGGAGGAGGGAATAGGCTTTTCCACCCTCTAGTTTGCACTGCTTCAAGGAAAGTTTACAAGCTAAATTAGAAAATGGCATTTTGCCATAGAAGTCCATCCACAAGGCCCAGAACCCATGAGATCCTTTAGGTTGTGACATGGCCCTTCATGTTCTCATCTACAGGTTGCAGGGCACACCCTTATGAACCTCCTTTGCTGAAAGATTCACATTCTGGGTTGCTGAAACATGGCTGCATTGTAATTAATCCATCCATCCATCCATCCATCCACTAATGGAAACTTCACTGCATTACCAGGACATTTTGAAATTTACTCTGGGAAACTCTTCAACTCCATTAAATCCACCTTTGTCACAAGATAAAGTGCTGCTTATAACAGGTTCATCAACATTCAAACTGCAGCCCAACTTATTAACAGCTGGTGGGCAGGAGTACCCAAAAAGACGCCAAGAAGCAGTTTACCCTGATCAGGGGCTGGATTCCCAATGTGTCTGTTAGTCCTTTTTGGATGTTTTGTGACTGGGAGCCTTTCTGCTAACTTCTCCATGACACTTAAATGTACTGCCAAGACTAGTTGTAATCAGTTAGGGACCTGGAAAAATATGCCAGGAGTTCCCACCCTGCTGCTGGGGTCTTTGACTCAAAAGCTGCCATCAGCAGAAGATGCCAGCTCCATGCAACAGCCATGGGCATTTTCCTCCTCTCTCCTGCTTGGTTGACTTTAATTTAGAGCTCAAGTGTCAGCCGCTCTGATTAAGTGCATTAGAGCCGGGCGTGATGATTAGCAGTGAATGATAACAATGGCGTTTCAGTGGTGGTTAATAGGCTTCCAAACTTAATCTCTTGCGCTCTCACAGAGATAAAGAATAGATAATTCTTCCAGGGACAATGATCACACAATAAAGTTTGCATTTGCTCCCTGCTGACAAGCTTTGAAGCCTGGTTTCACCCAGGGGCTCTAGTGGCTTCAGGGCTGGGGGTGTTTCCAGCTCGGGATTTTACTGGATCTCTGCTGTCATGCAGGTCTGTCTCCTGGAGCTGGGTGATTACAAGGAATTAATGCCTTTGTTCTTGCCTTCTTTCTAAAGACCCAAATCTCCAGCCAACTTCTCGTAGGGAAATATGGACTAAGGGAAATTAAATTCATCCCTGAGCAATCTATTTGAATTTACAACTTTTGGACAAATCACATGACTTTGGGGCATCATTTATTGATCTGCGTACTGAGGATTGTCAGTTCTGGGTCTGGCACATCCATAGCATGGGGGAGAGCTATAAAATTGTCAATGGGCTATGAAGTTCAGCAGAGTAGCTAGACTGGGCTGTAAGGATGACTTTCTAAGCAGAGAGGGTAGCTTTTCTGAATGGAATGAGTCTCTCAGTGACTGGGATAAACAAGAAGCTTGACCCGAAGATTTGAGGCTTCAAGGTGTCTTGCTTTAGTAGCTCATATGCCAGGATTCTGGTACTTACCAGATTCAGAGGGTAGCTGAGCATCAGTAAAGCACGTATTAATCTTTACTGGAAAGGATCCATGAACCAAAGCAGATTGGATTTGAGAGAGGAAAGCTGCTGCTGAAATTGTAAATGAACCACGTGCAGCCTACTTTGTTTCAGGACAGTGCATGCCATGAGAGCAGCCCTTATTCCCTCAGACCTGGTCATCAACCCATGGTGCAGACAGCAGTAACCTCTCAGTGCTGCAGCACTGGACTCAATGGGTGTCCCATGCCCCTGTATTTCAGAGGTTATCTTTTGCTTCTTGAATTTTTACAAAAGAAAAATAGTTCCTTTTTATTTTTCTTAACCTCAGATCAAGCCTTGCCTTTTCTTCTTTTCTTTTTCTTTTTTTCCTTTTTTTTTTTTTTCCTTTTCTTCTCCTCAATTGCCTGACAGGAGGTCAGCTCCTTCAAAGACATTTCTTACATCCCTCTTGACCAGCCCCAAATACAAGTTCTAGAACAAGAAGCATACAATGCTAGTGGCACATTCAGTGAGAAGACCCTGGTTTTGAGGACACACAGGACAGCAAAGTGGAGTATACAGCCCACTGCTACAGCATAATGTGGACAAATAGCAAGACATCATGGTTATGTTTTACAGCTGCTAAATGTGTTAGTCCTTAAACAAGCATCTAATGGGATCGTAAGCTTTAATTGTGTTGAAATACCAGGCTTCAGAGGAGAGCTGTTTTCTTACAACATCTACCATCATGTCTTCAGGCTGTGGGATATTATTTTTAAAAAGCCAAAGCCCAGTTCATCCCTGATTTATTAAGCCTCATTCAGTCTGGCTTTCTTTTGCATTTTCTCCTACACAGAATTCCTGCTCCTTTCCACTCTGCCTCTGGTATCCCAGCTGTTCACATTTCCTTGGCTCAGGCTTTATGAAATGAAGCCAAGAAGCCGATTTCAGTGAAACCAAGAGAATTTGTAATTAGCTCCACCTTTTTCAGAGAAAATATTGTATCTGTGTCTTGAAGCATGCTTTGTTGTAGCAGCATGGCACAGTTCCTGTAATCGTGTCTTATCAGTTTTTTGAGCTCATATCTTTATAGGAACTGTATCCCTACAGATCTCCCATGAAGGAAACAAAAGCTGCTCATTATATTCACAGTTGGGTTTCCCTGAACCTCTCTTTGAAAATCAAAGCTCTCCAAATATTCTTTTTATTCTTTATTTTCACCCATTTCTGCATTGCTAGTTGTATATGGGGTACAACACAGTCACCCAAATATAGGTCAAGATTGGGATTTACTCAAGGTCTATTTCTTACAAAATATTGAACTATCTCACCAGGCTTTGGCATCCTGATATTTCCTTTTCAAGAAAGATTTTTTTTTTTTTTTTTTTGGCTGCATCTCCATCCTCTGTGTCATACATTGAGTGACTTTAACTATGATAGCTGAAAACCACACTGGCAAATAGGATGGTATCCTGCCAGGCTAATGAGTCACGTAATTCACTGGAGGATTTGGTGAGCAATGAGCATTAGCTCATGGGAGAATATAAGCCCACAATGCCAGGAGATGGGGAGATGTAAGGAAAGATAAGGGGGTGCAGAAGAAGGTCCCTTCCTTTCAGCAGAAATATCTATTGTCCTTTGCTTTCTGGATATGGGATGCAAACTAGGGANATAGGGTTGGGGGATAGGTTGGACTGGATGATCTTGGAGGTCTCTTCCAACCTGGTTGATTCTATGATTCTATGATTCTATGATCTGTGTTGCCTCAGCTGACTGCAAAGTGCAGGGCAGCAGAATCAGCACTGGCAAGCTCCACGGCTGTGCGGTGGTCCTCAGACAACAGGGAGTTCCAGAAAAAGGGAGGGAGGGAGGGAGGGAGAGAGAGAGAGAGAGAGAGAGAGAGAGAGGGAGAGAGAAGGCCCCTCTGCCAGGGCGCAAGGTAAGTGACCGGCTCCTGTGTGGTAGTGGGGCACTCCTTCTGCTGTACTTGGGAGGGCAAAGGGCTCCTTTTGAGTCAGATCAGTAGTTGGCACAGGCAGAGCATGTGGGCAGGATGTGAGATGCTGCATTTTACTGAAGGAGCGATGGTGGCTGCTCGGAGGAGGCAGGCTGGGCTCCCAGCACCCACCAAAATGGATGTTGGTATCCAGGCCACAGCCCTTCAGTGGCAGCAGGAGGCAAGGCTGACGATGGCTGTGTGTGGTGTGAGCAGGTTGATGACCTGCTCAGCTGGGTGGCACAGCTCCAGGGTGAAGTGATGGAGCTCTGGGAAGAGGTGAGTAGGTTGAGAAACATCAGGGACAGTGAGAGGGAAATTGATTACTTCCACAAACTGATTTCTACAAAAACAGAACAGGAGTTAACTCTTAGTGGAGCAGAAGATCCAATAGCCTCTCATCAGCAAGCCCCCCCAGCCTTCCTGTAGTAACTCACATGAGCAGGGTCAATGGGAACAGGTCTCTGCCTGACAAAACAAATGATACAAATGGAGCAAGTGTGCTCCTTTAGGAAACACGTGCCCTAGAGTGCCCTTGAAGAACAGGTATGGGGCTCTGCAAGAGAAACTGGTTGCGAGCAAGGACAAGGGCTCATGAAGGCCAGAAGTGCCACCAAGGCCGTCTTGCCTCAGGCCAACCATCAAAACTGACTCTGAAATGAAAAATCAAAGGGTCATTGTTGTAGTTGACTCCCTGCTGAGGGAAGCGGAGGGCCCCATATGCAGACCAAACCCGCTTCATAGAGAGGTCTGCTCTCTCCCTGGTGCACAGTTAAAGTACATTGTAGGTAAACTTCCCACCCTTGTGAGTCTTTCAGATTATTACCCACTTCTGGTCTTTCAGGTGGATAGGGATGATGCAGCAATGAGAGGCTCAGAGTCAATCAAAACAGACTTCAGAGCCTTGGGGTAACTGGTAAAGGGATCAGAAGCTCAGGCCGTGTTCTCCTCCATTCCTCTGACACCAGCAATAGATGAGGGAATATATAGGAAGAGCCAACAGGTCAATTCATGGCTCTTGGACTGGTTTCCTCAACAGGAGTTTGGATTTTATGATCACAGCTCAGTTTACAAGGCATGAGATCAGTGAGCAGTTAATGGTAGGCACCTGTCCCAGAGCGGGATAAGGAATCTGGGGCAGGAGTTGGCAGGGCTTATTGGTAGGACTTTAAACTAGGTTTGAAGGGGAAGGGTGGCCTGTGACACACACAGTGGGGCAACTCACCAGAGGCAGAGGGATGGAGTGCTAGTAAGGGCTCTCAGCTTGTTGCCTGGAGGCAAGCCAGGGACAATGCACCAAGACACCCCCAAGGGAACCAAGGGGAATTCGCCTAAGAGGGTGACAGGGCCAGCCCAGCTGAAATGCCTCTATGTGAATGCACACAGCTTGGGCAATAAACAGGAGGAATTAAGGACCACTGTGCTGCTGGAAAGTCATGACATAGTGGCTGTTACTGAAACTTGGTGGGATGGTTCCCATGACTGGGATGTAGCAAGACAGATACAAGCTCTTTAGGAAGGACAGGCAAGGGAGGAGGTGTTGCCCTCTACATCAGTGATCAGCTGGAATCAATGGAGCTCCACCTGGGAAAGGATGATGAGCTGATTGAGAGCATACGGGTTAAGACTAAAGGGAAGAGAGGGAGAGGTGATGTTGCAGTAGGGGTCTGTTACAGGCCACCTGACCAGCAGAACCAAGCAGGTGAGGCCCTACATAAGCAGGTAGAAGTGGGCTTTGCATTCACAAGCCCTGGTCTTCATGGGGGATTTCAACCACCCTGACATCTGCTGGAGGGACAACACAGCAAGTCACCAGCAATCCAGTATGTTCCTGGAATGCGTAGATGACAACTACCTCCTCCAAATGGTAGAGGAACTGTTTTAAGACTATGCCTGACTTTTCCAGCTGTTGTCGTTTAAGCTTCCCAGAGCCCACAAGCCCAACGGACAAAATGTAGGCTGCCTCCCCTCTCCCCACATGGAAGAAAATTAGGTAGAGTAAAAGGGGTAAAATACCCAAAGAACCAGCCTTGCGCTGATTTGGAAGTTAAGAATAACTTTTACCAATAAATACAAGGTCTTTAAGGTAAAGGAGGGTTACAGAGGTATAAGGGAAGGGGACAGATTCAGATACAAATACATATACAAAATGAGGTTGGATGGCAGTGGATTCTCTGGATTGAGATGGATTGTCCTTGGATGCAGGAGGTAGCAGGGTCCTTCACATGGTTAGGCTGTCCACATGGGTAACAGGAGCAGCAGCAACAACAAAAGAGAGCTTTGCTCCTGCCTTTTGCCTCTGCAAACAAGAGGACAGGAGCTCGCCTCCCTCTTAAATAGGGTTGTGGGCCGAAAATGGGAGTAGGATAAACTTTGACTTGGGGGGACCTCCCCCCAGGAGGGACCAGGTTTCCAGACCACTCCCTCACCCCATATGGCCCCCAGGTTAGCCTGGAACAACAGTGAATTAGAGTTTTGGATAAACAGTTTTGGGGATTTGACATAGAATAGTAAGACTATCTAATTCCATTGGACTACTGAGTATCTTATATTTTGCTGTACAAGCTTGCTCTGTCTCTTTCTGGCTGCCTGCTGCTTTGCTTCTGGCTTCTCTGCTCTGTGACCTTGCTGATCTTGTTTGGGTTTGCAAAAACCAGTACAGGGTGGGGAGGTGGAGCCAGTGGGCCCTCTGGACCTCTTTGTGTCCAGAGGCATAGAGAGAGAGATGAAATATTGTACAAGGGGCTACTGTGGTGTTATTGAACTGTAAATATACCTGGTACATGTTTATTGCTTTTTATACTTTTATATTTAGCTTACTTTTGTAAATATAATTTCATTTAACTTCCAAAAATTCCAAGTGTGGTAAATCTACTCCAGGGGGTAAATTTCCAATTTATTGGGGTGCAAATCCAACCCACAACAGGAACCAACAAGAAACAGTGCTGTGCTGGACTTTGTTCTCACCAATAGGGAAGGGCTGGTAACCGATGTGAGGCTCAGGGATAACCTTGGTTACAGTGACCTTGAAGCAATAGAATTTAAGATCCTCAGGGCATTTAGGAGAATGTATTCCTAGCATACAACCCTGGACTTCAGGCATGCAGACTTTGATCACTTCAAGGATCTGCTGGCAAAAGTACTATGGGACAAAGCACCAGAGGGAAGGGGGACCTAGGACAGCTGGTCCATATTCAAGGCTCACCTTCTCTGTGCCCAGGAGCAAAGTATACTGACAAAGAGGAAGGCAGGAAAGAATGCTAGGAGACCTGCCTGGATGAGCAAGTTGCTCCTGGACACACTGTCACATCAAAAGAAACTCTACAAGGAATGGAATGGGGAGGATATAAGGAAGCTACCTGAGCAGCAAGAGACCTTGTTACAAAAGCTAAAGATCAGTTAGAATTAGATCTAGCCAGGGAGATCAAGGAGAACAGCAACAATTTCTATAGGTATGTTAACAGTAAAAAGAAGAGTAGAGAAGGTGTGGGCCCCCTCAGAAAGGAAACAGGTGAACTGGTGACAAGTGACATGGAGAAGGCTGAGGTTCTCAATGGCCTCTTTACCTCAGCCTTCACTGGCAAAGGCTCCAGCCAGAGTCCTGGAGTCATGGAAGGCAATGACTGGAGCTGGCAGAAAGACCTGCCCGTTGTAAACGAAGATCAAGTCCAAGACCATCTGATGAACCTGAAAGTGTTCAAGTCCATGGAACCTGATGGGATACACCCATGGGTACTGGGGGAACTGGCAGATGAGGTTGCTAAACTGCACTCCATTATATTCCAAAAGTCATGGCAGTTCAGTGAAGTCCCCACAGACTGGAAAAGGGGAAGCATAACCCCCATTTTCAAAAAGGGAAAGAAGGATGATCCAGAGAACTAAAGACCAGTCNTGCACTTGTAGCCCAGAAAGCCAACTGTATCCTGGGCTGCATCAAGTAAAGTGTGGCCAGCAGATCGAGGGAAGTGATTCTCCCCCTCTACTTCTTCACTCTGGTGAGACCACACCTGGAGTACTGTATCCAGTTCTGGAGCCCCTGTTACAGGAAAGATATGGATGTGCTGGAATGTGTCCAGAGAAGGACCATGAGGATGATCACAGGGCTGGAGCTCCTCTCCTATGAGGACAGGCTGAGAGAGTTTGGGTTATCCAGTCTGGAGAAGAGAAGGCTCTCAGAAGACCTTATTGTGGCTTTCCAGTATCTGAAGGGGGCCTACAAGAAAGCTGGTGAGGGACTTTGTAGGATGTCAGGTAGTGATAGGATGAGGGGGAATGGATCCAAACTAGAGGAAGTTAGATTCAGACTGGATGTTACGAAAAAGTTCTTCACTATGAGGGTGATGAGACACTGGAACAGGTTGCCCAGACAGGTGGTGGAAGCCCCATCCCTGGATATTTTCAAGGCCAGACTGGATGGAGCTCTGAGCAACCTGATCCAGAGTGAGGTGTCTCTGCCCATGGCAGCAGGGTTGGAACTGGATGATCTTTGAGGTTCCTTCCAACCCTGACAATTCTGTGACTATGTACCAAAAATTGACTTCACCTATTGTGGGGGCAAGTTCAGTAGCCCCTTCTGGATACATGGTTCATTTTTAAAGTACAAAAACTATTTTCTTAATTTCTGACATGCGACTGGAGGCAAACAGCAGTCCGCCCTGCAAGCCCCTCTTCTCTCATTCACCCTGCTTCCTTTTCCACCACTA
This sequence comes from Ramphastos sulfuratus, assembly GCA_013399055.1. Classification (NCBI taxonomy): domain Eukaryota; kingdom Metazoa; phylum Chordata; class Aves; order Piciformes; family Ramphastidae; genus Ramphastos; species Ramphastos sulfuratus. The sequence continues at coordinate 9,801 of WBNM01016502.1, read as the reverse complement.
TGACAAGTGGCATCTGAGAGAGGCTTCCAAGTCTATGTTTAGAGCCAGCTTAGCACAGACAACTGGACAGACTTTTCTCTATTCTAATTGACTTGAAATATATTTTTGTGTAACAGGTGAGGCAAAATTCCTCTACCTCAATAAAACTCTGCTTCCAGCATTTTGCCCTCCAAGGTTTAAATTTACCATCTGTACTCTGCTCAAGCTTCTCCTCAACACTCCGTGTTGTCTACTACTGTGTATAAAAATGATCAGTGTTGACACAGGACTGAGTGGGCACTTTGTATTCCCAGCTCCAGCATTTGCCTGTGTCCTTTATTTCAAGCAACAAAAGCATATTTCACAGCAAGGTGGCTTCTTGAAAGGCTTTTCACTAACAATTTGTCTAAAAAGAGATGCTGCTAGAGAAGGCAGAAAGCTGGGTTTCTTCAACCCATTCAATAAAGTTATTGAGGAGATTGCTCAAGACTTCTCAGCTGCTGCTGTGGAGCAGGGTGCACATTGTATTTGCAGGGTTCCTGGTCCCCTTGGTTAATAGGATGGAGAAAGGCTCCTCTTTCAAGGCTGAGTGCTGCGCTATGAGGGCCCCCGGGAGCTGGGGCAACAAGCTACAGTGCTTTGTCTGAGCTCTCTGAGATCACCAACAGCCTCTTGGCCTGGCCCGCCCTTCCTGCAGCCTACACATGCACACTGGTCCTCATTAGCTCAAGTTGGTCCTCTATAAGCAGGGATGTGCTTGCTGTGCACCTGCCACAGCAGGCCCTTTCCACTGCTGCTGGCTGAACTGTTTTTAATTATGAAGATAATCAACAGTTAATTGCCAACAATCAGACAAACTGGTGTTTTAGAGACAGAGAGAAGAATAGCAGAGAAAAGCGAGGGCTAAAGCGGGAGCCGACTCCAGTGATAGGCATGGCTGATGGCAAGCAGCTGTTTGGAGTAGAGGGAGCTTGATGGAAAAGAGGCTGCAACAAAAGCCAAAGCATCTTTTCTCTCCCATACCAGAAGAGTCTTCACTTAGAAACATGCTTTGGCCACACTACCTCTGTTTTTAAGACAACACGAGTTGATTTTGCAGGCAATATTGTTAGATCCTACTAATCTGTGGGGAAGACAACACACTGGTGAATTGCAAATTAAAGGGTTCAAAACATAGGGGCAGTGCTGCTGCCTTTGCTGGAGCTGCCCAAATATTTCCAAGTGTCTTGGAGAAAACCTGTCAGGCTGGGGGTGAGCTGCAGGGAAATGAAGGCCTTGAAGAGGGGCCCTGGGCATGTGGCATGATCTTTGCTGCAGCAAGATCTTTTTGGGAGGATCGGTCAAGTGCAAGAAGGAATTCATGAGCCCAAGTTTTACCCTTACTGCACATGTTTTGACTTTTATAGAATCATAGAATGGTATGGGTTGGAAGGGAGCTCAAAAACTCACCTAGTTCACCCTCCCTGCCGTAAGCAGGGTCATTTGCAACTGCATCAGGTTGCTGAGATCCCCAGTCAATCTGACCTGGAATGTTGGCAGGGATGGGGCTTCTACCACCTACTTGGGCAACCTCTTGCAGTGTTTCACCATCCTCTGTGTAAAAAATGTCTTCCTTATATGCAGTCTAAACCTGCCCTCCTTTAGTTTAAAACCATTACCCCTTGTCATGTTGAAATAAGCTCTGCTAAAAAGATTGTCCTTATCTTTCTTATGGACCCCCTTTAAGTATTAGAAGGTGGTGATAAAGCCTCCTTGGAGTTTTTAATTTCTCCAGGCTAAGCAACCCCAACTTTCTGAGCCTTTCTTCCTAAAAAGTGGTGCCCTTTGATCTTTTTTTGTGGCACTCTTCTGGACCTACTCCGTCAGGTCCATGTCCTTCTTGTGCTGAGGGCTCCAGCACAAGAGCAGTTGTCGTCTCACTTATTTACAATTTGTTCCTAACATAGGCAATGAAAGAGAATTAAGGGGTTGTGTGCGTGCGTGTTCATTTTCTATTACTTTCTGGTTGACATACCTGTGTGTTTGATTATTTATTTAGTGAGACAGTGCTCTCTACAATCGTGCTCAGTACCCTGAAGGCACATGGAGCAGAAGGAGCTGTTGGTACATCTCCTTATGACCGTCCAGCCCTCGCCCCCGATGTATTCGGCGCGGATCCTGAGCGTTCCTTTAGGCAGCCCACGGCCGCGGCGACGCCGAAGGCTGCCAGAGGAGCAGAGCACGGAGGTTACCGCACCCGCAGCCAGCGCGGGGCCTTAGAGGCAGTGCCCAAAGCCGCCGCTGCGGGAGCAGCGCTCCGCCGGCAGGGGGCAGCACTGCCCCGGGCAGCCCCGCGCGCCGCCGAGCCGGACCGGGCCGAGCCGCTCCGAGCGCTGCCGATGCTGGGGCAGGCAACGCCTAACTGCGCCGAGCCTCGCCGTGCCCTGGGGTTGCTTCTGGGCCATGACCAGGAGCCTATGTTCCAGGTCGTGCTCCAGTCACTATGTAAATTATAGGCGTGCTCCTGCCGTGTGCCCATGTGGTGTTTTCCTGGGGTCGGAAATTTTAGTTAAGGGTGGGAAAAACCCTTTTACAATGTGCCACTGTATTAAACTTACAACGCTGTAAATCGGCACCATAAACCTGTAACTCAGGGGCCGAGAGTTAGACAAACCTGTCACTCTGCTGGGGGAACAGCAGAGATCTTAACAAACGGTATCATACACAAGTTTCTGCAATGTACATAAAACTTACTGGTTTGTACCCTTATTAGTTGTTTTTTTACAACACATTCAGGGACAAAGAAATAAAAATGGCAAGCAATACAAACAAGCAAATCAATTCAGAAAAATAAAAGCTGGCGTTAGCTTGCATCTGAGAAGTGAGTGACGGGCCAGGCATCTTTATTGGTTTGCTGATTGGAGGTGTTTTGACAAAGCTGGGTTGATTTTAAAATACTTGCCTTCCACTTCCTTTCGTTTCTTTGCTTCCTGCATGCAGGTCAGGACAGGTACAGCTAGGTAATGAAGGCACAGTGAAATTGGTTATTCTTTAATTTAGTTGTAGTCTGATCACCAGGTTTCTACTCCTCAAATGCAATCACCATTTTTGATCCCTTTTATATGTTAGCAAATTATCTCAAGGGATTTATTCTTCCTGTTCCCCCACCCCCACTGGAAAAATTACTCTCTGGATTTGTCCGTTTTGTTTGACCTTCAGAATTTTAACTCCAGCTTTTCTCCCCTTTACTAGAGGAACCCTGTCAAGAACTTTTGCAACCATTAATAGTCACGTCATTATAAAGCAAAACCCTGGGCTGTAGCTCTCTGTCTCCAGCAGAGGTGGGCGAGGTTTTGCAGCTTGTTAGTCTCCTTTTCCCTATGAGGCAATGGAAAGCTGCACTTCATTTTGAAGTTTCATGCGACATCACAAATCAAGTCCTCTGGCAAAGAGGGGAAGCAAACGCCAAATATGCTGAAGTGAGTAACTACCCCTAGTGAAGAAAATCCTTTAATGTGAGCACAGTGTAGGTAATGCAGTATTTATTTACCACAAAGAAACTGTAAAGAGCACAGCATTGATTTATTGGGTTTTTACTTTTCAGGTTGGTTTTGTAGGGCTTGATCCGTTTGGACAATTTTCTGAGAAGCATCTGAATGATAGCTGAATAGATTCAGCACTGACTCCCTGACATAGGCAAGGTTTGTTGTTCATGGTATTCCTGGAATGACACAGAGGCTCTGATTGCAGTCAGACCACGACATTAGATGAAACTGCTTTTATGACACTTTTGCTTTTGATGACTAGAGGACAGATTTCCCATTGTACATCTCTGCAGCCTTTCACTGTTGACCATGAAACCTCTCTGACCCATGCTGAGGAGGGTGGTTGTAGTATGGTAGGAATGGTTCAGTGGAGCATACCCAAGTAGTAGAGGCATGAACAGATATCCCTACTGCTAATGCCTAGCTGTAATGCAGTCCCACAAGGATGTATGCTTTTCAGTTTTTTGCTGACCTAGTTGAACACAAAGTCACAAGGGTAAGGAAGACATTGATGGAGCCCAGAATTCTTCAGGAGCTCAAAGTGGTTGGACCATTCCCTTCTCTCAATTTTAAAGAGAAGTAGTAAAGTTCAAAGTCTCACTCCTTCAAGGACCTAGTAGCCTGCATCAAAGTATCTTAATAAGTCCCTTTATCAACACCATCAAGAGATTTGCTATTTCCCACTGCAGCGAAAGGTGAGATGGGGAAGAGGTGACTCTCTGATCCCCTCCTCCAGTTGTTGTAAGCATGGGTCAGTGTCTCTCTGAAGTGCAGAAAAAAATCTCACCTGGGATGGTTAGCACTTTCTTTACAGAGACCCCCGGCATCTGAAGATTGCCTTGCACTTCACATGAGCAGGGTATGCTCACTGCTTCTGGAACATATGTCCAACTTGACTACTGCAAGGTAGCACAGTGTTTCACCAATGCCATCAGGACTGGCCCTTAGATTTTCCACCTTCCCATCCCACCATGCACTGGCCTCGAAGTGATGGCAGGACAGCGTGGTGTATCATCACCCTCCCCGAGTCTTCTTACGCACACAAGCATGCCCCATATACATTATGCTTATCTTTAATTTTATGTACATTTAAGACATACACTCTTGAAGAAGGTTAAAAATGTCAAGTGAATTCAGAATAAAGAGGTGAAAAGAAGCATTCTGTGACACTCACGGGGCTGGTAGCACTAACAAGAGAGACAGTTCCTGGCTTTCTTTGGTACTGAAGTTAATTGTGGGCATCTATGGTTTAAAGACCTTGTGTTATTGATGGGGGTGTGTTAGCAACAGGAGGGATTTACTCTAACATTAAATTGGAACTTACTATATGCGGTAGGTTGTCAAGAGAAAGAAATAAGAACAAAGGAGACTGTTATTATCTTTTATTATTATCTTTTAATTCCCCCCCATTTTCCTTCTGCATGCTCTCTCTCTTGCAGCCTTCTCTTTTCAATAATTACAATAATCAACTTACAATGATAACAGAAATAATCTCCTGCAAGATAGCTAAACAAACCACATGTTATCTGTACTGAACTGTGCTTGCTTACAGTAGGTATATCACTTATGGGAAAGCCAATAAAATTTTAATTAAAAAAGCATGTAGGTTGTCAGTTAAAATGCAAAAAGGGTGTGCAAATGCATGTAGCATGGTCCACAAATTGCTTGGTATTTGGTAGAACAGGTAGGAGGGCAACCCACCCCAAACCAAACCAAACCAAACCAAATCAAACTAAAAGCCCCCAGGTTTGAGGAGCTCTATTTATGTTGCTCTATACAAAGCACTAATTGCCTGGGAATTCAAAAGCAAGGGGAGGGGACAATCCTCCCTTGAGCGACAATCACATCCACCCACCTCCACCAGTGCTGGGAACAAGCACGCAAAAGTTAATTAAAGATTTTGCATCTCCCCACTGCAGTGCTGGATTGATAGCTGAGACAAACTAAAGCTCTCCCACACTGTATCGCTTATACGCCTTCAACCTTGCCCTTGGAGGCACCACCTCTAGGGATTAGGTGTTTGCTTTCCCTGGTGTATTCAGGGCTTGGCCTCTCTGCTAGGACTGAAAGTAGGAGGAATGATGAATGCCAACCGCTTGTCTCACAGGAGCAGAGCTATAGGTAATTACCTAGTCTTGAAGCACAGTGGTTTGAGAGGACTCCAGGTTCTCTTTATTAGCTGCTTGTTCTAAACATACAAAGAGTGTATCACATAAAGGCTATTTGGCATAGAAATGACAAAATTAATGATTTCTGTGCAGCCAATTATGATATTAAGAAAGTCCTCAACACCACTTAGTGCCCTGAATTTGCCTTACTCCCCGTAGTCTTTTTTTGGTTCTGGTGTGAATCCTGGCATGATCTGCTCATGGCCTTTGCACTGCCATGGCAGGTCAGGAATGATGGCTTCAGCTGCCACTTTAAAGGCAGAAATCCATACCCTTCACTCAGACTTTTTTCTAAGCTCCTTTGCTGCAGAGCGTCACTGAGAGGGAGTTGCAGCAATGATGGAATGACCAGCATGGATAAACGGATAGTTGTGCTTTGCACCATTGTCCCTCAATGAGGGAACAACCTCCTGGGATCATGTTCTAGTGCAGATAACAGCACGATAAATGCCTGTGTGCTGTGAGGGCATCCCAAAACAGTGTCTGAAGTTCCTTCCTCTTAGTTCAACCTTCAGCTGCAGCTGTAAAGGTTATCCCCTGCACAGGGTGCACTTTCATGTAGGAGAGAGCAAGGCTGTGAAGTGGAAGGACCAATTTCCTCAGTGAGCACATTGATGTGGTACACCCACTTAGTAAGACACTAAGCTTTGAGGCTATTACAAATAGATGATGCTTACATATTGCTCTTTTCATTTATGGTGATCCATAGGCTGTGCCTAGTTACAAGACCACAGCAGTCTGGCAAGCCAGAGCGGTTAGGATCAGCCTTCTTGGTAGACAAGAAATTAAGGCAAGTGTGTTAAAATGTATGACCAGGGGTAGAGATGTGGGTTCAATGAAAAGGAAATCAGTTAAAATGTCAGACTTACATATTTCCATTCCAGTGCTTCACATGTCTTGGCCAAATAAATTCATGTTAATGAATCTGAAGATTTAAAAATGTTTTATGTCTCCCATATGTTTTCCCTAAGCAGTGTTGTGGTAAGCTGATGGTCTTTGAAAGGGGAAAAGTGTAGCTTGCTCTGCTATAGGTGCGCTTTTGTTGCTTCTAGTCCATCAGAGAGAGGAGATGTCTGGGGCTATTCATGACTCTCATCAAGGTATGAGATGGATGATTGTCCTAAAGAAACAGCAGATGCCATTGGGGGAAAGTGTAGGAAGAAGGCTGGATATGGGTTGGGAGGATTTAGTGTCACAGCAGTTCATGTGACAGGGTAGAGTTATACCTGGGTTAAGGGATATCAGGCTGCAAGAGGTATCTGGAGATGCTGCAATGGGATCCATGCAGGGAAAGGACAGCAGAGAGAGAGGTGTGGGACCTCTTTGTGGAGGGCTGAACAGAGAATCAGAGAATCATAGAATGGTTTGGGTTGGATAGTACCTTAAAGATGTTTCCAACTTCACTGCCATGGGCAGGGACAACTTCCAGTAGACTGGAGGTCTACTTAATGCTCCATACAACCTGGCCTTGACACTTCCAGGGAAGGGGGGAATCCACAACCTCTCTGGAAAGCCTGTTCTAGTGTTTCACCACTCTCACAGTGAAGAACTTCTTCCTTACATTGAATCTAAATTTTTTTTTCTTTCAGCTCTTGTTTTGTGCTGATATGCCTATATGCTTTATATGCCCATGTAAGAAGTCCCTCTCCAGCTTTCCTGTAAGCCCCCTTTAGGTACTGGAAGGCTGCTATAAGATCTCCCTGGAGCCTTCTCTACTCCAAAGTTGGCCAAGGGGAAAACAAAAGCTCTTCTTTGCTGATTTCCTTCAAAAATAACATTTTTTACCATCACAGCTCTGCAATGAAGACTGAAAGACAGGTAGCTGCTGGCTCTGGCTGGGAGGGGCCTGAGATCCCAAAGAGCAGCTGAAAGGGGTATGTGGGCTGGTGGGCTGAGCAGACCGGGCTGAGCTCCCTGTCATGAAAGTGGGTAAGAGTCCTGTGAGAACTGCTGAAAGTAAAAGGGTTTTGACTTTCTTAAATCTCTTGTTTTGTGGCTTGAATACCCTGGAGAAGCAGAAACTGAGGGAGAGGATTAAAAATGACATATGAACTTTAACTGCTGCGGCTCCCTGGAGCCTTGGGGGGAAACTGAGGCATCATGACTAGTACCCTAATGAACCACAGCCACAGGCTAGAGGGACTTTGTCTTGTTAGTGCTTTCTTTGCTAATGAAACATGGCACACTCTGGCATGCAGAAAGTCATGGCCATTAGCCACAAGTAGGCAATTGTAAACTGCTCAGAACAATCTCCTGAAATGCAAACACAGAAGCTGAAGTAATGCCTGGCAAGGCAGGGAGAAGCATGGTGCTGCCAGCTGCTGCTGTGAACTGCCATGGGCTCCCTCTGAGTCCCATGTGTGCAGTCTTGCTTTGTCTCTTCACAGGGAACCCTCTGCCTTCTGGCACAACTTTTGTCCAAAGGTCTTGCATGGGGTCCTTGTGTGAACTGGGGGCAGTTTCCCCTGCAGCTGCCAGTGAGTGGCAGATCTGACTTTTTTCTTCTTCCGTTTTGATTATGGAATTGCTCTGTTATTCTAGCAAATCTGAAAATTAGATACAGGTGCAAATTAGCTAAGTCACAAGTGCATTGCGTTTGGTAATTTTTCTGTCAAGAGTCATGCTGAAGGGTTGCAGAGAATAACAAGAGAGCCAACCGGCTGGTCCAGGTGTGCCTGCTCGCTGAGCACGCCTCCCTGTCAGTGGCAGGAGGCAGCAGGGGCTGTTTTCAAATTGCATGGTGTGAAGTCATCCCCTTCCCATTACTTTTCTACCTCTGAGTTTTAACTGCCATTCCTCACAGCTAGTCGCAACTATCTTTTATTACTTGCTCCCCTGATTAGAATGGTAGTTGTCATGGTTATGTCTAGGTCCTGGGATTTTGCAAAGGTGGTGGAACAAGAGCCTGGATCCTCCTCGAGCAGTGTAGGCCCTGTGTTTTTCTCAGCTGAAACAAGAAGTGCTGTCAGTCCACACAGCTGTGACAGGTAGATGAAGGAATCTGGCTCCATCCACCACCAAGCACATAAGTAAGGATCTCCTGCCCCTCCTCAACCCAAATGCTGTCTCTCCTTGCAGCTTGCAAGAGAGCAGTGGTTGTGCGGTCAGCTTCCAAGCAGCCGGGATAATCCAATCAGTTAAGCTGTCATAACGCAATGATCAGATGCCTGTCTGTCTTCCCCATCTCTAAGGAGGCATAAGCATCTTCTGTAGCACACAGTATAAATAGCTTAAGTGAAGTGAGTGGCATAGGACAATAAGACAGCGGGAGAATGTGTGAGAGTGTTCTGCTATGGCTGCTCACAGCTGCATAGCATTGACTTTGTAGAGGGACCATTTCTGGCTCCTTGTGACAACTCGTAGTCACTTCAATTCCAAGGATGCTGAGATTCAAGTGCAGGAACTGTGGCAAGTCTCAGTGCAGCTGCCCTCAATGAAAGCTTTCTGCCCTGATGTGTACTAACAGGCCCAAGAGAGATTAGGAGGTGCATCAGCTGGGGTGCTGAGCTCCTTCCTTGAACTCCTTGGATGAAGCTGTGCACGTATCTGTCATCAAGACTGCAGTGTGCTGGCAGGTCAGTGTGTGGATCAAGCTTGTCTTGCTGCTGTCTCACAGATAAGCAGAGGGCTTCATTCACCAAGCAGTTAATCTGGAGTGCTTTCGCCAGCGCTAAAGCCATACTGTTTATTTAAGGATTAAATTAATGGTTCTATGCAAATCTGCAAATTAGTTAATGACATAATTGTGTCAAATGATAAGTATGGTGCGGCACAAAGCTGGGCAGGGAAACCAATTCAGGCCTGGGTTTCCTCTTGCTGTGGCATTCAGACAGCTCACATGTGTGGAGCTGAGTTCTTTACCTGTGCTCAGATGTGAGTGTGGCGGAGACAGGGTTTCACCTCCCTCTCCCTCACCTGAGTTCTGCTGCATTAGAAGGTATATTGCTCATAGCCATGCAGGGCGTGCTGGGGATGCCTTCTCTCTTTAGCTCCTTATTTTGGGGCAAGGAAAAATGTGCATGAATTGGTTGCTTTTTCCCTTAAAATATGCAGTATGTTCTGTAACCACAAAAATAGATCAGCAGATGCAGACTTGATTTCAGCAATGTTTTCTTGGAAGTGTCAAAGAT